>JAVJGG010000007.1:6250203-6299027 GCA_035590195.1 Aviceda cuculoides | reverse complement strand
CATACTGAACTCAAAACACAGCACCGTACCAGCTACTAGGAAGACAATTAACTCTATCCCAGCTGAAACCAGGACATTTATTTATTTATTTATTTTAAATTGAGAGGCAGCGCATGGGAGAGAGAATGACGTTTTACCGAAACACCAAGACTCTGAAGCTCCAATAAATTTAGATCACCTCTGTTATTTTCAGTCCTAACTGGCCAGATAGCCCTAGTCCTAAGAGAAAGCTGTTAGAATACTACTAGCTTGGCCAACAAATTCATCATGGCTTCATACATCAACATACAAACAACAAAGCCTCAATAAATTAGAAAATTCCATGTTGCTTAAGTCAAGTGTTTTCAAAAGGCCTATTGAGGATAATTTATCTGTGTTAAGATCCTGCTTTTTAAACGATGTATTCTCAACTTACATTTACATAAAATTACTTACCAGACTACTCGGGTGTGCAATATTAATAGGTACAACAGTGACAGTTTGATCCATTCAGCCCAAATATTGCTGCAAGAACTCATGTCTAGAACTGTGATCCACCAAACCCTGCTCAGCTGCCACTTGCTGTGTGTGACACTTGAGTCCATGAGATGTCCCCATCAATACACCAACAATCTTGCTCCCCTCTATGCCCCACACAGCTTCAACAAAGAGGCTTAAAAGTGGACATAAAAGTTTTGGTCTTTTCTTCACAGACTTTTAAAAAATTTTATCAGTTATCTGGCTTTCATAATAACAAAACAGAAATAGTCCAGGGATAAGGGAACAACATTTTGATGACCTAGGGCTTATGTTAGGTTTGTTTTGTTTGCAGACATTCAGAATTTTCCCAATTAAATGCTGGCTTTAATCATGCCATCCATCCTCAGTTGGCAGAAACTAGTAATTTATCAAGATATTTCAATAGATGATGTATTCTGCAGGATATCAGTCATCTACATATTCAAATGGCATACCTTGCAGACATTAATGGGTTTTAATAAAAATTTAATTTAATACAAATTTAATATAAATAAATTCCTATTTTTAAAGCATGTTGCTCCTTTTCTGCTCTTCATTAACCTAAAGTAGAATCTAAGCTGCATCTTAGGTTTATTTCATGACCCCATATTCTTCCCTGTTGCAGTTTGGAGGAATTTAAAAAGAAAACCAAAAAAATCTCCACCTATATGTTAGAGCTGAAGTGAAATTTAGTATTTCCCAACATTTGCTGAAAGTCTAGCAAAAAGACACATGGTTGAGAAGGAAAAAGGCAAAACAAGGCAGTCACGATATGAGTTTGAGAAATTGTATAGGTTATTCCCTATTGCCATCACAACAGAATAATGTTTCCTAAACTGTGTATTCAGACAGAGCAATTAAGAATGTAATGGTACTTACCAAAGAAAATAGAAATATCACATTTTTACAGCTTATTACACTCCAAAGTCCTGAGCCCAAATTTATTCATATTCTGGTTGAAGTCAGTAACAGCTCTGGAGATGGATTTCATTAACATGATCTTCATTGCTTCACTTCTCTTTCTAAGTCCTCCCTGCTCATTAGCTCTGAAGAAAGCCAGTGCTTGTTAATGGTAGACCAGCCATATGGTAGATCAATAATCTAATAAGGGCAAAACTTTATGTGCAGGGGGAGAGCAGAGAAAGAAGGAGAAAAACGTTGCACAATTTACATTTTTTCCTCCCTTGGTAACAGATGTGAATCAAAGTCTACCAATGTGAACAGGGAGTTCTGGATCTGGTCCTAAAGCCTACCCAAAAATCCAAATGGGTTATTTCAGTTCTATGTCCTGATGTTCATTTTAACCCTGCTCAGCAGCTGGAAGCCATAGTGGTAGTTTCTAAGTTGGATAAATGCAAGCTCCAGCGAAAATCTGGTTTAAGATCAGTCATGAAGAGTTATATACTCCAAGACCCTAGTTTACTACTGTTTTCACAAAGAATCAGCTCTGCTGAGGAACTTGGATAAAAGGTCTCTTTTTATTTCACTGGGAATTAGATGCCCAAAATGATCTGAGAGCCTGCATCACAGTGCCTGCCAAGCTGCATGGTAATACTATGGTTATGATGATAATGGTTAACAACAGTGTACGCTAGCATATTTTTCTTCATCTGATAGGTATCCAACAAGCAGTTATCAGCCAGGAAAATGGTGCAGGGTTAAATTCTTAAATAGCTCTTTGGTCAAGAATCTTCGTACTTCCTGCAACACAGAAAACTTTGATTGCATCCAACCAGCCTCATGAAAACAAATGCAACAGTAACAAGTCAGTGATATCCTTCAACTCACTGGGTTGGGCAATGTAAGTGTGATTGGGGCATATTTGTTATATTTGTTCTCCTTTTCAGCCAGAAAAATCAGAAGCCGTATCAGAAGAAACCCTGCAAGCCTCTAAGTAAGTGCAGGGAACTCTCCTGCAGCAGCCAACTTTAGTGAGGTATTGCAACATCAACCAGTGCATTTCAAAGGCAAAAAATCCAATGGCTTTCTGAAAAACAGCACACCCTCATCCCGTTCTCACCAGTGCTACAGCCTAACACACATCAATTGGCTTTTACATTTTTGTGGAAGGATACTGTTCGACCTAGGCCACTGGAGGTGAATGATTATATGATTTAACAGGCATTAATGCTTGTTAAAAGCTTTGCCTGAGCAGCCAATTTTACACCCACAGCAAACACTTCCTGCATCACTCTAAATACTAATCTTTCCAGGTATCGCTTACTACAAGTTCCCTGTTGGTTTCAGTTAATTACCTTTCTGTCAGCATCATGCAGTGTTGAAAAAAAGACGTTAGAGTTAGACCATCCTGCTCATGCAGGATTTTTCACTATCATACATTTTACTACAGCTTTACCGAATCCAGCACCCAGGCTAGTGGGCTTCTCGTTGGCCCCTGTGCACAGAGGCTGCTCCTGTCAAAGGGAACTTTTCTCTCATAAGCCACATAATTCTATCCTCTTCAGCTTCCTCCTCTGAACTTCACTTTATTACACCTACAGATTCACTTAAGGGCAGCAGCTCACATTCTGCTTAAGTAATGTATTTTTCTTCTAACAGCTCTAGATTTTCATGGGACTGTTAAAGCCAGTTTGGTTTTAAGCATGACTAACAACCTTCAAGTACTTTTTTTTTTTTTAAAAATGCATCTACTGTATCATTAAAACCATGTAAAATTAGAAATATCTCTGTTTTCAATATATACAGCATTTTTTATTATTTTCTTACTCCTGGAGGAAATGTGCATTAATTCATAATTTTAAAATAAAATTGGGATTATTCTGCTATAAATATTTTTACGAATAAATGCTGGGTTCTGTTTATGAAATACGTCTTCAGCATTGATATTCTATTTGCTTTCCTGGCTTGGTGGCAGTCAGATGCATGCAGATGATAAAAATGTATTCTGTTTTTAATATCCACATAATTTTACACTTTATTTTACATTTATTACATATTAACAAACCCAAGTATATCAAGCAAATAAAGCATTCCATAAAATAAGACAACATCTAATTGCACAGAAAAGGAAGTGGTAACATAAGCCAATAAGAAATCATTCAAATTATACTAATTCTACAAGTGATTATCTTTTAAAAAATGAATACCGCAGGGCTATTCCACACTACATGCTTCCATTCAATGAAATTACATGCCACAGAAGAAAGTAACATTGCGATGAATGAGCACCTCTGTGTTTTGGGACAAAAAAAGTGACTTCTTGCTTTGTTTTGAAGAGTCTTCAGAAATCTACTTCTTGAAATTCATATCATCTGCAATTCCCAGTGAGAATGGTTAATCTCCCATATCAAGTTCAGGCATGGAAAAAAAATGATCCCCATAAGAAGCGCTTAACTTAATTCGCTTTGCTTTGTTCCTCTAGCTTCAAGTCAGAGCAGAATAGTCACACCTTATGTGGATCAGACCATTTCAAAATAACGTTGTGCTTTCTGCTGGACTGATACAGAGTTCTTCAAGACTCACGTTCGACTGAGCACTTAACTTCACCCGTCTATAAAACTGACATGTTAAAGATTAAATGATAAAGACTGAAATCTGGGATGAGCAAAGACCTGTAAATTGGCGATCAGAATTGTCATATGAAACAGAGGTCATTTATTATCTCTCTGCCACAGCTGACCCATCTGCACAATGAGGACACCAAACTAGCTCAGCGCAGCACTGCAAGGCTTTCCATTTATAAGCTTTTTCAAGTTTCCTAAGTATACATGTGGAAAACATCACCACTAAGTCTTATTAAAGGCCAGCCTCTGAACATACTAAGCAATAACGGAGCAATTGTGAATACCACTATGTTTCTTAATAAAGGAGGAAAGATTTCTTCAAAGTGTAACCATTTATGACTTATCATTGATCTTTAGAAACTGCTTGTATGCCCAAGAATTCAATTTATGAAGCAATACTTTAAAACTTAGCCATAGGAGAAGCAAGGGGGCTTTAAATTGACAAAACATTTATTTTCTTGGAAGTCATTAGAGTTGACGTTTATCTTCCTTTCACATGTCTATCAGACAATTCCTTTTGTTATTTTTCCAATAAGCATTGTTCAGTTACAATTTTTCTAAAATAACTGGATTGTAAGAGCAGATGTGGAATTGCAGGTTGGGGTCTGCCCTGATGGCCCAGAAGGACAAAAGTGCTATAGGCTGGCAGGCACAGTCCAGCACTGAGGAAAGTGGTGGCTGAAGTAAAAGGAAGTGGGATCAGCTTATGCAAGATTCCTTTTTGACTGTGTTCCACTCAGGAAAGGAAGCCATTTAAAAAGCTGGAGAATACCCAGCAGTGACACAGGTGGCCAAATAAATTTAAAATTTGTCCAAAAGTTTAATGATCGTAGACTTTAAGAGTTATTAGTGCTTGCCTTATGTCATCCTTTGCCCTTTAAATCTGACCCATGGCTCAAGCTAAACACATTTAACTTGCTACCTCCCAAAATCCCTCCTCAAAAGTATTTTAATAATTCTCAGGAAAACCTCAGATGGTACACACATCAGGAGACAATCTGCAATTTGCCAGTGAACTACAGACATATACTTCTCCATGCACTGCAAAGCAGAAGAAACAGGGGGAGGAGGATAGAAAAAAACAGAATTAGATTTGCATTCTCTTCTCTCATCTTGCTTTTACTGAATGAAAATTGTAAGAATAGAGCTTCATCCGGATCTACTATAAATACCTGTTTCCCTCCAGAGAGGGCATCTGAAAGCTTTTTAATGACAGAATTTTGTTTTCTAAAATTCCCATCTCTGTACAAACAAAGCACCTAAGTTGTTTTTTCTTTAAATATATTCTTCTTAGTGTAAAAAAAACCAAACAAACAAACAAACAAACAAACACCAAAACCAAGCAACCAAAACCCAAAACAAATCCTCCACTAAATACCTGTCATTTATTTAATCGTGGAGAGAGAAGGGATGATAATAGAAACTGAAATAAGAAGGGGAAGGAAAACATGAGAGATGAGTTAACGTTCAAAAGCCAGGCTGATTAAAACCCTGGACAAAACACTGCATTTAGAATTTGCTATTTTTGCCCTTATTCAGGGGCAACAGAGTTTTGCCCGCACTCCAAGAAGCTTCAGAAGATCGTTTTGTTTAATAAGCTCAAAGATCCAAGAAAAACATTTGCTGGGAAAAATACCAGAGGAGCTTGGCTTTCAAAGTGATTCAAACACAGCTTTTTACTACAAAGTGTCTTTTCAATTAGGATGCTAGGAATCAGAGGAGGCTAAGATGTAAGGTAATGAGGGCAGGCATGACATGCAGCCTTAGGGCTCCGTGGGATTTTCCTTCAGCATTTGATTCAGCCCCTTGGAGGAACCTGCGGTGAATCTGATAGCAGGCTCTTGCTTCTCTTCCCCAGTGCCGCAGCTTTCAGGTCTTACGTGCTCTGTCATACCTTCGCATCTATTGTGCCCACACCGCCACAATTACAGAGCTTTTGTTTCCAGGAGTTCACCAGTTTATCCTTTAAGAAAATAAAATAACTTTAATAACATGAGGCCAGGCCTGTTCCTAGTCACTGGGAGATTAAATGAGGGAGGGAGGGATCATCTGAAAGTCTCTGTGTGTTGGAAACATCAAGTAATGGCCTTTATTACTAATGACCTAGGCCCTCCAGCAATGAACCTAGACAACACTGATTAAGAAAGAAGCCTGCTGCTTTTTACAGGCATATAAAATAAAAGGAGTCTTTGTGTTAATAGAGGGGTATGACACAGAAGGAAATGTAAAAATGAATGAGCTATAAAAAGAAGGGATTTTTTCCTCCTCTGTGGAAGACAATAAGAAATTAATCCAGAGATATAAAAGCTTGAATCATAGTTTCATAAACCATTGCAGAAGCAGATCTTTACAAGCTAAAGTTAACTAAATCTCATACTGTAGATTTGCTAAAAAAAAGACAGTAGCTTCCTTACAGGTGTGGTATAGAATAGAAACTTACACTCAACAAAATATCAACTGCCACCCTTAGAATAAATAACTCATGCTAAATTTATTTGCATCATATACCCATTAAAAAAAAATATATTGTAATGGAAATCTTACCTATTTCTACTGATACTGTGGCTAAAGCTTCCCAAAGACCCATCTTGCTTTTGTTACGTGAATACCAAGTCCTTAGGCTGCAACAAAGTTGTGAAGAGTTACAGGAAGTGAGGGGTTATTACAAGACACCTGTTCTGGGAATATATCTTCAATGGAAAATGTTCTCATTTAATCTATGCCATTCCCAGCACCACACTATAAGAGCAGTAATAACACATAAAGCTTTTTATTATTAAATAGTTACAGCTCAAAGCCATCATTAAGAGCCTGAGCATTCATGTTCACATTTATGACAGGCACTAGATGCAGCAAGAGAAATGTGAAGAGCATGTTACAGAAACACTTCTGTGGGAAAAGATGTCAGAAGAAAATAAAAGCTGCAAACAACAGGGAAACTCCAGAAGGATAAAGTAAGTGGATAACAAATGACAGCTAATGTCAGAAGGCGAGTGTACTTGCTTGTCCACCACAAGACAGTTTGGGGTTTAGCAACAAATGAGGAAGAGCAACACAAACTCTCAGTAGTATCATCTGGCTATTTCTAAAGATATGGATATATGAAAATTGGTAGAGCTCGAGTGACGGTAAATTATGCCTGTCTCCTTCTTGGTTGTATTTGCAAGGCAATCCAAATATTTGTTTTTCCCGTTGAAGAAAGAGGGGATCCCCACTCTTACCACAAGCAAAGGCATTTCAGCCTGGAAGTTCAGCTTAAGTTATCTCAAATTAGGGGAAGTGAAGCCTGAGTCTTAGAAACCTAACTAAGAGGCAGGGGATTAAAAGAGAGAGAAAGTGACTGTTTAGCATTTTACTTCTGTTGCCTCAAATTTGAGGAGTAACAAACAGAAATCCGAATGGAAAGATGGATAAATGCAGGCCTTTCTAAAAGAGGATATATACTTCTGTTGGCTTTGAGCTTTAGTACCGTATTTGCACATATTAAAGTCCCCCATCCTCTTCCAGTCTTGGCCTCACCACAAACTCAACAGTGCTTCACACCTTGCAATTGTCCTCTTGATATGGTGGTGATGTCTGAGAACATCTCGTTATTTGCATGTGTATACACATAGCAATGTCTGATGCCATGAGACCTTATACCTCAGTGATTTAAAACTAAAGATGAGTTTATCTGTTTATGCCATTAACTTATACATGTCTCTCTGAATCCAGCATTTTATCTTGACATCTTCTGTTGACATAGAGCCTATAAAATTAGATATCAAGGGCTAAATTAGGGTTTAAAATACCCTTTGTCAGGACAGATTAAAGAACAGACAACATTCCTGTGCACTCCTATAGTTCAGTACATACATAGAGTTATCAGTCCATACACATGATTACCCAGGGAAATGAGCAGACAGCTTTCTTCAGATGCTAGGCTCTCTGGGACATGCTAGGTTTGTTTCCAGCAGGGATGTTAGAACACTTCCCTCCTCACGGTCCCTCTGGGGTGTTCAGGAACAGGGCATGACTTCCAGCAAGTCTCCTAAGTGGGGCAACAGTCAGGATCTCCTTCTCTTGACCTACAGGGGCAATCACATGCTGGTTTTTATCCATCAGACCGCTTCAGCACACACAGGCTCATTAGGTTGTCATTGTATCATTCTGTCATGTTACTTGGCCACTTTCTCCATGGGCGACTTTTTGGTCTGCAGTGTTTGCCCAAGTGACAGAATGCAGTCTGCAGCAGGCAACCTGTCTTTCTCCTGGCACCCCAACAGCTTTCTCGTTGATCCTTTTAGGACTATCTCATTCTCAGTGTTGGCTTGCCAGCTGACCTCAGAGCTGTACATCAAAACTTCACAGATCCCTGTAGTTTCATCTAAAATGCCAGCAAAATTCACAGATCAGCCTTCCTGAAGATCTATGCCTTTGTTACAACTGAGAGGGATTGAAAGCACACTCCGTGTGTCAAAATTCAGTACAACGCTGGTAAGTCTTTCTCAAAGATATTTGTGCATGGCATGAACATGAGCAGCATTAGTCTCCAAGCCTTTGATACTACCATTTCCAGAGACAATCCTAATATTTCAGCACTGAGCTGTGATTTCAATCACCCAGTGAGATTTCGATCCTTAAGAAATGCAACCTTCATACATGCTTTATGAATAATGCTGTGCAGAACATGGCACTGCATTAAATGTATTTTCCAGATCCACACAGATGATAGTGCAGAGGACATGCAGATAGTTATGCCTACAATTTTTGTAAGTCTTTTCTTAGCCAGATTCATTAAGAAAAATTCCACCTTTGTGGAAGTATGCTGGCGCAGTCATCATATTTGTCTAAATGACTGATGGCCACTTTAAAAATTAATTTCTACACTATCTATACCATTGAGCTCTGAGACTTATGCTCCAAGTTTTTGTAATTCTTCCTTACCTCTTTCTTAAAACATTAAAGAAGTGTTTGCGTCCCTTCCAGCTCCTGGTTCTGCAGCTACTCGGAGATGTTTCATGAATGAGTTTTTTCACCTTAAAATTGCTATTCATGAAAACTAAATGAGTTCAAAAGAGTGGGATGACTTGCATTATATTCTTGGCTTAAAAGGCTATTTTTTATTACATTTGTTTATATTCACAACAAATTTTTACTTGGCTATTTAAGACATCTACAGTCTATAAATGGTTGATAACTCGAAAAAAAATTCACTTAAATTTCAAAATAATATTTTTAGATGTCTCTGTGCAGAATAATTTACATAGTCTGCTACTCCAAAAAGTTCAGTGCTTGCTAGCTTTCCTACCCATTATGCCACAGCCTCCAGAATAGCATGTAGAGCAGCCAAGTGCCAGCCTGCGTGCACTGCTCTGATAAAAGGGGCCAGGAGATCTCGAGGAGCTCCCAGCAACTGTGGCAGAAAACACCAAAGTGCCAAAAGGAGGAATGAATACGAGTACAAAGTCCCTGCAAGTTTAAACTCTCAAGAGAGAAGATAAAGCAGTAAGGGCAGAGCAAGCTGTCTGCTGAGTTCATAACTGAGCTCAGGCTTTCCTTGTCAGGCTGCTGCTCCGAACAAACACCACCCGGGTTAGAAAACATTGTCATTGCTCAGCTCTCATTACCATCCCAAGCACAGCTGTGCCTCTGCATTTTCTGTGTGGATTCATCTTTGTGAAATACAGTGATGCTACTTGGCAGCTGGGCAATGTGTCTGCCTTCTGGCCAAGGTGAAACCAGTAGTTTACAAACAGACCCCTGCAAGTTTTCCCTCCATTAGAGAGTCAGCCCAGACTTTCACGCAGCTATAAATATCCTACTCCCTTCAACCACCTCCTCATTATGTAGAGACATCTGCTCAGCTTAACAGTAACCCAAACTCAGGCTGCCTGGTTCAGCTGGGTGCATAGGACAGGGCTTGAGGTACATATTCACTCAGCTGATAACCTACTCAGTTTCCAAGTATTCATAGTGGGGGGCAGGCTTCCAGTGCCCTCCCATATTTCTACTCTATACCCAGGACAGAGAACTTCTTAAAAATACACACCTTCTTGCAAAACAAAGAAGGTGAAGATGCACCCAAGTAACTGGACCAATGCAGTACCAGAGGGGAGACTCCAGACTGGCTGCAGAACTTCAGGCTAATCTAATTTTTATGATCAGACTGGTTTGCTTTTCACCTGGGATAAGTCTAACAAGCTTGAGAATAACTTTTTTTTAAAGAAAAAAAAATCCTTTTAGAGAGTTTAAACTATTTCCTTCAAAAACAATTATTTGAACTAATGGCCTATTGTAGTCAATGCCATTTGCTGATAATCACTAGCACCCGTAGTTGTAAAAGCCTGTTTTAAAGGATTGTTTTTCAAATTATTAAGCCAGATTGATGTACATGAACCACAAATTTGACTGTAAAAGACTTTACTTCAAAAAAATGGCATCCAAGACTGGATTAAAGAGTAGAAATTACTAGAGAAATAAAATATTATAGCTCAATTTAAATAAGGTTTCTACTCAGCTTTTACCCATGCCCACAAAACAATGGAACAGAACATATTTTCTTCCTTATTTTGCAGCTGCAAATGCAATGTATGCCTGTGTCGTGTTAAAATCTATCTCTCCAAAAGCATTAGGACTGGGAACAATTCTACTTTTTGTATACATTAAGAAATTAGAAATATGCATGGCTGGTTACACAGATGTATTTGTACCTGAGAAATGCAGAAAAATGTACACAGATGCCAAGAAACAAAGAGATCAAACTCCTTAAAATCTCATCTTCCATCTGAGGTGGTTTTACTGTACTAAGTAATATTTTGGGACATGACAATTTCTAACAAAAATATAAGAGTTTCAGTACAGGGCACCATCTTGGCTGGACTAATAGCACAATTAGAAACTCCTACATCTTGCTCAAACAAACAAACAAACAAACAAAAGTCAAAACCAGAGTATGGGATTCAGTCTCCCCACAGCTTCTGTGTCATTTCACAGGTGTGTCTCTTTCAAGACATTCCGCTAATAAAAAAATGGCAATTCCCTATTTTTATTAACAAAGAATTTTAAAAGGGCTATTGGAAGAGTAATAGAATCTAGAAGTTATTTCTGCTATTTTATCCTAATGAAAATTTCTCCAAAAACCAAAAGAACCCTGTTGGTCTCCTCTGGGATAAATCATAAGAGCTCTGCTCACTCTTTCCCCACAGTTCACCAGTTTTTTCCTATGCTTACTGCTGTGATGTTGTTGGGTGCAGCTCCCATTAATCATTTGAAATTTGCTGTTTTGTGATGTATGCAATTTAGGATGAACTGTTGTATTTTCTTCTGTAGACGTATGCAGTATCCTGTAAGACTATTACTGACTAGCAGCCTAACTTGAAAACATCTGTTAAGTTTAAAGTCATTTTAGCCTAGCTTTTACTACAGGTAGGAGGGAAGCATGTTACACAAAAACTGTTGCTTTACAACTGTCATAATTCAACAGTGATAACACTACTCAAATTACAGATTATAACAAAAAAACTATGATAAAGCTGGACCAGCAATCCCTTCAAGCTATATTAGACACAGAGAAATCATGGTGCTTGTCCCAAGCAGTTAACAAAGCAAGTGTAAGAAGAGAGACCCACACAGAGTGTAACAGGTAAGAGAGCATGGGGAAACGGCTCATAGCAGCAGAGGCCACAGTATACCAGCTACCTAACCTCAGTTTAACTAAACTGTGATTTTTATTCAACGGAGAAAGCTCTTCAAATGCTACTGCTGGTAAAAATGAAATCTTTTCCTAGGTACATCCTTTATAAGCAATGTGTTGATTCTCAGTGTTGCAGTATCCAAGCACGCTATTCATTCTGCTTTGTTTCTTGCAAGCTGTGGCAATTTTGCAAAATATATCACAGCTGCAAGTATATCAGTATGTAAGTACATGGTAAGAAAAAAAAGCATCCTTTTATAACTGAAAAAGCTTTTTTTTTTCTTTGTTGTCTTTGTTACACTTCATAATCATTAACAAAACCCAAAATTAGCAGTATGCAGCTGGTCTAGTTGCCGGCAGGATATTTTTTATTTTTTTTTTTTCCCCCATGAGATGCAAGACTCATGTTTCCTGTTTCCAAAAAGACAAAGTTCACTTTCACTGAATGGGTGAAAAGGGTGGTGATGTTTTTGGCAATGGTTTGATATAAAATCATAATTTCATTCCTTTTATAGATAATCTGACTAATCCCTTACCAACACCTATCACTTTTCTAAAGGCTGACAGTTTGGAAAGCACATTAAAATCAACCTTGATAACAATGCTTAATATTTCACCTCCCAGTTGAACACAGTGTAGTCAAGTACTACTATTGCAGGTGAAGAACCCTCACTGTAATTCTAATTAACAGTGACTAAGCCCGACTGTGCTTAGTTCTTGAAGCGCAAATACAAGGTTTGCTGGCTGAAAGCACTACCATCAGGTAAGATTATAGTTTTTGCCTCAGTGATGTTGCTTTACTCAAGTGGTTAGCACACACTGATACAGAAGAACAAGGGATGCCACACATGGAGGCAGAAGCTCCCAGTGTGGACAAACCCAGCTTCTGCAAACCTGCCCCAAACATGGTGTTCGGTCATGCAGCAGCTTCTGGCTGTGCTACCGTGTTTCCAGGGAGCCCCCTTCCCCCACTAAAGGAGGAACACAATATCTCACAACCCTCCCTCATCCTCATCCAGCCACTGCTATGGCTTTGGGAAGGAAGCTGGTTTTTTTCTTTGGAGGGTCAATGATGGTAACCATCAAGACAGCAAATCTTCTCCCTGTGCTGGAGTAGCAGGCAGGAGACCCTGGCAGTTTCATAATTAGCGTGAAAGCACTAACAGGCTTCCAGGTGAGCAGTCTAGGAGCAGATAGAGAAAGATTTCTGCCCAGTACTGTTGAGAAAAGGTCATTTTGCATCAGAAGGAGCTTCTGAGTTGAAAATTTCCACCACAACATTAGGCATAGGTGGGCAGTCTTCGAATCTCACTAATCAAATCTGCAGTTTCTCCCCTGAGTACAGATTAGCAAGACTCTGCTCTGCCATGTTATTCATTTATTTGGGGGACGTAACAGTGCCTAAGAAACAAGAACTACTCTAATTTGATTCTTTTTCCATAGACTGTATTGTGTGCTGTATACCATACTGCATAAATCCTCCATGGAAAACACTAAAATAATAAATAAAATTATTTTCTTTCACAGCAAAACCGTATTAACCAAGAAGAATACACAGAAGAAAGCAATGACTGAAAGTCCTGTAAGAATCAGAGCATGGAGGTAACAGGTTGTGCATCTTACAGTGCAAATGATTCAGGGTTCAGACCTGCTGAAATTTAAATAAACACCCCACTCCTTCTTTTAAAGAGCTTCAAGGATGCAAATAATTTATATTTAAAACAATGGCTTTACATGCCAGAAAAGTTCATTTTGGAACAAGTTCCTTTCTCTGTTAGTAATAATTCACATTGCCTTCACCAATTCAGAGGGTATACTTTAGGTTACATCCCTCATTACTGGCATGGGAACTTGGCCATGTGCCCTGCCTTACGGTTGTGTCAGATTCTTAAGGCAAGTCGATAAGAGCGGGTGGAAGTAAAAGTACTATTTATTGGACAGAGCACTCCAAAATATTTGGATTCTCTTCTTTCAGTGGAAAATGATCTTCCCTTCCTCCCACAACCCCATCAGTGGTCTCACCAAACATTAGTTTCCTGCAAACAAATTACCACTCCTTAGATCTGCAAAAACTGAATGGGATTTGTAAGGAAAAGCAGCATATGTTATAGTATTATTAACACCTCTTAATCAAATCCCAGTAGAAACTGTAAGTATAACATCAACTACAAAAAGTTTGAGTCTGAGTTTTCAGCAGAGATTCAGTAACAGCCTGTCCTTAGGGCTTCCAGTTTCATTCAAACACTTCACACATCATTCTCCAAACTTCTTATTTGAAGTTTGCTTGATAATTTTCTTCTGAAAGACTTCTCTTTTCTTAAGATCGATAAACCAAATATTCTCAGTAAAGGTCTGCTTTGCTTTTTCATTTTGGTCATTAGAAAAATGAGAGGCGACATTTCAACTTTTTTTAGACTTTTTTGCTTTTAACGCAAAGTAATTGGCTCTCCATTACCAAAAATGCAAATAGAACTCAGCTTTCTCCTTTCTGATGAAAAGTTAATTTTACCATTTATCATTTCAAAGGAAATGTTTGCTTTGTCATAAGTGCCACAGAAAAATAAACAGTGTTGTTACTTTCCAGTACAATTCACTTCTTGTTCTTTAGAAGGAACTGAGCTTTTTCCACAGCCAACCTTGAATAACTGGTAGAGGTTCTTCATCAGCCCATTCTTGTTATCAAGCTTTTAAGGTAAAATAGAGCTAACACAACTGTATTTTCAATATATTTTTGGCTAATGCTATTCCCTCATTGACTTCATTTTTATCAAGCATAAACCCTGCTACAGCAACTACTTTTACATCTATTTTTTTATATAAAAGAGGAAACAATGAATATTCATGTTTTTTTCAGCTAATGAACAAACCAAACACAGACTGCATCATACCTTTTTAATTTCTGTGCCAAGCTGAAACAGATTGAATTGCTAGTTTGTTGAACAGTAATATGGAATGGGAGAAGAATATCATATCCATTTCATGCCCTGGATTTAAGAGCAAATATATCATAATACACCTCATTAATAACAATGTTACAGTTTTAGATTCTGATTTTGCAGTTTCCATGCCACAGATGATATATTCATATCATTTTCACTTCCAAGTATTAAATATTATTTTACCGAGGTGAAACAAGACAGTCCCAATCCTACATTTGAGAAGTGACCAAAAGTTTTTAAATGTTTCAAATTATGTAAAGAAGAAAATAGAATAAGTACATCTTAAAAGGACAAGTAAGAAAGGCTGAACAGTGGCCAAAAAAGCACCTACAAAACAGTAGAGCATCCTCCTGCTAAGAGACTTCCAAATGAGAGAAACTTACAGGTATGAATTCCACTAAAAACTAAACTCTTTAAAAAGATAACCACACAATGATGGATCCAGAATATGCCTTCATGATGGAAAATGTCTTGGCACTACATATTAACTAGAGTACAAATAAGGCCATCGTTTACCATGAACAGAAATTGAATTTGAAGGTACTAAAAGGCCCTGCACAAGGTGTCCTCAGCTATTCAGAACAAGGATGCTAACTAATCCCCACTTGTCGCGGTTTAACCCAATCTGGCAACAAAGTACCACACAGCCACTTTGTCACTCCCCCACAGTGCGATGGGGGAGAAAATCAGAAGAGTACAAGTGAGAAAACTCGTGGGCTGAAATAAACACAATTTAATAAGTAAAGCAAAAGCCATTCACGCAAGCAAAGTGAAACAAGGAATTCATTCACCACTTCTCACGGGCAGGCAGGTGTTCAGCCATCTCCAGGAAAGCAGGGCTCCGTCACGCCTAACGGTTACTTGGGGAGACAAATGCCATCACTCCAAAACTTCCCTGCTTCTTTCTTCTTCCCCCAGCTTTATAAGCTAAGCATGACGTCCTGTGGTCTGGGATATCCCTTTGGTCAGTTGGGGTCAGCTGTCCCAGCTGTGTCCCCCCCAACTTCTTGTGCCCCCCCAGCCTCCTTGCTGGTGGGGTGGGGTGAGAAGCAGAAAAGGCCTTGGCTCTGTGTAAGCAGTGCTCAGCAATAAGGAAAACATCCCCGTGTTATCAACACTGTTTCCAGCACAAATCCAAAACATAGCCCCATACTAGCTACGATGAAGAAAATTAACAGTATCCCAGCCAAAACCAGCACATGAGCACACAGAGAGACAAAACCAAACCAAAACATGGTCTATAGCATGGGATTCTAGAATACAGGCAACAGAATACTTGCAGCCTGTAAAGCCATATAGGCAACCTGTACATTACTTTTCAGAGGTTCTTGTGCTCCTGGACATCAGTATCGCGATAGGTATAAACCACAGCTCAGTGTCCACCTCAGAAGCAGCCCTTCATTAACAAACTTTGAGAATAGCAGCTAAGAAGGAACTGAGAGCTGTTCTTGAAAACCAAAAGTTACTTTTTATGATGTTCAGCATGCCATGGGGAGAGAGTTAAAGGAGAATTCCCAAGCCAAAGCACCAGTTCAATTCTCAGCAAAAGAGTTTTGCCTGACTGACTTGCCAGATCTGTGAGGCGTACAACAGCTATCTTAAACAAATATGGGACATTTATGCAATTTGCATATATGTGCTGCAATCTTACTTCTCACCTGTCAAGATTAATTCAAACTAAACAAGTCCTAACAAACTCAGACACATGGCAGTGACAGCTCATAATGGTACATCAAAATGGAAAATGGGGGCCTGTTTTTCCTAGCTTTTGGACAGTTATTAATGCCCTTTTATATTTATATAGTATTTAATATAAGCCCACTATGATCCTAGAGTCAAGCATGATTGATCATTATGAATTATGTATTAATAATGATTAATTGCAATGATTAACTGCTGCTGCTCAAGTCAGTGACAACTATAGGTGTCATTGTTATGTTAATTTGCAACACTGTAAAAATGATGATGAACTAAATTGACTTCATTTACTTTAGCATAACCTATACTCTGTTTTAATTATTGTAAAGTCTGTTCAAACAGTTCTATAAATACCTTTCTGGAAATCTTGTCAACCCCCATTCTCCCCGTTCCTATACTATTAGTAGAGCTTGTTTAAATCAAGGTCAAAACATATGTCTTTCTAAGATAATTTATACGTAACAATATATTACCCTTCTCTTCTGTTATTTAGGAGTTGAAAAGGGAACACAGCTCAATCCAAAATCCATGAATAGTCCCAGCACCAGGAATTACTTATATTACCTGCCTGGATGAGAACTACCCGTGCATTCAACCCAGAGGGAATGCGAGGACTCCTTTAAAAGTCAGGTGCTACAGTAAACAAGCCAGTTACCAAAAACTTGAAGTTCTCACTCCAGTAGAAGGTACCCATTTGGACAAACAAAAATTGTGCATCTGCCCTGTGTCTGCTGAAGGATTCAGAAGGCTGTGGGGCATTAAGGAAAGGGGACATGCACACAGAAGTAGAGTGCTCAGGGACAACGAGGACTGGTGGCGAGAGGTTGAAGAGTGATGATCCTCAGCAATGCCACCAAGCATGGGACAAATGACACAGAATGATGACTTTGGGGATCCAACCACTGTTGTCAGTATCAAGTAGTTCATGCACCATAGTACAAATCAGTAATGCCTGAGCAGTGGCTATTGCATCAAGCATTTGGTGTCTTCTGTGAGGCTGAGCAGCTGCCCTGAAACTACTGTGATGTACATTGAGCAATTCCAGTGACAAGGATAACAGGATGAAGAGGGTGTTGAGATCCTGAAGTGAAGAGCTCATCAGGAATGGTGTGAACAACGGAAAACATTTTTCTGGCACGTCTTGCATAACTGGCTTACTCATGTGAATAAGGGCTTGTACAGCTTGTACAGCTCAGAATAAAACAGGGTTATTTAAAATGGACAAAAGATTTAGAGTGTTCAACCTGCTGCAGCACTCCTTTGCGTTGGCTTTCTGCCAAGTCCTGTGTTACCTTCCTGCCTTTCTTCCTGGTTTTCCTTTGGAGAGTACCGACAATGAATGAAAGGGAACAAAAAAACAACCCCTTTTTTCCTACTGTCTCCCTCAACCTGTTTTTCCACAGAATCCTCAGGAACAGCACAAACAACACAAAAGAAAGGCCAGGAGCCCCTCAAAGCAATGGAAAACTGTCAGGGGAAGTCCAGCCAGTGGCCAAAGCACGAGCAAACCTGCTATAGTGAAATGGAGTTAGCTGCAAAGCTGCCTGGGTTCCATGTTTTCCTTGTATCCTTTAAAATATCCATAGAAAAAAAGTATTACAGTATGTAAACGGATGTCTATTTTAATCTCTGAATGACAGCTTTTTGCTAGAGGCATAACGGATGCCTTGCATCCATGAGAGGATGCAGCATTTGTTAAGCACAAGTGGAAAGCATGGTCCATAAGATCCCATCTTCATTGAACAAACTGGAAAAGGAAAGTTATTCCGAGTAGAGTGTTGTGAGTATGGAAGATGTGAGGTTCAATGGCCAGGATACCAGCCTTAAGGATGTGTCACCTTACGTTTCTGTCAGCCTTCACCTGCAGCGTGGGCAAGATACTTAGTTTATCTGCCGGGTGGGCATTTCCTGGGAGCAGGAGGAGAGGAACACTGATAAAGGCATCATCCTTGCTCTCCTCCAAATCATCTGCCTCTTGCGGTCCCGTACCCTACTCCCCAGCCACAGTGGTGGCACTAGAGATGACTCTGGCTGCAGTGACACGTCTACCAGGCCAGCACTCCATCCCACCTTGGCCTGGGGCCTCTGCAGCTCTAACATGTGGGCAGCCTCATCTCATGGGAAAAGGGGCTGCTCCCGCTGTGTAACCCAGGACGGGTGCTCAACCTGAAACACAGCCTCACCCTGATCCTTTCCCATCCTCAGCTCCTAACCTGACAATTGAGATGGACCTCTTTCCCTCCCTTGCAGGATAGCGAGGGGAAATACCGTACAGATGCTGGGCGGCCGGTCAGAGGGGCCGTGCGAGTGCTCAGCTCCTGCCGGCTCTGACAGATGGCCGCTTCTGGTCTGGTTTTTGATAGCACACTGAGCTATTTCGCCTTTTTTTGCCCCCTCAATCATATCAATTGCTTTGGTGGAAATGAGAGGTGAGGTCTCTCACAAACCCAGCACAGACTGCAGAGCACAGCAATGAAACTTTGGAGATGTAGAAAAATAATTTTAAAAAATCTGCTCAGTAGTTGGGAAATTTAATTTTTTTTTTCTAAATAATGTTCAGCAAGAAAACAAGAATGGGTATATTTCCTTCTTTCCTTTTGTTTATTATAAGCCTAGAATTTAGACTGCAGCAACATGTCTCATTAGCTGAATTCAAAATAATTAAGGACCATGTCAAGATTCATTTCCAAATATCTACAAATTGAAAAATAAAATATAATCATAGAGCTATAAATTAAAAATATAGGCCTATTAACCATATGTTTCAAAACTATTAAGTGTCTGCCCTTCTCATTTGTGCTTAGAAGAGAAGTCTATGTTCTGATTTAAATACCCCTAGCTATACTGACTGCAAAATGCCAGCTTTAATGTTCCATGTACAACTAATCAGAGGTAAAATAAAATAAAAATATTAAGCTAATCATATGCCTTGAAAATCATAACCAGCATTCAACATTTGGCTGGTTGTAAAATGTTGCCTCTATGGATTTCACAGTATTCCCAAATTACAATCAGTTCAGTGAAGGTCACCAGCAAAATTTGAGATTATTGTAATTCCAGTTTCCAAAGACATTTTTAAAATTTTGATTGTATATGTCACAAACATTTATCAATAAGTTTTAGTGGAGGTTTTTTTACATGCATGTAATGCAACAGATTATTTGTTTTTAGTGGTAATGGGTAGATTCATAGCCTTTTCCATATTAAGAAAGGTCATGTGTGGTCATATGAAAAAGTGTCGGATGCTTTGTGTAGCCAGGGCTATTAGACCACACAGTGACCCTTTCAAAATTGGAGTATAGGAAATGCAGAAACTTCTGTTTGCGCAGGAACAGCCCAAAGCAATGAGGTCAGGTGGCTGGCCCAGTGTCAAGCCTACAGCTTACTTCTCATGTTTCTTGATGCCCCAAATTCAGATCTTGCTTTGTAAAGGAATAAATTCTTTCCTGTTTTGCCTTCAGGAAGAAATTGCATAGTTCTCAGCTGTAATATCTAGCACTTTTGTTTTCTTTACCCTACTGCTTTTACAGTATCTTTTTTGCAGGTCAATTTTTTTTTTCCTTTTCATTTGTAACACCCTGATTGTGCTATTTTTATACAATTATCTGAACCAAGATAGCTTAGGTCTACAGATTATTAATGTTCAGAGCATCTTTTCTAAAGTGCACTAAGAGCTGTTGGCATGCTAAAGGACTAACTACACACACACACACACATATGAAGATATGTAATTTGAAATCATTGCAGATCCCAGGACTCTCATTTACAAAGGACTCTCATTTACTCTCATTTTCTGCAGTTATAACTTTTCCTCTCAGCCCTTATTAATCAACACTCCCATGGGGATCAAATATCAAAGCCTGACTGCCCTGTCTAAGGCAAACTATCATGTAAATCAGTGATGTTTGAAGAATAAAACAGGAGAGGGTTAAGCCAGCCAGATGCTTCAAGTTTAGGCTTACTAAATTCAGCAGTGCCAGAATGACAAAGGTCGACAAGGGGTTTTACAAAACTGACATGTTTTATTGTGCTTGAAATGTGATGTATTGTTTTTATCGTGGCTTCCAAAATCAGCAAGCATCAATATTTGGGGAGATGTGAGCACTGCTATATTTATTATTTATTTCTACTTCAGTCACTGTAGCTTGTGAGAACTCAAGTGTTGACCCATGACTGCGCTGCACTAAGAACTGTTCGAACTTAAGAAAAAAAAGAGAGCTCCTGCACACAAGAAAGCACCATGGTTAACAAACCACATGCTTTTCTGATTTTCCACAATTACGAAGAAATTTCCTAGATAGGATGGTTCCCATCTTCCACAGACCTTGTAATGTGTAACATCATTGCTTTCCAGTCAACTCTGATGATAACAACCGTTTCCTTCACCTAGCGAGGCTTTTGTGTAACTTCAGGATGTGACATGGTATGAACAAACAGGGCAGGACAGGACACAGGAAGGCTCTTGTACGGAGGTATAACACGACTGCTGTCGCTGCTCTCACCTAACGCAATGAATAAATCTGGCTAGCTTTGCTAGTGCGCGCAGCCATCAAAACTCCTCTCCTCTTCTGTAAAATGGTGGGCATACTTCGTCTGCGGGCCTGTGACTTCAGCTCATCCCCACCTACAGCCACGGGGGTTGGCGTGCCATGAAGCAGGCAATGCCACGTACCTGGGTAAGGCTCGTCACGACTGTGACGCTTGCCTTGAGCTCCATCCTCGGTGCTTGTACTGGGGCGTCCAGCTTGCTGCTCCCAGCGCAGCACCCACACTACACGGGGGGATACTGCAGAAGCCAGGTCCCAGACTGCTCCTTCAGCTACATGGAGAATTTATCCTGAGACGATTTTGTACTAATGACACCACTGAGGATCCTGAGGATATGGAATATCATTAGCATTGCCTTGGTTTCTAAAACGCAGACCGCAGGAAGCATTTCTAGCAGTTTGGAGATTATTAGCAGCTAAAGAATGTTATTGTTTTGCCACTCTGATATTTTTGCTCTCTTAATGATCCCTCTCTTCTAAGAGTTCCTTGAATTCATATTTTCAAAACAGAAGATAACTGAGAAGTAATAAAATACATTGTCCAGGACATTTTTAATGGCCAGAGACACTATTATCCCGATTTCCTAAAGAATGTTCAGACATATACAATAAATTGCACTGAATTATATATATTAGAACAATTAATAATGAGCATTAGAGAGTCAAGATATTTCAGAAAGTAGATGCCTTATCCAATAAGGTTGTTAATACTTGCATTAGGTTGAAATGAATAACAAACTGCCTGAGACCCCCTGTGAGCTTTAAAATACAGTATTTAAACGTAATCTCTTTCCTTGGTAGTTATTTAAAATACAATATGACTTTTCAGAATCTAGTTTGCAATGCTTCATTAAAACACTTTTTAAATGAGTGAAAATGAAAGGAGAGCCACTAACATTTTTATAGTTCTTTGCCATGTTAAACAGTCATCTGTTCCCTGTCTTTAACATATACAAACATGCACTGTGAGTGAAGGAGAACAGATTCTCCTCTCTATGCATGCATTCACATACCAAGGAAGTGCTATACAGGTAACCTTCCTTCTGTTGTGTAATGTAAATCATGTATTTATCCCTCAGTTTCAAGCTTTACTTAGTTATTATTCTCTTGTTCCAAGCTTTTTTCAAGGTGAAAGTGACTCTCGACATTTGATGACCATTAACACAGTGGCAGTGTGGACTGGCATGAAACTACAGGCTTGAAGTGAGGTTTGCAGTGGTCTTGGTTCATGCTAGGCAGCTAAAAGAAGTAAAAAGGCAGATTTACACTTGAGTTAGACTAGAAGAATACAAAATTAAAAATAAACCAAAAATTATTTCCTTTCAAAATCATTTGGGCTGTCATTCCCACCAGCAAAACTCTGTTCAGACTGTGTTTTGGGAGAATGGAAATTAGGGGAGGCTTTGGACCTCAGTTTTGGAGGGGTCCTTCCCCATTTACCTTAGCCAGAGGACACCATCAGGGCTTGCTTCCAGACACAAAAGAAGGCACTTTCACAGAAGCCTGAGCATGTTGTGGTGCAAAACTCCAGCCTCCCATGGGAAGAAACCTCTCTTTGGACAACTGTGTGTGGATGGAGAGTGTGTCTTCTGGGAGGATTATACCTTTAAAAACTCCTGTCCTCCATCACTAACCTGGCCTCACTTTGTTGGTAAGAGCAGAGATGGAACAAGGATATGGTGATTTCAGACTTGACCATTTTCTGGAAGGAATGAAGAATGAATCATCCCATGAACCTGTCTTATCCATACAGGAAAGTAGATGGCTTGCTTTAATATCCCATTGCAAAAAGCCAGCTGCAGTCTAGACAAACACTTGTATAATGAACAATCTCTCTCTGTTTTCACCCACTTGTAAATCAGAGCACTTTCTCCTTCAGATCGGTTTCCTTAGTCTCCATGATCCCTTTCATGCTTCCTTGTAGGCAGGTATCAACATTGCTTATGAAAGACATTACAATAAACTGTTGGTAAAGATATGGAAAGAAACTGAGCTGACGCTGTCCAGTAATTAAATTTAGTGGCAGTTAGTCACTTATTTCACCCATATTAGTTTTTGACAGTAGGTGAATCAACTCTCTCACTCAAAATTACATTCCATAAGGAAGAACAAGATAAAGGATTGTCAAATCTAAATGGAAATCAGAGCACATTCAATTTTATAAAGTCAGTTTTTAAAAATTTTAGGTTATCCTCTATTTTAGCGTGTCTATATTGAGTTTCACCTGCGTATCATTACTGGGCTTCAGAATTTCACAGTAAAGGACTGTGAATTTCCACTGAGGTGTAAAGGATGTCATCATTATCCTTAGTGAGATGTCAGTAGTCAGCCATAAAGAATAACACCTCTCTAAGTTGCTGCATTTCTGAGAGGGCATCAACATTCCTTCAGTTTCTATTCTCTTCACTTCAACATCGCAGACTGGTACTGCAGATTTCCAGTGCTCAGAAAGCCAGCAGTCAGATATTACATATCCCCAAGTCCTGCTAATATTTCATTAATTTCTAAAGCACAGTAGTTGAATGCAAGAAAGAAAAAAACGTAAAGAAAATTACTTGATTTACGCTCAGTTTGGCAAATCCAAATGCAAAGAATCTTCCAAGGAAAAAAAAAAAAAAGAAAAAAACACATACCTTGTGTTATTGAAAGGAAGGAATGGCTGCTTAGCACTGGGCCTACTAACCTGTCCTGATGATTGTTAAGGAATATTATATGTTTATATTTGTTTAACTTCCAAGCTAAGCAGAAGCACACCTAAATGATCTAGCCATTGGTACCCAGTTATAACATCTGAAGACAGCTGGATCAATTAAATCAATGATAAAGATTACCTCTGTAAAGCACTGTATTTCCAGAGTGTAACTAATGGGAAAGGAAATCACTGTCTTTGAATGAAGAGATACATACGATTCCTCCTAATTACACTTCATTACCCGAGAGCAGTCCTTGTGAGTGATACAGAGCAAAACAGTATGCAATCAGTTTAATGTTTTATAAGTAAAAAAATCACCATGGGATATGATGCAAACTAAGAGAACACAGCCTTACTGTTATCTTCTCATTTATATTTAATGACTACTGGCCCTTTAAATGATGGGATTTCCTTTCCTCTGTAAATGGATGTCCTTTGATAAGGGGCTACTTAATTAGCAATCAGCGACAGAAAGAATTTTTAGCATTTTGGATACTGCAGTCTTAATCTCAGTCCTTCACAGCTAAAGATGAAAGTGTGCTTGAACTGTTGATATTTTTTTCTTTATTGGCCAAAACAAAAATCTGGTATAAAGGAAAATTTGGTCTGACCAAAAATACTATCTAGAGGCAAAAGAAAAAATAATGTATTAAAGATTTATTTCCTAGTGAGCACATTTCAGTTAACTAAGAATTAAGTCATTTTAGGATGATTTTTAACAGTGTAAAAAAATAGGTTGATGAAGATGTAGCAAGACAATTTTGAAAAAGAAAATCAAAATTATGGGGTTTTTAATTTTGCACGCTTTTGTAGTTTTCCCCCATTTGTGCCTGATGTAATTTTAGAAATTAAACAAGGGCTTCACAAATCCTTTTGGTTGACTCTGTGACATTTTTGGTGAATTAAGTGTCAACAGAAAAAGTTCTTCCAACGGTAGGACAAATAATGGGAATTTTGCCATCAGACTAATGAGAGAGAGGCTGAGCCCTATATCTGCTTTGTATTCGCTTTTTGGGAAAAGGCCAGAATTTGGCATCAAGTACTTTATTCAATTGTGGACAATAAGACCTTTCACGGTTATATCAGAAGGCAACAAAACCTGGGGGGAAATAAGCATGTATACTTCAAGCAAAGAGCTCTTTCTATCTGACAGAAGGCAAGGAAGAAAATTACTCTATGGCTGCAATCTTCTAGTACATTATTTCCTATAATGTCTTGTCATGCATGTGGCCATTTTCTGAGTCTCAATGGGTCTGATCTGATTTGGCAACTTTGATATTCTTATGCCCCTAAATGCTTATTTCTAGTCATAAATCATCCATGGATTTAGTGCAATCTGAAAGTGACACATTATTATTTAAATTTCTTTTGCATCCTGGAAACAACTTGGAAAAAGAATTTATAGCCTTGTCACTTATGAACCTGATTAAAAAATTCCACTGATTTCAGTGAAGATTGAACCAAGTTCCCAAAGAAGCCAGCACATCTAATTTCATTACTTGATTTTTTTTCTACCACTTTTGATAGATCCGTTTGTGGAGAAAGAGAAGTCCTCTAATGAAACCACAGATGAGGCGACTCTCACCTCGGGGCACTACAAATCTAATTTTAGTAAAACCTGTCCACCAGTTTTCAAGAAACAGAACAGTAAAAAGTGATGGCATTTTTATTGAGCAAATGGTTGGTTCCAAGATCTTTGACAGTGTGGGTTCCATTAAAATCTTGACATTTACCAGACCTTGGTATTTACCTTTATTGTTTTCTTTTGTGGTATTCCTATATAGAGAACAGGAAATACTATGATAAATTTAATAAATGTTTGGTGAATGTCAACATTTTAATGATACCCTCTGTTTTCTGAAGTGGAAGGGATGGAGCTGTCACTTGTGAGGGTAGATAGGTCTGTTATCTGAGAAAGAAACAGCCATTCTGAAGATATTTTTCACATGAAACAGTGCTAAGCTAACAGCAAGGGACTGTCTTGGAAGTGTCAGTCCATTCTTAACTCACTCTGTAGTGCCTCGATACTGTCAGAGCACAGTGTAAGATATATGACACAAAAGTCTTCAAATAACATGCTGATGGGCTCAGCATAAGAAACGGGAGAGACAGATACATATGTTATAATGCAACACCTCAGTGCTACAGACCTTAGGTTGGTGTATTTGTCACAGTTAGTTATAAGGAATCTTGCTACTGTCCTCAACAGTTTTCTTTCTCTTAGCTTAACTCAAACTATTAATTTGTGCTCGGTTTAAACTTTCACAGAAATATACATATGTTTATATACACACACATTTTCTTTAAGAGCATCTCCCTAAGACAATGTAAGACACCCAAGCTTACATGCTGAGAGACCTCACTGCAATAACCTATATCATGTTATTAGCTCTTGCCTAAAAACTGTAGCCTGGGTGCGTATGGTGCCCTGAGTACAAGTAAGGCACTTCCTCATGCAAGGTGTCAGGATGTTAGCTGAAAATCAGGTCGCCTCACTCGAAGGAGGAAGGTCACACTCCTACATACCTGTGCATGTTGCACACGTGTGTGCACACCCCAGGAAGAGAGGAAAGAGTCCAGGGTCAATGAGGTGCCTGTTAGAGACATAAGCCACAAAAAATAGTATTCACGGTTGGTACCTGTGGCATTTTGCTCCTTTTGGATTTTTCTCCTAGGCAGTGCAGCTCAGTGGCAGATTTAATTTTTCTGAGCACCAAAACCTGACAGCTCCATGACTAGACTCTTGGGAGCTGGAGTGGACTGGAAGATCAGAGACATGCCACGCCCTCTGAACATCCTCTTCTTGCTTCTCCTTTACAGGAGCTATAAAGCTTCCTCCTTATCTTGTGTTTCAGTAAATGCTCTCACTGGTGAGATGGCAAAAGGCAGTAAGGCAAGCAGTTTAGGATAAATCCCTCAATGCTCTTAAGGGTGGAGTCCTTGAACAGTGGAATTTTATGTTTCTTAGGTGCCACAGTGGAATCACAGTCTTCATCCTAATAGTCACTGTCCCCTTCATAGCTGACAGAGCAGGTCCAGGATCCCTGAAGAAGTAATCAGGCCCCAAGTAATCATGCCCTCTTATCTTTCATTGCCTGTGCCTTTTCTAAGCACTCTGGGAGCAAAGTTAGAGGCAGCAGCATGGGTTTAGCAGCTGTGGAGCCATTCTCTTTCTGTTTTCTTTCATGGACATATGTACAAATCAGGGAGGACTCCATTGAAAAAGTGATGCATTTACTTAGGCATAAAAGCAGTGAGAATCTGGCTTCATATGTTCTATTTACTCAGAAAAGTAGTAAACTCTCCCCAGGCGTGGAGCTGTGCCAAGCTATGTGGTCCTGGCAAGGCACCGCCGTAGAATAAGGAGGGCTAAAATTTGGCTCTAAAAATTTAATCCCAAGGAGTAATTTGATTACTTTTAAATGCGGCTTCGTTTTCAATTATTTTTCTCAGCATGCTCTCCCATCGCCTCCATCCGGAACATGAGCTGTGCCATTATGTGCCTGCGCCTGGCCGGAGAAACACGCAGACTGCTGCTAGCCAGGGGGTAGCAAACCCCCATCTCCCTGCTCGTATGGCACCTGATAAAGGTACCCTCATTCCGCCCGGGGCCTCAGGGGGCCACGGCTTAGCGGAGATACAGAATAATGCATGAGCAGTCGAGGAATAAGCTGCAAGCGCTGTCTGTGGCTTTGACTGCACAGCGCAGCGCAGCGATGATTAGAGACCCCCAGGTTGGCTTCTCACAGCACAGCACAAGCAGAGCCACGGAGAGCTGCTGGCTCGGGTCCTAGAAACAGTACAACTGCTTCAGCCACATAGCAGCCGGGGTATTGCCTTCTGCTCTGGAGCTTGCTCACTCAGTGCAGTCATTACCTTACTATGCTGTATTTCATGTTACAAGCACGTTATACATGATAGAATAAAAAAAAGGGATGCTGCCGATGCTCTCCTTATTGTCCTTATCGGTGTCTTAAGATGACGGCGTGCACTTCTGCAGGCACTTGCAGGCACTCAGAAGAAACTGAAAATGCTCAGCACTTTTCCAAAACTCAGAACTTAATGTAAAAGTCAAATAAATGTAATTGCCTACATTTTGACACTCGAAGTAGTAAATATTGTTAAGTTAATGGGCCTTAACTCCTCAAACATCAGCGAAAAATGGGTCAGTCTGCAAAGTGGGAATATTAGCAATTCTTCCCTTTTCAGGGTTCTGTTAGATCTGTAATAACTGTGTACATGGTGATATTTTACACATATAATAAAAAAAAGGACATGTAGACTAATCCGGTATAATTAAATATTTGAATTTTCAAGTTCTCAGACTACATAAATATTAGTGGGATTTTGATCACCATTTTTAAATACATTTGCTACTTGAGGATAATGCCTGGAGTTCTAGCAGATAAAAAGGCACGAGAAATACATAAGGCAAATTCACACCCTGACTCAGAACTGGGTTGCCAATATAAGTAAATTGATTAAAAAAAACCCCCAAAAAACCCCAAAACCCCCAAAAGAAACCACAGAAAAAAAACTCTGCAGGATGTTCTAGAAAGCCAATGTAGTAATATTAAGGTATCTATCATAATTTTACAGCTATTGAGTTGCAAACACTTACCTTCATTAATTTACTCAAATCTCACATTGATCTTCACAGAAACTAGCCAAAGATGAACTACGTACCCCTGCACTGCAACACTAAAATGTAATTATTGAACCTTCCTCACAACAGACAGTGATTCTCATGATTTTTGGTTTTGGCTACAAAGTCTTTAACACCACTTGACTCAGTCACACAGCAGTGTAATCTGAAGACTGGCATCCATCCTCTCAGTAAGAAACAAACAAGATACAGCATCTAGTCAAGATGACTTGATGGCTGGTGTGGGATTTTGATCAAGAATTTAGAGCAATGGAAAACCAACACAGCACATTTTTAAAGGATTCAAATCAGAGAATCGTCAACAATAGACTGAGTTTTTATCAGAGCCCCACAGTGATCAGGTTTTGGCCCTTATGTATTTAGCAGTTTTATCAATGATCTGGAAGACCAGAGAAAATCATAAGCTTTGCTACCGATGGTGCCTAAGAAGGGAGAAGTGCTAAACCAGAAAAATGGCTGATACAGAAAAAAATCACCTGTTATGTTAAACAAATGAGCAAACACTAAGTGCTATAACACAGCTATATGTAAAGGAGTGGATCCAGGAATACGATGTGTAAGGCACACTTATAGGACGGGGGAGTTTACTTCAGGGACTCAAAAAGCATTTAGGAATCATAGCAGATAATCAACAGTACATGAGTGCCTAGTGTGATGCTGCATCCAAAAGAGACAATACATTCCCTGGAAGAATAAACAGGAGAATTTCTGTAGGCAACCAGTCTGCAGGCAAGCAGAAGGGAATTATATTAAGTCTGGATTTGGCACTGGTGCTTCATGTTTGGAAGTTTATGCTGAAATATGGTATCTATGATTCATCAGGGATGTTGATAAATTGTAGGGGGTTCAGAGAAAATCAGTGAGAATCATTAAAGGACTGGAAAGCAAGCCTTTGAATGCTAGGACAGTTATGTAGTTAGTTCATCAAAGAGGTTAAGGGATAACTTGATCAGAGTCTTTAAGTAATAGGAAAGAAAACTTTGATAATAAAATGATATAACAATATTCAGAAATAAAAGCCAGAGTAGAAATGAAGTCAACATTTCTACTAATCACTGAAACAATTTTTAAAGAGCTGTGCTAGACTCTCAAATTTGGAAATGTTAACAATAGGCTTGGAGGTTACTCTAAAAGAGTTTCTTTAGTTAACTAAGACAAGACTTAACTCAGCCAAGGTCTGTATTGCATACGAGGTCAGGCTACTTGATTAAAAATGGTCTTTCCAATCCTTACAGTCTAAAAATAAGTTATGAGTAAGAAGTTGAAACCAAGGGAGACTATGTATTCAAAAAGTCAACATAGTCTAGAATTTGGAACATATCTGCTCCTTAACTAAAGATTTGAGACTTTAGAGGACAACGATGCTCCTTGCTATCCTCCTTCTCTGCACAACTGACTCACAACTCCTTCTGACCTGCACATTTCTTTAATACTGAGAGATAAGACTTTAAAAACAGCTAGCCTCATGAAAAACACAAACTTTCTGTCAGGCTAGCAGTACTGCCCTTGCGACTCGCATTCGGTGCATAATCCCCAGAACGCAGGATACAAGCTCCAGGTCATACTACCACCATGTAACTGAGCAGCCTGTTAGTCGCCAGTTCCCATTTGTGTACAAGATTCTCAGTCCTAAATATAGGACTTTTCACTGTTTGGATTTTTTTTTTTTTTTAACATCACATTATTAATTTCAGTTGTGTGCCACCCTGATTGCGGTTTCACCTGGACCATAGTTTCTTAGACTGCTTACGAGAACGACACGTGGGAATGGACCACAAGCCTCACTGAAATGGAGATATATCACACCCTTTGCCTCCTTGCAGTATCCACTGGAGGTGCAATGCTGTTCAACAAGACATTGTTCAATGTGCCTTGTTCTTGATAAAACTGTGCTTCCTGTGTCTTATCACTGCAACCTCTCAACACTGGAAAGCTCTTTCCACTCTCTTATGGTACAGAAATTCAGTCTGTTAGTCTCTAATTCCCTTTCTCCTCTATTCCTCATTCCCTCTTTTTTAAAAGTAAGCATTATTTCTGTCCTCTTGCAGACTCCTGGAATTCACCCATCCTTTCAGAGTATTAATCAGTACCCAGCAACTGCTCATCCTAATCCCTTAAACACTCCAAGGGTATACTTCAGCAAACCTAATGACTGCAGCCCACTAAATGTATCTAAGTATTATTTGACCTGATCTTTGACTATTTGGCCAGAGTTCTTGTCTTCTTATTAACTGCTGTTAATCGTATCAGAGTTGCAACGACAATTTCATTTTTTTTTAAGATTAAAAAAGAAAAAAGATGAATGTTTCTTCTCCTGTCTCTATCAGGCAAAAGATTGTATTTTCCTCTGTCTCCAGTAAAGGAACTATATTTATAGAAATTTTGTGTTGCCCCTTAAACCCATCACTAGTTGTAGTTCAATTTCTTCATTAGTCTTTCTGGTCTTGTCTATGCATGCCCATGTATTTCTTTATACTCAGCCTCCAGCACCTTGTTTCTGCTTATGGTTTCTCTTTGATTTTCATGTCATTCAAAAGAACCTGGTGTTGCATTCTGGTGTTTTATTACAACCACTTTATTTTCTTTACATTAGGATAGATAGTTTTCTGGTTGGCTTTTTGTGTTTTCTCCCCTAGAAACTTCCAACTCTCCGCTTTGTGTTTGAATTCCAACCTATGAGAAGCTGCCAAACCATTTGCTCGGTTTACTGAAGTTCACTGCTATTATCTGACTGTTATCATGATGCATGTAAATCCTCAGACCACCACTGCATCCAGTCTTCTGAAGGACGCGAGCCATTGATCTGTCACATCAAGCCACCGCTGGCACATCACATCCTTTGTCTCCTTTCCCTTCCTGGATGCAGTTCTCTGCTGAAGCACTCGTTCCTCCCTCCCACCTCTTCCCTTCCTATGCCCTACCGCAGTTCCCCACAGGTATCATCTTCATGGTCTGAACATCTACCACTTCAGCTAAATGAGGGACTATATTTGTATTAGCTCCTGGCAATAGTAATTTATTAAATTCTGGAACATCAGCCACTACAGGGAATCTAGCACATCCTGCCAGCGTGTTAAGCTCTCTCCCTTTGATCCCTTTCCTTTTACAGGGTGGCATTTAGAATGGCTTTATGCATAATGAAAATCTACTTTAACAACCTCTGATAGACAACAACTATTTAAAATGTCTGTTCTCTGCAATGAAAATACCTTTGCTGAACTGCAGCTGCTGTGGGTTTTCTCTGAGAGTCTATTTCAGTCCTAAAATGAACACATATTAACTTCCTCTCGCTGTCTCTAGATGCAGTACTGCACTTCCTAGGGCTCAGTTGTCCAGGCATCCCTGATGAAGTGAATGTCACAGAAGCAAAAAAACAAAGTATGTCACAGACTAGCAATTTTGGTTGGTGTGTTTGCATCCTGATGAGTTTACATCTCCTGCTCTATAAGGGAGGACAAGGTAGCAATTGAAGGGGGAGTGTCTGCAGCCAGAAAGAGTGAAACAAAGACTGAAAAAGACTCAATGATTTCTTTAAAAACATCCTCCTCCTGCTGAAGACATTAACAGGGCAGAGGGAGCACAACACATGATAGGGATGGGACACGGACAGACAACTTTGAAAGCTCAGAGTGATTTGAACATTTTTTTGCCTTGGAAGTGGAAAAAAAAATGAGTGCCCCTTTAAGTCCTACTGACATACTGGGGCTGGTAAATAACTGCACCCTGTGGTTTGCATTACTTTTTTATGTGTTCCTGTTTTTATGGAGTGCTAAATGGCTTAATTACATTTTACTGGTTTATTCTGCTCACTTGCTCATAACCTCATTAATCTGGCACACACCATTTTCTTCCCAAAATGGAGAATAGACAATCATTTTCATGTAATAGTATCTCTAGGTATGTGCAACTGTCTGACAGGTATAATGTGGTTTAATTCACTATTTATTAGGAAATTATCAACCCTTCATAAAGGTGCAAGTTATGAATAAAAAGCATAAACCAGGCAGACTAAGCTCTTTAGCAGCACATCAGGATCCCAACTGATTTAAGTAGTCAGTGGTGCTGGTGGAGTGGAAAGGATGCACTGTTCAGTCTATTTAATTATCTTTATCTTACTTTTACATGAGGACATTGCTAGTGTTTACCTGGATGCTTTTATAGGCCCTAACTGCATACCCGGCAAGGTGGATCCCCCTACTATTTGGCCCAAAGCAGATATTGTGGGGTGTCTGGCTCTTTGCTCAATAAAAAGCAGAGGCATGGGGACTGCAGAGCCACCTCATCACACTCTTCACTGTGAGGTAGGTTTTATAAAGCAGAAGAATATTCTCTGACATGTCCAGGCTGATGCATCTTTAGGGTTTAGTGCTTCAGGTAAAGAAAAGCTGCCTTGTTTTGACTTATTTTGGCTTATTTTGAGTGACATACAGCACAATGAAGCAGGCTGAAAGGTCCAACCTCACAGAGATCAAATACAAGACCAGGAGATCTGAGGATGACATTGGATAGCTTCCCCCCAGTGTCCCCATTGCTTTCCCCTGTCCCTAAACAGCATTCACTCATTACTTTGGGTATTTAAACCAGTGTCTCTGAGCCAGGCGAAACATACAGCTTCTGAAAATCTGTATTTCAAATGAGTGGTCTTGAGCAGAGACAAAAGGACTTGTTTAAATTTAAATGCTGAAGAGAAGGGATGTTCTGCATGTCTCCAATACCACCTCTGTGAAATCTTCCTACAAGAAAGATGTTGTGAAAATCTACTGGCCATTTCTGCCAAGTGAGACTTCTCAGGAAGTAAAATGGTACCCAGCAAGGGCTTTGAACTTCACCAGAGGTACTCTGTCAGAGTTTTAAGTGATGGCTGTCCTACCTATATCCCTCTATTTTGCAGCAAGATGGTCTGCAGTTTATGAGCAAGTACGACACATGAACAGCACTTCCACATAGAGCTGTGTGATCAAATGCAGTAATATAAAGACATTGCTGATGACTTAACATCTCCTAAAAATGTTCTATGTACTACGGTTAAAAACAACCCGCAAGGCAACTACAAGTAAAAGCAATGGGAAAATTCCTTCCAAACAGTCTTGCCCTTCTCCTTATCTTTTTTTTCTTCTTCCTGTTTGGTTTTTTTTTTTTTTTTTTTTTTTTTTTTTTTGTTTTTTTTTTTGTTTGTTTTTTTTTTGTTGGCAGTGAGCCAGCAGCACACTGGAAGGCAATGCTTACCTGAAATAGCCTGACTTGAAGTTGAAACTGAGATGATCCAAGAAGAGGCAGGGGTGAGGGCAGAGAGGAGCAGGATGGGCACCAGCTTTTCAAACACAAATGAGGGTAAAAGAACTAGCCATTACGCTAGAGAAGCAGGCCTTCTGTTCCAGGGATCTGTCAAAAACTCAACTTTATTGTATGAGTCACTGCAAAAAGCCCACAAAGCTGAGAGTGACCTTTTAAACAAGTCATTGAAGAGGTTTGCATTGCATGATTCAAGAGGTAGAAACTAAGATAATGGATAAAATGACCCACTACAGATTTGAAAGACATGCATCATTCTTTTTAAGCTGACTTTAAAATAAAAACCATCTCCTTGCTAAATTATGAGGTTTTTTTCTGATTGCTAAATTGATTTCTTCTGTTATTTTTTCTTCAGCTATATTCTTCCCTCATTTTTTTTTCTTCTTTTCAGTTTTTCTTTTAAAACCTTTGATGCCATAAAAACAGTTTCACATTTTTCTTTAACCTTATTATGTCAGAATGAAGCCTGATTTTTTTTTTCTTAACTCCTGCACTGCTTGTTAGCTAAGATCCCAACCCTGCAAACTCATTTGCACAATATAGATGCAATTCCTGACCTATCAGTGAGCTAAACATCCCACGTAAAAAGAGAGAAAGACTTGGTTCTGCTCAGTTCACCCATCCATCTTGTAGATCCTTCTATATTCTTTTTACTAAGATGGCTCTAAAATAGTTGCCATGCATATAGGGTTGGTTATTTTTTATGTCAGTTTATCTAAAGCAAAACCAGTCATAGATGGTTGTCCTCATTGGCTTAAAAAAAGGTGCCTTTAGCTTTCACACAGAGTAACCTCAACTGATAAATTATTTAGAAATAAAAGGGAAAAGAAATAGGGAAAACAATGCAATTAAGTGGCTTTATGGCCTTATCTCTTTTTTAAGAACTAGAACTCCTCCAGTTTGAATTCATCACATGTGGTCAAATAGAAAAGCAACTTTTCCCTCTTTTTTTTTTTTAATTAAAATATTTAATGTAAATCAAAGGAATTGCAATAATTCATAATTTAAAACTAAAGCCCACCACATTTGTATCGCTGCAGGAGCTAGTCTTCCTGCAAGAGCACTCTTGCACAACCAAAACTTCCCAACTCCAGTCATAAAGTATTCTAAAACAAAACATGAGAAAGGGATAAAAATAAAAAGGCTCAACACAAGAACAGCTATGTTGGGTCAGATAAAAAGTTTATCTAGTGCAGGATCCCATCTCAGATAGCGTCCAACAGTAAGTGCCTGAAGAATAGTATAAGTATAGAGAAGCATGCAGTGATACTATCATAGGCTACTCTCTCTGTGGTTCATAGCCTTTGTATTTAATAGCCCTTGACAAATCTTTCTCCAATGAACTTGCATGGTTGTCCCTTGGACCAATGTAACATTTCGTTTCAAATCTGCCATCTGACCATGCAGGTTGGTGCCTTGTGCTGGAAAACTCAGTGAACAGCTGATCCCTATTTATCCTCTATGTGCCCCATATGATTTAATAGACCTGTGAGATATCTTTTCTCAGTCATCATTCTTGTAAGACAGTGAAGACAGCACAGAAAAGGAAAATGAAATGCAGTGTTATTTCCATGCAAAGTGGCTGCAAATTACTGCTATTCCAGTTAAAGAGCCTTTTGCACTACTTCCAGCTGGCGATCGCACTACTCTCAGTATTGAGAATCTTACACTATGCTTTACTTAACCCTGGGAATGAACTTGAGACTACAGAGGTATCAAAGTGTTACTAAAAATTAAAAAGCAACACTTTTACAACCTTGCTGGTTATACAAGAAGTTTGATAATGTAAGTTAGTTGTGTCCTTCCACATTTTATACTTGTTTTGCCTACTTGAGGAGTACTAAGAACCTCATTTTATTTAACCTGGCTTGACAATATGAAGGGCCTGAACACAAAGATCAACATTCTCTATGCAAACATCATCATAGCAAAACATGTTCCTGTGCAGGTCAGTTCAGTACTCCTCTCTGATCTTACAACAAGTTGGGGAAAAGTCCATGGCGGGGCACATCCTCTTGGTTTACCTCCTGAAAATGCCTCTGGAGTAGCCACACCAGGAGACCATCACACTTCTCCAGAGATGCTGAGCCATTAAAGCTATCTCACTCCTCTCAGAACCTCTCCTGTGAGCAGGAGTTATGGCCCTTCCAACGCATAACATTGATAGGGAACTTAAAATAATTATTGATGTCACAGCTGGGTCCAGCCTGCAGATATTTGTGTTTTACGCCTTCCCTGAAACCAGAACTGTGTTTTTTTCTGTGGGCCAAACTCATCTTGTCTATAAGTCCTGTTTTGCCAGCAGAATTACATCCCAGTATGAACTGAGCAACTTTCGATCAGCAGTTTTACAGCCTTTGGAGAGGCAGACGTATCATCTTTAGGCACAAACAAAACAAAACAAACAAAACATTTGCTCAGTTTGTGCTTTGTGAGTAATAATTATTATTTCAGATGTACCCTGATACTTTAGGATTATCACTTAATTAGTTAACTATAAATAGAGTAAACAATTGGTGCAAGTCCCACTGGAGACAGCCCTTGGCTCTATGATGGATCCCCAAAAGAAAGCCTGGCAACAGGAAAAAGACAGCTCTAACAGCCACCTGCTTTGGATCTGGCATGAGTAGATGGACAGAGGCTTTTAGTCTCTTTCAGGATGCTACCCTGCACAGTGGGGTATTAAAAACAGCAGCTGTGGTGTCAACATGGTTCTTTGGAGTGCTTTCAAGCCTTGTTTCTTCTCCTCAGAATGGATACATTTCAGGAGCTATAGATTAATTTCAAGAACGTGCACTGTACAAAAGGTTTCCTTTATGCTATATACACTTACAATAGGATATTATTTTCACATACGTTATGACATAGTGCAAGCTGCAGATATGCTGTGCTCTTTTCAAAACAAAACAGGGTGCCATGTGTGCCACACCGTCAACATGGGTGCATCCAAAGCCCTCAGCACAGCAATACCACAGCCCCCTTTCCAGGGTCTAGGAATACGCTTCCTTGTAAACAGTCATTTGCACACTTACAAAGAAGGGGATTTTAAACAACGTGCAGCTAATGTCTTTTTCCATATTGGCCTATTGTAAATGTCTCTACAAGACTAGTGGCTGCCATATTTAAGGGCAATTCTCTGTTTTCCTGGTCTTTAGCAGCCTTAGGGAGTCAGGTCCTCTGACTGCCATTATCGTCCGAGCAAGCTTGAGCAGCTGAGAGGTCCTCAGCCCTCTGCCTGAGCAGATACCTGCTTTTGCTATTCATCGACCACTGAACTGTGGCCAAAGGCAGGCAGGAAAAAAGATACCCTGTCATTTCTAGTTCTGTAGGCACCTCAGTCCCTGAGAAATAAGGGTAAACCGGGATGTAAAATGTAGTGCAGTTGAATGGGGTGAGGCTGGACTCTTCTGGTTTGCACGGTAGTGCAAAGACAGGTGAAATTCAGTAGTGCCAAATGAGATTTGGGATTCTTTCTACTCTGTCACGCCATCCAAAGCTGAAGGAATGTAAGACCTGTGTGTCAAAATACGTGAGAATACTTGAATGAGACCATGTGAAATCAGCCAGGCATGTTTCTCACCGTTTACAGGACAGAAAGATGGAGGTGTATGGGCACGTAGTCACAGTAATCCCAGCAATTTTCTTAAATCCATCTCTTACACTAAATGGTATTTTCTGTTTGAAAACTTCTTAACACCAAACAAGAAATAAGGGTTACTGAGAGCATTACGTAGAAGTCAGGGCCTTGTAGTGCCACCTTGAATATGCAAGCACTTGCAGACTTTCCATGCGGATGTCTGTGCATGTGCCTGCAAGAGATGTGTGCACGTTAGTGGCAGAACAGACATCTGCCTGGCTGCGAATCATGCAAATCTTTGGTCTTTCGAACCCACATAATGTCAGCACATAATTTCCCTCACTCAAATGTTTGCAATTTAATTGCAAAAGCCTGGCCCTTGGTATTTTGGGAGTGAGGGATATGACACTCACAGATGTACCAATAACATTGGAGAAGGTAGGAAAAAATGGAGACAGGGAAAACACACAGCAACTTTTAAGTTTTTGGCTTTAAGAGACCTTCTACGATATCTTTCCACTCCTGTATGAAGAAGCTGGCAACCATATTACAAACAGATTTTAATTGCTCTACTCACTTCTTTTTAGAAGGATAGCAATTTACTTTGTGTGCTGACTAAATGCAGTCTGAACAGATAGGTGCCCTGACAGAAACTGCCAAGATACTAGATCATTCTGTGCAAATACAAGTACTCAAAATTAGATCAGGACATTTTTGTCACTTGCTTTATCTCAGGTTGCCAGGAGAGTGCTAATAAAGTTTTGAAATCCTCTCTGCAGCACAGCTTCTAAATCACAGAACAGTATTTTATTTTTCTTAAATGAGCAATTAATACACATCAGCCAGGAGAGCAACACGGCATAGCTCTTGCAAACTCTCCTTCCTCTCCCATACTTCTCTGTTTTACGCACAAAATGCACACTAACGTACAAACGCCGCTCTCGAGGAGACCCACGTGCCCCGCTCCGAATGCACCGCGCACCATTTCCCTCCTGTTGGCGCATCCTTTGCCGGGAAAATGTGAGAAGCGGGTACAGCACCAAGGTCTTTGCTGCCAGTTTCCCTCCTCCGCCAGCTGGGAAGAGCGAGGGCAGGGTGGAGGGGACCAAGAGGCTGGTCCTCATCTCCCCAGCAACAAACCTGCCACTTGGCTGACGTTCCACTTGAGTGGCCTGCCGGGACAGAGAGGAGCCTGTCCGCTCTCCGTGGGGGCCCGCTGGTCAATGCTGCTCCACTGAGCTGGCGGCCTGCTTCGCTGGTGCGAAACTGAAAATTAAAACCTCAGCAAACTGTCTTCTAAGTAAACTGAATTAAGTAGCAGGCAAGAGTGCCTCGGAGCAGCTTCCTCTGATCAGAGCACTTTGCTGGCATCACCGCCGATAAGGAAGCGCAGGCGGCAGGGCTTTTTATTCTCCCTTTGTGGGCTTGCTCTTATTACAGAAAACAAACTTACCAGGCATGAATTATCGCTAAAATTCTTAATGCTTTGGCAGAGAAGAAAGTCAGATGCAGACGCTAGTAAATACAGGCGACTGTGGGTGAGGACACTTCTTCCTCAGCACACTGCACTCTCCCAACTTTTGGCTATGAGCTACTGTGAGAATTATTTCAAAAGACTGGCTGCAGAAAAAGGATCAATTAATCTGCCGAGCGAGTTTTCGAATCCATTCTCAATGCTGCTGATAGCCAGAGACCCCCTCCCTGTGCTTAGTAATTACCCCAATATTTCCTGCATGCTTGTTTAAACGGCTTACACTTGGGCTGCCTGTGAAGAAGAGCTCTCCCTCCGCTGATCTGAGGCTGGGGAGAAAGGCAGCTCGCCTTATCGCTCCGCTTCACTCCATCTGCAGCCAGCGGGGGGGCTGCCTAATCGTCATCCCTGGGACAGGGGACGAGCAGGCTGGGGGACGCAGATAGATGTGACACCAAAGGAGACTGGGACTTTCCTACCGTGCTGGTGCCGCAGAAAACTCATCACGCTCTCGCTGTTTCAAAGGCGAATGAGGAGCCCCTTTAAACCGGAGGCCTGTCCCTTAATTATACAAATGCAGCGATCAAAGTTATTATCTGTCCTTACAAAGGCCAGAACTTTAATTGAATGGTGTGTTGCTACCTTTGAGAGAAAGTGTTCAATCCTCCTGGAGAGCAAACTGGCAGGAGGCGGGGGGGATGGAAAAAATGAGAGCGAGCAAGAGGAAAAGAGCAAGAGGAAGAGAGATGGTATTTAACAAGCAGGCTGCTTTATATGGAAATGTAATGAATACAGTTGATAGAAAAGGGAGAGACAAAAGTTGTGAAGTTTCAAGCTGTGAAAGAACTTCAAAGTGTATTCAAATGTCACATTGATTTTTCTTCAAGTCTCTAAGTAGTAAGTTTTTCAAAAGAGGAATATGATCCTCTATTTTATCCACTAATGTTTTATCTACAAAAAGGGGAGAAAAAGCACAGTGTTTTCCTTTCACATGATATAATCCCTATATTGGAAGTCTTTATCTTTTTTTCCTAACCAAAGATTTCTTCCATGTCTTTGAAAATGGTGACGTCTTCACCATATTTGTGTATTGTATGTTAAACTCTAAAGAATTTCAGGTCTGAGACCCTGCTCTACACTGAGATAAGTGGGGGCGAGCTGTACCACGGTGGGACCTCATTACCACGGTACTCCAAGGCAATGATAGTAAGAAAATACTTCCTTCTCTGGAAGGAAACGATAGGACAACTCTGGGAGCAATCTTCAAGGAGATACAAACCAAGGCTTTGTGTCATGGTGGTAATATGTCAGCAAAGTAGCACATTAAAATTATGCTAATTATTAAGGCAGGGACACAATCCAATATGAACAATTTAGTTCTAAATCAAAATTGACAGCATGACTATGTATCATCTTCAACAGCCTACCATGGATATAGTCACCAGGAAGAAACTATTTTATGCCCTGAAAAACTGATAACCAGTTCTTTTACATGTCCACCGCTTTCCACAATAGCTTGGTAGAAATTCCAGATAGCTCCTCTGAGAAGCAGAGCATAATTAATGCAAAAAGTCATTAGAGAGAACAAAAGCCATTTTATGGTAAATTCTGAATATCTACAGCTCTTCTTACAGCCTGAGCTCCTACAGCAATGCAAAGGCGATGCTTATGCAGCACTCACAGTATAGGTATTACTCTGTAAACATGCAAACCTCAAAGGGAGAGGAATGAAAAGAAAACCAAATGTATTGTATTTCAAGAAATCATGATTCCTAAGCTGATCTTGAAATTTTTCAGTGAGTGGTTTCATAGTCTTCTAAAGATAGCTTTCAAGCAGAAAGGCTACTTCAGATTTTGATGCTGCTCTGGGAGCCCGTATCAAACAAATACTGCTGAAGACCATATAAATACAATACTTGAAGGAAAATAAGAGATAAAAATAAGGATCACACTGGATCAAAATGGTTGTATCTTTGTCCTGTGGTGCACTTTGTCATCCTGGCAACAGGTGTAAACCTTGGCTGCCTTCTGGCCTCGTAGGAGCTGCATCCCCTCGCAGACTGGAGAGAAACCTGGGTGTGAACAGCATAAAGAGCACTCCAGTGCCTCTCTCACTCAGGATAATCAAGGCATTAGAACTGCATGAAGCCCACAGAGCACACCTGCTTCAGGTGACTCACATGAATTTTTACACTTAGCAAAAGAAACCGAAGACTTTGCTTGGGGAATTTTTTTTTTTTTTTTCCTTGAGATTTAGCCCTCTTATTGAGAAATCACAGAAATGGAACACATTCTCTTCTTTACCATGTCCAATTCCCTTGCAAATGGATTTCAGTGCCAATACTATTAAATCCAGGCAAAATACGCTCAGATTTATATGGACAGTGGCCCAGAATTTGGATTTCTTACTTAAAGAGATTTGCATTTGGGCATCAGCTGTTAGTGGGAAGGGTGCCTGCCTCAGCTGCCTAAGATCGCTCCTTTGTGGAGGTATCCTAAACTAAGGTGCAATAGGGACAGGGTCTCAACTATACCTCTGCCTGACACTGTAGCTGTTGCACTTTGTGGAAGGGCAGACAGCTGTAAAATATAGCAGTGCTGTGCCGAAGTACTTGTGAAATAAGGGTTTCTTCAGCCAGAGGAAAGCTGTAAGAGCCTGTCTTTCAATTAGTATTTTGAACAGTAAAAAATACTCTTGTAGAATACAGAGTTTGTAGTGAGAAAAACCTGTGGATACAATTCCAGTTAAGTGAATATGAAATTTTTTTCAAAGACTTCAGTAGCAATCCTTACATGCCCAGGTGGAGTTCTCCACTCCTTCTGCTGACAGCTTTGAAGTCAAAATAACCACAGTTAAAATTCCTGCTGTAGGAACAGTGCCACTGCTGGCTCTTCAGCAGCCTTCCAGGATTGCTTGAGGAAAACTTTTGTTGTGGTCAGTATTTGCAAAAATCCCTTCTTCCCCAAGCCCCTGCAGTAGGAATAAAGCAGGCCTTCAGGCATATCCTCCTAGGTCATCTGTAGAAAATAGATCCAGTCCTTCCACACAGGGATTCCAGTGTACTTTCTATGGGGGCTTAGACTCTATCTAATGCAAATGCAGATGGGATACATAAGCAGCCTGAGCCAGGGCTGAATGTGTGATGCCTACAAAAGACAAAACAAATGTTAGGAGTGAGGTTTTGCAGATACCCTTGGCTGCTGGTCCTCCTGACATGGATCTAGCAGGACAGGATGGATGGAATCACCATGAATGAGGCCTAAAGAGAGGAAATCCAAATAGGCCAAGTAGGCACCACAGTGACACAGCAGAAAAGAAACAAATAATTTATCTTTCTCTGTCCAAAGCATTCAGATGAATGAATAATTCTTTTAAAGCTGTCAGTCCTCTTTGTCTTTTTACACAACCCCCAGCAGCTTTTTGCTGAGTATGTGCTCCTCTTTCTGTGACTGCTTTCACTATCTCTGCTCAAAATTATGTTCCTATAACTTGCTCATGCAACACTAATCGGTGAGATTTTCTCATCAGGTGGTTCAAGCTCCAGGAATACCTGCTAAATTTCTAATGCAATTGGAGATAAGATCTGAATAATAATAAATGTGATTCTTCATCTCTATATGGAAATACCAATTTCTCTTACTCCTGCTTTGTAATACAAATATCTGCTTCTTAAGACAACAGAAATGTGGCCTTCTTGTGCTACATTTTCAGTTACCAACAAGATAATTCACACAAACTTCACAGGGAGAGGTTTGTTTGTTATTTAAATTCCACTGATGGAAAGTTTATCTGAACTAGAGCAGGATGCACTGAATTTCCTCTGGTTACTGGCTGAGATAAAGGATTCTTTTGGAGGCCATGGAGAAGAAAGGGTTGCCACCAGATCTAGGGACCGTTACAAATCTTAACTTGCTCATGCTCCATTTGCAAGGTGTATTTCCTTCACCTTGCCTATTGTAATGTAAGCACATTGCATTTTAAAGCAAAATAAAAGTCTTATCATGACAGACATTACTACCTCAGGTTTGGACACCCGGTGTGATAAATTCCTTCCCTGCTGCCTCCCCAGACATTAGCTCCTGTTAGCGTTGGGAGCCTTCACTTACATTATCCAGATTAGTAATAGCAAACTCCCCCTTCAGTGAACCCCTCTTTTGGAGACTCCTTTACAGCAGCTTTTTAAAAAAGCCAGGAAAGTCAGAGCCATTCAGTTATAAATTTTTCTAGACCGGAATTTCCTACACAATTGCTACTGTTTTTCTTCTAAAGATTTCTCTCACACTAGAGAGCCATTATTTACCCCTGCAGGAGATGCCATGGTTTGGTCTAAAATTATAATCATCTAATACTTGGACTATAGTCAGATTGTTAGTAGTTTTCCTTGAAGCTGAGATTAAGCTCATCAGGCTGCAATTCTTGAAACTGATCTTTTATTCAGTTAAAAAAGAATAGTAACTTTTATTCTAAGTATAGGCATCCCTCTTAAAGGGAACAGCTGCTATTTTTGATGATTTATTGCCAGTATCTTCCCTGTTTCGCACTTTATTTCTTTCAGAACCCCCCGATGAATACCATCTGGTTCAAGTGATTTACTACGCTTGCAGTTCATGAGCTGCTCAGCGACATCCCAAATTAAGACAAAGAAAATATAGTCTGAGTTTCAGGAAAATCTTTCTGACAGATCTATTAGACTACAGAGTAATCTTTCAGTGGGAGTCTCATTGTCTGAGACATTTATATCAAGACTGGACAAAGCATTGGTAAAATATACTGCAGGGGACAATTCTGCATTAGCAGAAGAATAGTCTAGATATATGGCTCTGCAACTGAGCCCGTCACAAAAAATTTTAAGGGAACCATTTTCTATCAGAAAATATGGTTCTGACAAAACTAAAAATACTTGGCTAAACTGTGTTAATTTTGTTGAATATTATTTTAAAGAGAAAAAATACGGGAAGAATTTTAATGTCAAAGTGTAATATTGCAGTCTTTTCTGAAGAAAGCATTTTTTTTTTCCATGAAATATTTATTTATCCCATTTCTCTACTACATTCTGAAACAAAAATCAAAATAAATGCAAAATATTTCCAATAACCCAAATTTTGTATTTCTCCCTCCAGAATTGTACTTCCTTGGGAAATACCGAAAAGTGTGGTTTTGTTGCAGTCAAAAACGAAAGCAAAATTGTATAACTTTACCACTGAAAATTGTCCACCAACACACTTCTGAAAATTTTCCATGGTGAATGTCATCTCTTTATGTTCCATGTTTATGACATGTTTCTCTGCATTTGCCCTTTCCCTATGTCATTTCAATGTTTAGTAACTCAGTTTCTTCCAGATTAAAAGGAGAATAGGAATGTGCATTTTGCTCTGAGAAGCAGAACAGAAAGGCACTTCATAACAGCTTATATTTTCACTAGTGAATATCTTTCTCATTCCCTGTGGCTTGGCTTCTTTATTGTCCTCATCTTGCTTTGCAGTTTGGTTCTGCTTTCATTGATGTGCTTTATCCTTCCAGCTATAATATAATTGGAAATCTTAATCATGGTTGAAATCACTCTAAAGACAGACATGGAGAAGCAGACCAACTCTGAGGTGGATTGAATATTTTTTCTAAAGCTTGGCTGGTCACAAAAGTTCCTGGAAACCTTTCTGTCCTCTTCAAGAGTAGGAGAAAAAATACGAGTTCCTTTTATAAACGAATCAACTTTCAAAAGTGTCAAAGCCTCATATTTATTTTTGAAGTCCTGGGATCTGGCCAGTGCTTAATAGCTTGGAAAATTACAGTCCTTAGAAGCAGAAAGTCTCTATATTCGAAGACTGATGGTTGCTTCATCTTTCTAAAGGAAGGAGCTTTCTGAAAGCACTCTGTTACTCCTTGATCTATGGACCCTACTGGGTCTTGCCCTCCTTTAATCACTATTTGAAGCCTAGTATCTTCCACAAACTAAAACAAGAATCTGCAAAAAGCAAACATGCCTGGACTCCCACTTACATTCCTCTCACAGTGAGTTTCTTTCCCTTTTCTCACAGAAATTCTCTCTTGTGCCACAAAGAAAATTATCTCCTGCTACTGGTGGCAAACTACCTTGCTGTCTCTAATGAGCCCTGGATGCTTCCCACACTCATCTTGTCTCCTTGGAGAGGATCTGAAAGACAGGAGGGTTTCCTTCCTGCTTTGAGGGATCTATCTGTGTTCCATGGAAGACTGGAAGAGTGAAGCATTCCTATCTCCATCTGCTGAATCAAGCTTATAGGCAACTATCGCCATTCAGCAATACCTTAGCAACTATACAATCATACCTTGTAAGGATAAGGTTGCTAAGGTCCCTTAGCTATCACGTGTAGTTTTAAGGATCTTCATCCATGCCTAAGCTTTAACATAGCAGAAGGTGGACACAAACTGGGCATCTTCTGGCTCTGCCTCATGTGTATAATATGCCTCTTTTGCTATGCATCAAGAGACACAGGCTTTTAACAGGGTATGGAAAAAGAAGGTGCTTAGTGGCCCTACTTGACTGCTTTTTAAGAAAGAGAAAAATGAGAAATAGCTACCTAGTAGCTCCCACAGCCTTGAAAGAGAAACTCTCCTGAACCTGAGCTGCAGCACAGAAGGGGAAAGGAGATCTCTGGATTCTTTTACAGGCAGTAACTTTGAGTAATAATGTCCCATGGTTCCTTTGGTGGGAATCGAGAGAAAAAGGGAAGTCTCAGATAGGCAGAAAGAGGTAGGAAACATGACTGACATTTTCTGCAAGATTTCTTATCATAATGCAAATAGTCACACCAGTCTGCAAGGAAATGTTTGTTTCAGCTCCTTCTGTAACATCTGCTGTAGGACTCAAGTCACAAGGACTTAACTGTACTTAACGTAAATGCACCGCTCTCACACGTTCTTGACACACCCCTGGATTGCTTTAGGCAATATCTGAATTCACTGCATAGCGCTTTTTTGGTGTATTTTGCACATAGGGAAGAGGTGAAACACTTCATTGATACATGAATACAGATACATTGTGCATGTATATACTCATGTAAACCTTTTGCATAAATATAGCCGATATCGATTTTGGCCCTTGCTGGGAAAGGAGTGATCCTTTCTGACGGCTCTCTGCCCCCAGAAGGGAGCTGTGCCTTCCCAGCAGCCAGCCAGCCCCTATGTAACCTGTGGGTATCAAGTGACCTGCCAGGTGTTTACCTTCTGCAGCAGTGTTCATTCCAGTTGTTGGGCATTTTCCTTGCAGTTTTAAATCCTGACGTTCAGCGACCACACCGAAAGGGACTTTGCCAGTAAGGGATACAGGAAGGCCTAAATCTCCCCCTCAGAGGCTGGGGTGAGGCAGTCCGAGGGACCACCGCCCTGTCAAGGGCGTGCTGTGCAGAGACTTTAACTCACATTTCCACATCACGTTCAGCCCTGTGATGGTGGAGCAGTGAACTTGATGCAAGGAGGTATGCTGTATATTACCTTATGCTTTCAGTTTTAAGATCAGAATTAAGTAAATAATAACAAAAAAGTTCTAGTCAAGAATAAATCTATAAATTACTTCTAGCACAAATAGTGCAGTCTGCCTATCATGAAATATCTGCGCATATGTGTGATAAAAACAAAGTGTTATTAACCTGCTCATTTCAATCCCTTCGTTCAGATCCAATATTTTATAATTAGCTTTAACTACTCCTAAGATGTAACTTCTGCTCACGTCCATCCACACACTAAAATGCCCAGCCTTTAGTAGCAAATGCAAAAGAGATTGATCTCAGGACAGGACTGAGCTCATCTGCTGGACAAGCACTTCCATCGCTCTATGGGAAGTAAAACATTTCAGATTCCAGTAGGCTTGCACAATATTTCGATCCTCAGTTATTATCAAGGATTCTTTTTTAAGGGACATTAAACACACATACATACACATGTTCGAATTTGTTGTCCAGAACATGCTAGAAAAAGGACTTCAACACTTCTAGATTAAATATCATCACATACTGAAATAGTGATGATTAGCAAAGCGAGCAGGCATACAAGTAGCACTTGAGTATGAGAAGAATAGTTGCAAATATGGCCTAGAAGTTTAGTCAATGGATCAGGAAGCATAGTCTTATTTCACCTTTGATTTAAAACATATAAATGAAATCACTTGCCACTCTACTTATGCAAAGGCAAAATTAAGGCAAACATTATCAATTTCATTGACTCTGCATTAGGAGGGCCAAGTCTCCTGTGGAAACAGTGCTGAAGTAAAATTGACTGTGTTACCTTCTAGCTTAAAAGGCTGAGTTATTGCCAGATGAAAGAGGTCAGGTTTTAAATAACAGTGGTTATTTCAGATCCAGGGAATGCTATTCAAGTTAAAAGCAGTTATAATGCAACCTAATGCTTTTGCCTATTTTATTTACATTTTATCCCTAGCATGTAACACCTTCCAGAAAGGTTACAGAAAAATAGCCACCTGAAGGCAAAAAGGAATTTCATGATGATCTCACTTTTGTTTAGTGTTAGATGGTTAAACTCTGACACTCTTATTCACATTATTTCCTTAGTCCATAAATACTTTAACTAATTTTGACTGCAGTATGTCTTTGCCTCCATAAAATCAAGAAGATGGGAATCTTACTTTTAAATTCTGCAGGAAAAAATCACTGCAGTTTATTCTGGATAAGATCTACTGATTGATGTTTTGCTATCCCACACGAAACAAGAGAAAATATTCCTAATTCCTAATTCTTCCTTTGGTGAGCAGATGGGTCTTGAGATACATAGCTGACTCAATGAGTGGACACACTGTCAGTAAAGCATTCTCTTTGGACATACACCAGTTACTATAAAAGGAATATTTTATTAGCAAGCTAAAATATTCATATGTCATTGCCATTATACAGAAGAGGTGAAAATCAAAGCAGAATGTTGCAACCTACCTGCAACTATCCACTGTATTCACTGATTGTCTACAACACAAACAGAAAATGCAGTGTTCAACAAGTAGCATGCATAATTAATTCTGCCTACTTCCCACTCCCGTAATTCCAAGAAATTCTGTGAAGATGCTGCCAGACTACATAAGGGAAACCCAAATCGAAAGAATTCCATTATGTATCTTCTTCTGCTGAAATCAATTAATTTGGAGTGGCAACATACAAGTAACCTAATTTGTTTTATTTATGAGTTACTTGTCTCAGGTCTCACCTTCTAATAGGAACTTAGGCCGGTGCCTCTAAATACACGGCTTCATGAAAGTGAATGTTAGTGTTCCTGAGAGATACTGCAATGTGATTTCTGACTCCAGGTCACAGGACTATCAAGTGAGTTTCTATTTTCTCAGTTTTCTGGGCAAGCAGGTCAGGGGGTCTCCTGTGAGACTGATTAAACTAGACAAAAGTGGGTCATGCTCTGGTCAGGATAAAAATTTGTGCTTGAGAATCATAGTGTTAAAAGCTAAGACTAGTCCAAATAGTCTTGTGAGAGGTGGGAGAGCTGGAATGTTACCTGCTTACAAGAACATTTTCATTACTATAAATCTGTACCTTCATCTACACAGAAAGGCCTATTGGAATATTTTCAAGCCCCATCCAGCTTCATTATCCTGTCTTAAAATGCAGCATTAAAAATGCTGCATTAGCTGAGGTCATTACAGTACTGCTATCTGATAATTTCAGTGCTTTTGCTAATTAAAATGATGGCATAAAAGAAGAAACCCATCTCACGAGGCTCAGAGGCTCAAAGGCTCAGAACCAAAATGGGCATTCCAGGTTGCTTGTGGAGACCTTTTGGGGAGCAGGAATTACACATCCATGGCTGCACGTTCCTGCTATGTCCCCTGAACTGGGCTGCCCCTGCTGTCCTGCAGGCAGTGTAAGCCTTGGGACATAGCTACTTTTTGCCACCAGGAGAGTCATCTTGGTTGTCCTGGTTTAACTCCAGTCAGCCACTAAGCACCACACAGTCACTCACTCACTTCCCCCCCCTGCCCAGTGGGATGGGGAGAGAATCATAGAAAAAAATGTAAAACTCGTGGGTTAAGATAAGAACAGTTTAATAGAACAGAAAAGCAGAAACTAATAATGATAACACTAATAAAATGGCAATAGTAATAATAAAAGGATTGTAATATACAATTGATGCACAATGCAATTGCTCACCACTCACTGACCAACGCCCAGTTAGTCTCCGACCAGCGATCCCCCCCAGGTCAACTCCCCCCAGTTTATATACTGGGCATGACATCCCATGGTATGGAATACCCC
>JAVJGG010000007.1:6237796-6250079 GCA_035590195.1 Aviceda cuculoides | reverse complement strand
AACAACTGAAAACATCAGGGTGTTATCAACATTCTTCACATACTGAACTCAAAACACAGCACTGTACCAGCTACTAGAAAGACAATTAACTCTATCCCAGCTGAAACCAGGACATAGGTGCAAGCACAAAAAAATTTGCAGAAGCTGGTGTCCCAGGGAATAGAGAAATATTGGCAACTAAATATTTGCTGGTTTACCTTTCCAGGGGAAGGACTTTCCTTAGAGAAGCCACCTATTTCTTGACTTCTGCATTCTCTGTCATGGTAGACACTGGTAAAACCCTGTAGACTACTTCAGATCAGCTGGCTTTCCTGTGACCAGTCTGGATCTTGAATACCTCCTTTAAACATTTTTAGGCACTGTGTGAATTGATTTACCACCAGATACAAAGGATTTCCCCCGCCCCACCCTAATTTAAAAAAAAAAAAAATCTCAGCTATTTTTTCACTAGCATTGGGGTAAAATGGGGAAAAAATGCTAACAAATGTTAAAAGCTCATTAGAAGATTCTCCCAGGTGCCACTGTCCCCTATTGCTACCAGAAAGCAATAAAACAGCACACACTAAACCACATACTAAATTTGATTTTTTGAAAAATTCCAAATGGAGCCTTTTTAGAATGCAAAATTACTTTTGCTCCTTGAAGCATGGTTGACAATAAAAAGACAAGTCTGATACAGCTTAAACATTTGTAAAAATAGCTGTTTTTCAAATACTTTTCACATACTGCTGTTTCAAAAGTTACTAAAGGTTATTATGAAATGAGATTTATATACTAAGTGATCTGATTGGCCGTTACAACTTAATAGCTAGATATTTATGATAAAATCATCATGTATGTAAGATATAATTAGCCTCAACTTCTTAGCTTCACAGAGAAAATAACTGCATTGTGGAATTAATTTTTTAAACCTTCACAGACAGAAAAAACAAATATGAAAAGGAAACAGACTCATCAGTTTTTAAATGTATTTTCTTCATGAGGAGTTACTGAAGCAGAACATGAACCAGCCTGTTGCTAGTTTCTTGAAAGAAATAATGGAAATGTAGTTCAGACCTTACTTTTCAAAGAGATCATGTTCTTTCCTCTACTCCTTCTTTAGTAAATTGTACCAACAACATAAAAACTTTATTGGTCACGATTATAAGAGATTGTATTATTTTATAGCTTCATACACAGAAAAGTTCTGCTGTGTTTCAGAGCAGATTGGAGAGTATGCATAGAAATGATGCAATTTCAAAAAATTAACAGTAGGATTGATTTTCATTGAGTTGGATAAAATTTTAATGGCTGAGATCAGAAATGTAATTTAGTATGTACCAGAACTTCGCAATTTGGGTTACAAGTAAAGCCACACCTTCCTTAGGGGACAGGTCTAGATGTGTTTCTGATAACTGCTTAGTAAACCTGAGTTAGGCAGAAAGTAGATTTACCTGAATTAAGAGAGAACCACATACTTTAACATGATGTCTAACTCTGATGCCACTGTATATTAAGCTAGTGCAGGGAATTTTTCAGGGTGGTTTGATTTCCCTTTTTTCCAGCAACATATCCAATATGATATAAATATCGCTGTGGATGCCTTAGAGCTTGTATACATGGAAACATTCTCCCACCAGCTACAGACCACAGTTTATTCCCTATGTCATAACAATGAGTGGGTCTGAAGTAACGACTTTGATTAAAAAGCTGTGTTTCGTAACCAACTCTTAAATCACCCACGCTCCAGAATTAGGTATTTTTATTATAGAAGGTGTTAGCAGTCATGGGTCAGAGAAAAGGATGGGATACAAAGAGTCAGGAGCCAATTAGACATAAAGATGCTGTTGCAGATGGTGAACTCACGTAAGTTTTCTGTGCAATAAGAAATACCAAGGAAAAGCATGGGAAAATGCCATTATGGTGGATAAGGTTATAGGATGCAGGAAAGACTAGAAAAAGAGGGAAACATAATTTAAGACTAAAAGTTAGTAAGCTATCATTTTGATAGGCAGAAAAGAATAACTCAAGAACAGTGGGTGGATTGGTGTGCCCCACTGATGTGAGAACATTGTGGAACTAATCTGAAATTTTAATTCTTCAGCTGTGGGAGGGATGAAAGACGACTGGAATAGAGGAAGAGATACCAGGCAAGGGCTCTGTGGAAGCAGAGTAGCAGGCACATCACTTGTATCAGTTTCCTCTGATTGGATATTGGGGTACTTCTAGGCTGTCAGACCACAAAAGCTCCAAGTTCCTAACTTGGGGACACACCTCAGCTGTGTCTGGACTCTGCACTGGATCCAGACCTAGGCATGGATCTGACCACCCTAACACTGAGGCAAGGTGGCAAAGCTATTGAAAGGATACCTGGGTATACACCCCAAAACCAGCCTCAGGGCATGTTATTAGGCATCTTATTTTGAACAAGGTGGGGACCAGGACCCCCTGGCAGGCTGTGCTCCACTATGTGTGTTCCAGGCAAAAGACAGTAGTAAGTTAAAAAAAGAAACTGCTTGAGAAAGCAGTTCAACTTCTGGTCTTTAGTTTACCTTGGCTTGCATCCAAGATTCTCAAAGGAAAAATGGTATCTTAAAACTTTAATTCAAAGGCTGAACAGTATTCTCAAATATATTCAGTAAAGGGAATAACGTCAATATGAACAACATTTAGAAGCACTCTGAGTAGAAATTTGTATGTTCTTTTGAAGTAAGTATATTACCTAAAAAAAGTGTTTGTCTTGCCAATTTCTAACTGAAACATGCCCTAAGAGTGTGAAATTTAGGCCCTTCTGAAATAGGGTGACAAAGTTAATTTCTGTACAAGTTTCTGTTAAGTGATACTATTCCATTTATGGAAATGACAGCAGAGACTACTTTGTTTGCTTGCAAACTGCCTTTGGTATTATCTTATCAAACCTCAATTAAACGTACTGTGGTATAATATAAAAAGTGTGCATATGCACCAACTAAGCAGAAGAGTTAATTAGCTGAAATATGCCAGCTCCTTACCAAGGGAACTATGAATATTCATTGTCTCAGTTACACAACAGGTAATCAACTATCCGTTCATGAATTATGTCAACAATGCCATCAGTTACTGTGTACTTTCTCAGAAAGCAATTTTTAAAAAACATTCTAAGCTCATAGCTCAGGTCCTTTCAGAAGCATACACATATATACATACCATATATATGTATTTAGAAGTATATAAATACACCCCTGAAATTATTTTGGAGCTTCTGAACACCAGTACACATTTAAAAATGTGATAGTGCATGTGCTTCTCAAACCATCAATGTCATCCCCTACATGGAGTTCAGCATGTGGAAACTGGACTTGGCAGCTCACACTGAGTGCTGTTCATACGCCCAGGACTCAAAGCTGTGAGTATGCATCACCACGCGGCACCACGGTTTGTGTGAGCCCATGGGACACTTATGCAACCAGACTCAAGGCATGCAGAGTCGGTATTTGTGAGAAAAGGTGCTCCTTCAGGCTAAAAGGGAAGCAGGAAAGTTGAGCATGGCAGAAGAGAAGCCGGTTCTAATGCAGAAGCAAAGAACTATCCAAATTTAAAAAACAAACCAATCTAAAATTTTGCTTTGCTTGTGGTCAGTCTATATGGATCGAAGTCATGTCTTTTTTCACCTTTCTTTTCATGGAGTTATGATCTACAAGCAGCTGTATTATCCTACAGCTCTGCTGAAACTTGTCATCATTTACTCCTGTATGCCACCACTTATGGTTGTTGTGTTGTATGTGAAAATGACCACAGAAGATGACAGAGAATAAGTCCCTACATCTTCCTAGAGCTCATCCGTATTTCTCTGGCATTTTCTCACAACAACCTTTAATTTCTTTTTACTCAAAGCCCTAGCGATTAAGAATTAAATTGCTTGTAAGGAGATGCCTTGCATCACTGAACTGTTCTTACAGACAATTACTGAAAGGCCTCTGAAAATTCCCAGTGGTGGCCAGTGTATTTCTCTTCCTGTGGGCATCTGCGGCACAGCTTCAGGACCGTGGGAAAAGGGAACATAGAGGAAAGCAGAAGCTGTGCCAGAACCAGAACAAGTTACACCCAAAGGGCAGGTGGTTGTGGGCAAAAATGACCAGGCAAAACCAAACCCCAGTCTATATGTCAATACAACCCCTGTTGCATTGTTAGCTTTCATAGATATGTAAATATTTATTGCTGTTTCTTCTACAGATTAAGGTCACTTGTCTCCATAAATTCTGAACAGGCACATAATCAAATTGTGAATGTTCATTTTCATACTTAACATTATACCAAAAAAGTAGTGTTATTAGCATCTGTTTTATACAGCCTTTATTGCGGACTGCAGAGAGAAATGTTAGCAGGTCTCTCTAAGCTGCAAAAATAACAGTTCCCAGGAAAGGTATAAGTCAGGATAACTAGTGTGTTCCGTAAATATATAATGTAAATATTGTATGATTTTTAGGATTCTTTCCAGTTTGTTTGAAGTTTGGTGAAACTCCAAGCATGCATAGCAGTTCCTTTAGTGGCAGGAATCATTGTGTTTACAAATAATTTTCTTGTATTATGGCTCTCAGGCTCTGTTAAACCAGTTATGATTTCCCAAGTCTTAAGGAACAGTAAACAAATAGTATGCAATTACATAATTGAAAATATTATAGTATATATGGGAACGGAAATAGTGGTCCAGAAGGAAGTTTTAATTCTAGCACTTCTTTAACTTTGAGAGGTTGCTGTGTATGAGCAGGTCAGAGAAAGAGAGGGGTGTGTGGCATTTCGCAGGACTCAGAAAAACCAAGCCGTTCCCCTGGCCTTGCTCCTCCTTCACACTGCCTTACACCGGGCGGTGACTTCACAGGATCACAGACTAGCTGAGGTTGACGGGACCTCTGGAGGTCCTCTGGTCCAAACCCCCTGCTCAGGCAGGGCCACCTAGAGATGGCTGCCCAGGACCACATCCAGATGGCTTTTGAATGTTTCCATCTCTAAGGATGGCGACTTGCCACATGGGTGCTTGCTGTTTGGGCTAATGGCACAAGTGACAACCGTGTAACACAGATGTAATCTTATACGTGGACCAATGCTGTTCAGAAATAAGAACCATCAATATTTCACGATAGCAAATGAATGGAGAGAAATGTGAATCGGTTCTATTGCTGCTGCTCAGTACAGGGTGGGTCTAGTGAGTACAGGAACTTCTGCTCATTTCCCCAGACTTTGATCTGTCTCCCTTAGGCTTACATAATACTTTGCTTGTAAATCCACAGTCTATGCCCAGCCTTTCACAGTCCCTCAGATCCTTGCATCCAGCTTCATTTTCTCTTCTCTTTCAGTTTGGTGCTTCCTTGCACTTAGTATACTCTGACTTTCTTTACAGCCAGACACAAATTAGTCACACAGATGTTGCCTGCTTACCACTGGCTTCTGTCTTTCTTAGTTGCCCAGTCTTCTCTCTGGGTGCTATTTCATTTTTCTGATTCCCCAGTCCCAGCATTTCCTTGATACCCTGTATGATTCCTGTTCATCTTCTCATACTATTATTCTCAGATGCCTTCTCCCCATTAATCTAATTCCTGTCTTGATTAAATTTTGTGTGTCCTACACAAACACCCACACTCAACAAAAACGCAGTCCCGGTCTGTTGTAGTTTCTCTTCCTACCTCCTTTTCCTTGAATCCAATAGCTGATCCCTTTTCTCTTACACCTTCTGTGATACCTTGTTCTTAAAAAGTTCTCCATCCTGAGGTTAGAGCAGATGCAGCATTTTTAAGAGCAAATTTCTGATGTGTAAGCTTTCAAAAGCTTATAACCTTGGACAGCTTGTCCTATACCACAGTTCACCATGCCCTCAGTTGTGCTGACACAACTCTTCATTAAGCTACATGTTAAACCAGATCACTGAAGCCTCCAAAACAGAAGTGTTTGACTGGTTTGACATTTTCCCCAAGATATTCGAAGAGAAATATGATGAACATAGAAAAATTCAATCTCCATATTGAAGAAATTAAAGTTTAAAAGCAGCTGAGAATGTTATCTTACAGTGCACAATGCTGGAGAGCTTTAAACAAAAATCCTCACATGATACCTAGTAAGACAAGGCACGATTTATAAAGTCTTCTCTTTTCTGTTCATTCAACAGCCCTGACTTTGCTGTAAAGCAAATCTGTAGTTTAATGGTACAACCTGTAATGTTAGTAATCTCATGAAATAACTGAGATTATTGAACCAAGGAACATCTACAGAGTGCACGGTCTGTTGCCACTCAAGGAGTAGCATGAGACCTCTTCCTTTTACAAATATGTAATATGGAGTACGTGCTTGATCTCAGATGACAAGGAAGAGATCTTATGCATTTTCTGCTTTCCTGTTTGCACTGAGAAAAATGTCATCAAAGTAGAATACAAGCTCTAAGAATTTGTGCTAGGAGGTATTCTGTTTGCCTACCTAACAAAAATGAATTGTGCACAATGATCCTGATGGTGTTTGGCCTAGACAAAACCCATTAATATTAAGAGATTACTGAGAAAAATAGAAAGGACTTCCAGGACAGGAACATATCAGTGCTGTTTGATCTTACCAAACAGATGATATAAGCAATGATTAAAATGCAATTTTTCAAAAAGAAAAGGTGCAACAGTAATTGCTTTTTTTGCCAAGTCAGGAAAAGCCCTTAAGGGCGTGAGATAAACCTCTAATATTGATAAGAATGCGAAGTATTTGATTCTTAGAGCCATCTGTTGCTCAGGGCAGATGAGAAGACTAGCCAGTATATACATCTATCTGGTCTCAAATGTGGATGAATGGTAACTTTATTCTCAGTTTCAGAAGATCTAAAAACTCAGCAAAACTGATCATTGGATGCAATAATATTCTTGTGATGTTTGTGTTTTCATCAAAGCTTCTAAAAAAATTCTCAACATAAAAGCAAAACCAAAAGAAGAAAACATACTGCCAACTTAATAGAAGGAGGTACTGACCAGCCAAGGTATATAAAGAAATATGAATTCTCTATTATTAATATATATGGGACACATACATTACAGTGGAATTTTTTTAAGTATAGAAAAGAACAAACATAAGAAAACCCACCCATCAAAAAACTCCAGTAAATAACAAACTCCCTTCCCTTCCACCCCCAAATTCCCACACACATGCTGGTATTTTCCAGTTCATTGTAACCAGGTGTTCTAATTTAAACAGAAACAGTAACTTTCACTTAGTAATTTTGTATTTTAAAGACTCATTTAACACTGTATGTACATTTGCAATGAACATCCTACACATCTTCTGTGCAAGTTACAGAACAGAGGTCATTCACTGTGGCAGAGTCTTGTTTTCTAAGCTTTGTCCCAGTTTCTCTATAAACTAGTATGGTACTTCATACCTGTATTTAAAACAAAACTGGATTATGATGAAATTTGATACATAACAGCACAGATGCTTTGCATACTTCCTCTTTCATGTAGTTTCTAGTATTGGGCTCTTCATAATCGTGTACATGTTCAGCCTATTTCAACTGTTTCTCCTCAATTCTCCGTTATCAAGGCTTCTTCCACAGCTATTCATCTTAATTCCCCACTCAGCTCTTCTCTCCTTACTCAAATTAATGTCCATTTACCTTACTTGTTGACATTTATGTATCCTCCTTATTAGAAAAAAGGCCTTTCTTTATTTTGAGTTTGGGTGTGTGCAGCGGGTGTGTGGTGGTGTGTGTGTTTGCACATGTGCATACACACCTGTCTGACTCACCCAGCCCTTTTAGAAATACATGCAAGATCTTGAGAAAAAGTTAGTGGCAAATAATAAAAGCATTTTCTTTAAAATATTTCAATCTGCTGTCAGTCTTATCCAGATGATCTTGCTTTGTCAAACAGCATATAGACAGTCTTGTGCTGAAAATGCATGCACACAGAAAGAGATACTATAATCTGAAAATCAGTTGTAAGAAAGACAACTGGATCAAAGCAGGATTAAGATTTCTAACAGACAGATAAGGTGATCATAATAAGATAACCAAATAATTTCCCACCTTTTTTTTCTGCAGTGTAGAATGTTATTCTTTTGTTTTTCTTGCAGAGACCTTTTTGCTATTATGCAGCATTTAACAAATACTTCTTTAGTGCCTTCTTGCAATTCAGTGAAAAAAGAGATTAATAGATAAAGGTCTGAGAATAGACATAAACAATCTGTTTCATACTTTGGGAACTGTAGTTCAATGGATGCAATTAGACAAGCATTTTTATAATAAAAAGCCATCCTACCAGTGTAGTACTGGCATCACTGTATGAATGTGAAGTCAAAGAATTTAAATTCAAGAACAAATATTGTTAATGAGGAAGAACATGCTTTCTCACTGAGTTAAAAGTTGACTCTCCCATTACACAGTATCACAAATGTGCTGAAATGAATCCTAAGTAATGCATCTCTTTGTGATTATTACAGTCATTTAATTCACCCTTTCTGCCAGGTCTTTTCCTCCTATTAGGAATTATTAATAACTTGCATATAATTTCACACTGCTTACCTTTTCTACAAGGTTGGCTGATTTGCATATCAGCTTCTAAATAAAATGCTTACACTGTTGCAGGGAAAGAGAAAGAAATTTCCTTCAACTGCACAGTGACTTGTTTACAAACTAAATATATATTTTAATTACATCCTTACAGTGAAAAATACATTTTAATAGTGAAAGTTATAAAGTAAGCTTGAACTTGAACCATGTAGGTACACCTGGAATATAATGTAAGGTCTGGAATGGAATGTATAGAATATAATGTAGTTTTTTAGTGGGCTGAGTCAAAAAAGAGCCTCAGGCATCTGTGCACTGAGCTAAATCTAGGGATATGGTTAAAGAGGGAGAAAGCTGGATATAAAGCCATTATTTTATTTTTTTTTTTTTTAATACACTTCCTAGTTACAGACTTTAAGGATCATTTTGGAAAAGCTTGCCTCTAAATTGTACTACCTCAAAATTATAAATGGTATCAAAGGTGGAGCTGGACAATAGCTGACTGCCAAATTTTGTTCCCAGTCAGAATTGCCAATGAAGTACATTCGGTTTTGGGATATGCCTTTAATGGCATGCAGAAATAACCCAACTTTAAGAAGGATTTCAGAATATCTATCCTGCCCCAAACCTTTTTCATATCGGACTAATTCCAAATGCTTGATTCAAAAAGTCTGAATGTTGAAAAAAATTAGGTTGGGTCCAGGTGCTGATCGTTCAAATTTAGAAATGCTGGAATGGCAGATTTTGTTTGTCCAGTAGGGACACTAGGCTGAGATGTAGGGCTGAGGGGCTGGCACTGCTGGTCTGCAGTCGGTCTGATCTGTAGCTTTTCCCCACTGCGAGACAGCCGTACCAGCTGGAAGTAAGGTACAGGCAGTATTCTGACCTACTGGTTTGCACTGGCTGTCCAATACTGTTTGGATACAACGTAGTCGGACACAAGGAGACAGGAAAAGTATAGTAGGTAACATTTATACTAATCAGTGTATATCTCTACTGAGCCTGAAAAGTGGATGAGCTCTAACATCAACAGGTGACTCTGCAGCTATTTTGCTGTGCTGTTACTGACAATATTCACAGGAAAGTATTATCTAAGGTAAGATTTATGGAGATAAAGAAAAGGAGTTTAAAGGATAGAGGAAAATATACTCAAAACTTGTAGAAAATACAGAGTATCTCCTAAACAGCTACTTCATAAAATGTAAATAAGAGTTCTATTTCCACTTAGTAGAACACAATTCATATAAATGTTCTGGCAAAAAGTCAAATTTCCTGGAAAGGAAAACGAATACAGACTCTACATATGGGCAAATGTATTTCCAGTAGCAGTAGCACCTTAATCAATTCTGACCCACTTGGAAAATTCATCTTCGTACAAAATTATTTTTATTGATTGTGAAAGGCATTCCCAAGCTGCCTTTCTGCTCTCATTTATGTCAACGCAATGCCATTCAATTCAGCGGAGTTGAACATAGAGCAGAATTGGGCCCCAAATACCCAATCCAGGAAGAGGGAGACTTACAACTCATCCGTCAATATGACATTTCCTGTCCTCAGGCATACGAATATGGTTCTAACTATAATTCTAGGCAAAAAAGCACCTGAAGAGAATATTTTTAAGTTTATGTTTGTCTGATGCCTGAGACAACTTTGCAAAAAAGTGATTTATTTACCACTAGACATAAATTCAGGCGGGATCATGAATCAGTTTTAGCAGACTCTAGATACAGGATTTTGGTACACAGTCTTCCTGCAGCTTTCATCTATGAAGTTCACTGGGAAAAAAAAAAAAAAATTCTGGATGATTTTGTTTGTTTGATATGAAGCCCCTGCTGCAGGGTGTTTCTTTTTAGAAAGCGAATATTTTCGCAGGTAAGTGAGCAGATGCAATGCAGTGATATTTTTTAATCTAGATATAAAGCATACTGTAGTATCCATGAAGCCATCCTTATGTGACTAGAGGCAGACAGCAATTTTTAACGTTATATTTTTATAGTGGTAATGTTAAGGATGTAGCTTGCTTCAGGCATGCATATAGGCTGTTTGGCACTAGCATGCTAACGCAGCATGAGCTGGCGTTGATGCTGAAAAGGCAGGATCCTGCTCTCACCTTGCCCTGGGTTGATTACTCTTCTGCCTCTGCCTCCCTGTTTCTTGTGCCATGCAAGGAACCAGAGTGAGAAACTGGCTTGGGTTAAAGCTAACTCAGAAAAAGATGAAAAATAGTCTTAACCCAGAGCAGCTTCTCAGCTTAATTCACAATGAAGGCTCAGGACTATTTGTCTGACACAGAGGAAGCGTGGCACAACACCAGCCGCAGGTTCAGTAGTCACCGTAGTGATGCACTGCTTGAAACCAAACAACACAACAACAACAACAACAACAACAACAACAATAATAATAATAGTTTATATGACCATTTCAGAAATAACTTGCAGATTTATCTCAATCCTGTGTGTCGGTCGGGTAACTGTACACACATGTGGACATTCCACGCAATGTAACCGCAGTCTTGATTTTCCTGCTGATTCACAACATAGCAATAGCATTATTAACCCAAATTATGAGAACTATGTAATTCTGCCAGCAAATCTGGGGGCACAGAGAAGGTGGAGGACAGGGAAATGGGAAGATATAGACGTCCAGTGTTCGGTAAATGCCTCTGTAGTAAAAGACCCTATGATCTTTCTTGACAAATATGTTATTCCTCTCTGTTTAAATTCTCTCTCTCACCCTCCAAACATTTCTTATTACCACATCTATTCCATGCCAATGCCTCTTGAAAACTAACCTCCTCCTCTTCTCCAGACATCTCCATGCAGCTTGTGTACCACACGGGGATCTCCTTTCTGAGTCCTTCCAGGCCCTCTGTGAGCTCCCAACCCCACAATGTCCCACTCAACTTTAGTTTGTCTCCTTTTAGCATTCTCTTTTTAGCAACTAAAGTTACTCAGGGTCTCCCCCTGTGGTTTTCTCAAATCCTTGTGTCTCTCGAGCTTCTGAGCTACTCTCCCACCCGATCCCAGTGAGCCACTCAGCCGCTACCAGGTGGTGATGGCAAGTGCCCAGGGCTGCCTGGGCAACCTCACAGATCCCATTTCTGCTCACTCCATTGCCTTTCCTCCTTCCACAGGTAAGACTGCAAAGTGGAAAAGTGCAGAGAGAAGTTGGGAGGAGGACATAACTGCCCTGCAGAGCTCAGCTGGGTACATGGTGTCACATCCCGCAATATAATCATGCCAACAGAGAATAGCTATGCTCTACCCAAAATATTTCTGTAAACCTCTTATTTTTTATCAGCAGAAGAGTGGCGGGGAAGATCAAATAGAGCCAAAACACTAACACTGTAGTGAAGACTTAGCACACAGACCACAAGAAAAAATGTCCTGCAGTTTGTTTCTCTGCAGAATGCTTTGACAAACACCTTTTATAAACCCTGTCTAACATATATTTCATATAATTCTTTTGAAAAATTACACATTTGGCCTTTACATTAAAAAAAAAAAATCACCCCAAACCAACTGCAAAGGCTATTAGCAATGCCTATTGCAATCTAGTCTTTATTCCTGGAATAAAAACTGTAGAGCTAAAGCTGTATGTACCCCTCTATCCCAGACAACCCTTGATATTCTTTTTCTTTCTATTAAAATAATTGCTTCTTCTTGTTTTTTTTTTTTTTTTAAGTTTTCTTGTTACATGGAAAATACAGTAGTTTCAACTTTAGTCACAGAACAATTTGGATCTCTAGCAGCTCTTGTAACCCATTCCTTTGCACCAGGTATACATAAATTTAAC
>JAVJGG010000007.1:6201968-6237289 GCA_035590195.1 Aviceda cuculoides | reverse complement strand
CCCTGGCTGTGTCCCCTCCCAACTTCTTGTGCCCCTCCAGCTTTCTTGCTGGCTGGGCATGAGAAGCTGAGAAATCCTTGACTTAGTCTAAAAACCGCTTAGCAACAACCGAAAACATCAGTGTGTTATCGACATTATTCTCATACTGAATCCAAGACATAAACTGTACTAGCTACTAGAAAGACAATTAACTCTATCCCGGCCAAAACCAGGACAAAAGGTTGAGAAGATGACTTTTTCCTCTCTTTCTTGTCCTTTACTTAACTCTAGGGTTTTTATGCATGCCAGCATTTCAGTTTTCTTTCCTTCCTTTATTCTCTTATCACATGTTACTGTTCTCTAAACTGTATCTCAACAAAAAGAGATGCTGAAAGAAAAAGAGTAAGGATACTGAAAAAAACAACAAAACAATAACCGAAATTAATTACTGTTATAAATGCTTTGGATTAGGCATGAATGTAGGAAAGAAAGTATAGTTTCATCTGATTTTTTTCTCTCAGACAGATTCTGTAATGCTTATTTGGTTGCTGATTACTTTCCTGTTCATGTGATCTCATTGAAATAAGCAGGATTATCATTGCAGCAAATATTTCTAATACTGAAAAAGGTGTCAGAATCTAGTCTTGAATGTTTTTCATAAATCATAACCCACAGTGATTCAGGAGATTATTTACCCCTAAACTAAAATATTTGTATTAGAGAGGTATTTGATTCCCAAATTGTGGATCACCTTTAAGCAACTGCCTACCCTTTATTCGCTCCCTACACCAAAAAATACCACTTTTGCTCTCTAGCCTGAGTCTGATATGCAGAGACACTTTAATTGCTCTGCATTCCTGAGTAATCATTTTATGATGCGTTTATTGCCACCTCTCCCTTATCAGGGCATGGCACTGTTACAGACCCTAGTGATAAATTACCCTTTAGAGAGGGAGAAGACAGTGCCACTTTAACAAGTGCAATAAAGCACTTTTTAAACCAGGAGAGTTCAGTGCATTTCCCATTCATCATACACCCTCAGTGATTTTACACAGATTTTACACTGTTGATTAGCTCATTAGTGGGGTTAATTGGATACATTAACTGGCAGAATTACAGCTTGACTATGAACCAGAGGCTGCAGCATTATAAATGACAGACAAACTACAGACATGCATGGCCAGCCTGAAGGAAGTTCTTCTCTTTGATTAACTTTCATTAGGTTTTAATTCTTCCCCTTCTACTTCTATAATTGACTCTGCCTGAATATTTACTATAGCACAAAATGAATAAGGGGATAGATTACAGGAAGCTGCATTTTCCATGGCCGTCTGTCCTGATGTCACAGATATTCAGAAGATGACAACTAGAAAATGAGCAGTAAGAAGCCTGTGAATAGTCTGGCCTTACAATTAAAGCGTACAAGCAGTCAAATCCTAGCTGCCATCACATATTCTGCTAGAACACAGTGCCTGCCATTGCATATCAGGGGCCCAGCCCTGTTTCCTGCACATAGACAGAATTTTACAGATGGATTAGTGTGACATAAAAAGATAGGAAACATTTGTTGTCTGTAGGAAGCAGAATGGAGCCACTGAGCAGCTATCTATCTGCTTTGCCTAAATTTTGCACTAGCTTCTGCAGCTGCTGGAATGATGTTGTTGAAAGGGCCTGAGTTGTTACATCTCACAGATGCCCAGAGGATTGCCCAGTCATTTTGTATGCAAATTATTTTTCTATCAAGGTAATATGGTTTTGAACAATGTTGGTTAATAATTATAGAAGTTTAAAATTTAGTGATTTATTGTAAGCAAATAATTTGGTAGTGTTTTTACACTGGTTTTCTCACAGATAGTTCTGGCCATGTGAACCAAGGTTTTTCCACTTCAGGTATTTCATTTTGTCTGCCAAGCACCCAAACTTCTTTCAGTCTGAATACCGCAGAAGGCCAAAACGGAAGAAACTGTGTCTGCTTTATCCCTCGTCCCTCTTCCATCCCAACCAAAACCCATTGCTTCCTCCTTGTAATGACACTATGTCAGCGGGCGGCAGCCTGGGGCAGATGCAGCGTACAGACCCGCCTTCAACCACCCCCGTTTCTCTCCCACTAGAAGCTCTCCCCACATTTGCACACTCTTCCCAGGTTTACAGGTAATGTTTCCAAATGCTGTTGTTAATAAAAAAATTTATTTCACAAGTCCTGGACACCTCCTCGTGCATTTGCTATTTGCTATTTTGTTTCATACACCTTATTTCTCAGGGGTAGCAGATACAGATATGAACCAGTATATGTCCATATGCCCAAGAGAGTATTTGCACATGCAAATATAAGAGAAAGAAATGCCTAAATCTTTCAAGCACACAGCTGAAAATGTGGAGCGGGACCTCAGGCAAACTCATTTGACTACATAAGCAGGGATTACTTTTTAATAGCTCTCTTTGCCTTTTTAGGCCAAAGCTCTTAGTGGGATTTTGTTGCAGAGTTTTTGTTTTTTCATGTATGCCTGCAATTGTCAGCCTAAGGTTATTGGTTGTTTTACCAGGATGGGAGAAAGAATATTGTTGTTACTGAGTTTGAGCCAATTAGTATGCACAGTTCTGCCTGTGACCTTCATTTTCACTTTGGCTTGCCCATCTGGAAGGGAATATGTTCCTTGGGCTTTTTTATTGAATGGGTCTGATTTCCATCACTGTACATTATCTTAACTTTTCTCATTTCAGTAAGATAGGCTTTGGGAAGATAGCCATTTATTTTGCTTAGCTTCTGTTTAGGGCCTCTTTCATTTGCCTTTTAATTTCTCTGTTAAATAATGCTAGCTTTGGATTTCTACCAGTCTCTGAGTTTTTTATGTCTCTTCTGGTTAGACAGCACTTAGTCGTGACTGGTAGCAACATCAAAGCACTCGGGTATATTTCCCTCTTAACTACCTACAAACCATTACTTTCCAAATTATGTTATTATCTACAACAAAGTAACTACAAGCAATTGAAAACTTAGGATGAAAACTGTGGGTTGTAAAAGCCATGCCTACATCAGTGTGGAGAAAAGTAGTTTTGTTGTTGATTTCGTTCCACTGAATCACCACCTTTTACACTCAGAGACAACGACACTTTTTTCTAAAATAAGGTCCTTAATAAAGAGGATTCTAGACTTCCCAGGTAAACAGTTTATTAATTCATCCCTGAAAGCACAGCAGGATAAAAGCAAATCAACAGCAAGATGGACATTTTTTCTTCCTAATAGGTGGTTTGTTGTCTTAAAACCAAAGGAGCAGTTTACCAGAAACACCTGAGATTAGTATTTCTTCAAATAGCTCTAAGAACAATATCCTCCCTGTTTTTCCTGTCAATAATTTGGTTCCTTTTGGTCTTGTGGTTTATCCCTTTGGGAACAAGATTATTGTTCCATAAACCAGCAAGTGGCTACTATTATCCCTTAATTACTAGTAATGGTGTGAAGCTGAAAAGTAATATTGCGTGGCTTGTAATATGAGTGTTACTACGCACTGCACTTACTGACAGGGAGATTGATTCTATGTCTGTTTTAGCACTGCCAGAACCAAACGGCTCAGACTGAGATTTGTACTGTCACAGACATCACTACCTAGACTCTGATGTTTTTACTCACATCAAGTAGCGCTGCTTTGCAAATGGCCCCACTGAAGTGAAAGGAAATGCCAAGAGAGTGAAGTAATGATACTCAGCATAAATAAACATATTTGATCTTGGCCCAGTGTTTGCAAACTCTTCCTCTGGAAATCACAGTAGGCATCAAAGACAGCAGTAACATGGTGTGACTGCAGAAGTAGGCTCCTGGCTCCCTTCAGCCACAGGCACAAGAACATGCCTTATTGTAAATGCATGAGAAGTGCCCTTCGAGTCAACAAGATTGTTCATGCACCTAGGGCTAGACACTTGTGCAAGCACCTGGGCTGTTTGCATAGGCATTATGCATGCTGCTGTAGTTTCCCAGAGTTCCCAGGTACTTTTAGCACAAAAGTCATTATATTGTTGAGGCTACGGTGAGTGAGCTGATGAACATTACTCTCCCGGTCACCATTTGTACTGAGCCCATCAGGGTGCCAGCATGGCACGGCAGATCTAAGCTCTGCCCTGCTCCTACAGCATTTTCATGCTCACAGCTGCCACATTTATTTAACAGTCTGGAACTTCCTAAACAAACCAAAGGGAAAGCACAAACAGAAGAGCTGGTTGCCCTGGTTTCTGCTCAATTAAATGCTCCTTTTCCTAAGACAGGTTTTCTTCCCTATTAATTAAGGTTCTTCTGCTAGCAAAGTTCAACACCACCATGCAGGAAAGAGGCTGAGCACCAGACCTGAAAGCTCTGTGGCTACAGCTGCTCAGCCAGGTAATTTGGTTCCCCAGTTTGCTCCTCAGTCCCCTGACCAGCCATGCTACATCTGTGTTAGCTTTCTTCCCAATCTCTTTTGAAATGAACTGGCTAGTTAGTTATCTTCGAGGCAAATACAGATGCAATTCTGCACCTGGTGCAGTAACAGAAAGGGATCACTGGTGGAATACAGTACAATATCATTTTAGATACTCTGAATTTAAAAACTGTTCAACAAAATTGTCTTAAGGTTACAAGGGGTTTGGGGAGACCTGAGAGAGACACTTAGTGTAGACAAAAACTACATTTATATTACTAAAATTATTATTATTACATTACTTATATTATGATTATATTACTAACAATACAGTGTGGCTTCATGCAAAGCGCCTATTGAGGACAGTCCAAGCTCATGCTGGAGATGGCTCTGACAACATAATAGTCCAGATAATCCAGGTCCAGCACTTGAGAACATTACCTGGCCCTGCTTAGTTCAATCCTATGGATAGACAGCACTAGGTGGATAGCTCTGAACCTCTGCCCTGGGCACAGAGACACTCACCCGGGCAGATGCCTTTAGTAACCACCTGGCTTAATGTGACTCCTTTCAAAGAAGCTTGCCTGAGTCTGTTGTAACCACTGGCAGATGGTCTTTGAGAGTAATTTTCAGGTTTAAATGTTTATCAGCTAGTTATATGAACAATAATTTGTATTCAGGTTAAGAACCTTGTGAATAAAAAGCCTGGAATAAAAAGGTAAGTCCCAGGGCTTGGATAAAAATATTAATAAAAACCTGTATTTGTTGACTTCAGTCTGGCTTACATTTTGAAAGTTCCAGCAAAAAAACTTTCAATTCCTTTTGCCAATGGACTTGGAAAAAGGAAGTAATTTGATAATATTAAACCTTAATTCTTCTATGGCTGTTGGTTTGGGAGAACTAATCTGTGATTTTACCATGAAAATGAACAGCGTGAAAGGTATAAAACTGGCTAGAATCTGTTGCTAAAAGGAGGAAAAGAACTTGCAGCGAGAGGCTCCACACATAACTGGATGAATAATTACTTCAAATAAGACACTGGGAGTCAGCAGAGAATCTACAGATGAAAATGGAAAAAAAGAACTGATTGACAAAAATAAGCTGTGTCTTTAGGGACAACATGCTGAAGGTTTTAGTGAGAATTATGAAAAGGCAAGCTGAACTGGAGCAATCAAGTAGATTAAAAGTACCCCCAAAATGTCCTTCAGATACACGCTAAACATAGGGAGGAAAAGTGGGATCTTATGTAATGAGAAATAGGGTAGAAATGAAACATAGTGCAGGTATGAGTGAAAAAACCCAGACTTAAATATCCCACCGTAGTTTTCTAAAATGACAGAGACATGGGCTACTGGAGACAATTCAGCGTGGTTCTGAATTGGGAAGCCCTGTCATAACAGGGATAATACTACCTTGACTAGATAACAAGAGAAGAGCCATTATTTAAGAAACAAAAAAAATAACCAGGTATTTGTGGCCAGAATTAGCTTCCCAAAATTTTGCAAAGCTGGAGAACAACTTCTGAGGGAAAAACTAAAAAAGAGGTAAATGGAATATGTACTTACTAAAGGTAGTCTCATACTAACCTGACACCTTTCTTTGACATGATAGATGATCTTCTAGGAAAGGGAAGCACAGTACAAGTTAGCATCAATGTACACAGTCAAGGCTGATGATAAAGTCAAACTCGTATTTTAAAATCATTTGCTTCTTAAATGTCATAGTTTCTATATAGTTATTTATTCTGTTCTGGAAGATCTGAATTATATTTTGTTGGTAGAAAAACTGTAGGAATAGATAATTTGTTCAGCAGCAGAATCCTTGTAAGTTGTCCAGTCTTTTTTTTTTTTTCTCTTGTTGCTGCTTTCTTACATATTTTGCTCTCTAGCTACTCTATGATTCATATTCCATAATGCAATTTTGGCCACTTTCCTTCCCTCTGAATTGATGTTTCTTTCCATTGCTGTTAGCTAACATGTTATTCAAATTCAAAACATTATTATATTTCTCCTCTCTCTTGCTTGCTCTTTCTTTTTTTTAAAGATCAAACCTTATTAACATCCTGGCTCCAATCCCTCCTATTTTTCAGTATGCTTACAGTATGACTTCAAATTTTACAGTAGCAAAAAAAGCACACCCCCATGCTCACCCCCACCATGCGCAATTTAATTTATCAGGGAAATTTAGTTTCCATACTTCCTGCCTTCCCCTCTCCAGTATCCCAGTTTTTACACCTCATTAATGTGATGCAAACACAAACACACACATACACGCAAATACTCCATTACTTTGTTTCTAGACCAAGACACAGACATTTGTAGCTACTCTTCCTCCAACTCACAATTGCTCTCTCTGCTGTTTTACTGCTGTAGAAGTCCCTTGATATTTTGACCATTGTAAGGTATTTTCAAATCATCCCATAGCCAGCTTTAAAAAGCTATTTTAATAAAATAATATAGTACAAGTGGCTGGAAATGTGAGCCAGGATTATAAATCAGATGACAAAGTATGTTTTTGTGTTAGAAAGGATGGCTTTTATAAGCCTTGGTCCTCACAAAAATATAGGTTCCTCTTTAGGTCACTCTGAGAAAATTTCCACAGTCTGATGATTTTAAAATACTGACCTTCCTACTATGTGCAGGGTTTTGTTTATTTTATTTTATTTATTTATTTTTTTTTTTAAGAACTCAAGCTGTTTTACTTCATTATAAGGATATGGAATTTATAATCCAGCCTCAATTAGCCATCAAAGGGGATTCTTTAAAATGAAGGACTAACAAGATATACTCCCCATTAGCTTCATGTGTCAAGGTTAAGTAGTTTGGATGTATGGTGAAGAGAATACACAGAAATTTGTGAACAGCCACGTAGCTATTATTTATGAACTGTGGAAGAGTGCTTTCAGCAGCAAGCACATATTTGGAGCCAGGCATCGCAAGCACAGTTGCACAAGCAGTCTGGTCCCACTGAGCCCAGCTGGGTGATGCCACACCACACAACCTCTCAGCTTGCTGCTTTCTCTGACGTTTGGAGGGACAGACAGTGTGGTACTGCCCAGCAAGCCCTCAGTTTCTTCTCCCTGTGCTGGCCTGTGGCCTCAGCAGGCATGGCTGGAGGCCACTTACTTTTTCAAATAGCGTGCCCCTGGCTATAGCTTAGCTTTTGTTATTTCTGTTGTGAGATCTGTCATGCCTGTCCTCTTGTTGTTCAACCCGTTTGGGTTTCAAATAAGCCTTCCTTAAATTATGACTACAGAGAATAGAAAAAAGGTAAGTACAAAGTGAACCAACACAACTGCAACAACTAAATTTAAATCCTGTGTATGCATTTCTTAAAAGTCTCAGCTACCACCATGATATCTGCCATGCCTCCTCAGCCAAATCCCAGTCCCTTCAGTCTCAGGTGAAAACTGGTGGAATACCTGAACGGTGCAATGACTCCCAAAGTCATCCCCTCCAAGACACAGAGTGGCAAGGCAGCGAGCCCCTCTTTTGTAAATGTGGCAGCTGTTGCTGACAAGCCTTGAGGTCAGCCTCCTTCCTCACCAAGCCATGGAGGAGACTCTGCCTGGGAGAGTATCCCCAGGGGCAGAGGCGGTCTCTCAAATGGACAGAAATGTCACTGACAAAACCATGTTTCCCTGCTTCTGGGACCTTAGAGTGAGAGGGGAGGTGTGACCGGTCTGGCCTGGTGTGAAAGCCCAGACAGGAGACCAACAAAAGGCAACTGAAAGAGGGCAGAGCTGCATGGTTGTTTTTCCTCATTACAAGCTGGAGCTTGTTTTGCTGGAACATTTCCTGCTCAAGCCAGTCAACAGAGCAGAGTAGGTCAGAGGTGAATGACAAAACCATTTAACAGGGATCAGTCCCTCCCAGAGGAGTGCAATCTGCAGGGGAAGCCAAAGAACAGGGCAACCTGTTCTCTCTGCATCATGACTTGCAGGTTTGGTTTTCTGCAAGTTACCAGAGATAAGCTGGAGGAAGAACCTCTGCAAGACCTGAATGCCAGGAGTTTTGAATGACAGGCACTCGTATGCTCACCCCAAAGCACTGTCATACCTGAATACTAGGCCGTTCCTTCTCTCTCTCATTCTCTCTCGTCATTATCAGAGCACACCTCTTTCGCAGAGCTTACGCAAGACCCTGAAGTCCAGGCTATGTGTCCCTAGCAGTCACTGTTCCCCCATCTTTACAAAATATCCTCTAGATAGCCTTTACCAGTGATTTTCCCCGGGAGTTGTAAATGGAATTACATGTTCCCCAATAGACTCCTAGGAGACCCAACAGCAGTTACTCCACATGCCTTCTCCTTAAGGACTGTTGTTCTCAATTATTCTCATTCTCTCACATTTAAACAAGTGCACACGCATACAAATACACACACAGAGGATGCCTGCTTGAACCCATAAGTCTGAGTCACCACATGTTAATACAGAGAATAGCAAGTTCTTAACAGGTAGCATTTTTCCTTCCCAAATGTGTGGTTCAGAAAACAGATTCAAGTTCAGTTTCACCAAGATATCCAATCAGCTAGACACATTTAAAAATCAAGAATTTTACTGCAGCTAATACAGTTATGTTACCAAAACTGAATGCTAGTAAAATACAGGTGCACAACTTACCTTCCTTCAGAACTCTGCAGAGAACAGGAAAGAAACTGCCCTTCACAGGACCAAGATACCAGGTAGGGGAAGGGAGTTGTCTTCCCTTCTGCTAAGCTGCCATTTACCATTCAAAACTCTAATTTGCAACCTCACACAAAGTGCTTAGTGATGAGTACTCACTCATCACTATCCAGATTTTACTAGATCCTCACTTATGGTGACAATTATCCGTCTCCACCTACCTGTGTCCTGATGTTAGTGGAACCACTGATGGCAGACCCTGGCCCTGTGCCTTTTGTTATTAATACTTACACGATGATTTTTACACTGCTGATAGACAAAGTTATTTCAATTATTCTGGGGCATGCTTTCTCTACTTTGTATTTTGCACACAGGGCTTTACACTGACAATCTAGGCAAAGGTGTCTTTTTGTATTTAAAAAAAAGCAACTCCCTAGAAGATCTTATGGTGTTTGCATATGACAGGGGAGATTTACAGACAAATTATATTTTAGTACATTCTCACTAGAACTGTAGCTGTTAAGAAATTCAGAAACACTGGGAATATAAATCCAGAAATTTCAAGCAATATGTGGAATGTTGCCAGATTTAGAAACAATCCAATAATGTCATATTTTGGAGGTAAGATATCTTCAGTCTAGTGGCATCTTAAAGCTCATAGCTCACATTACTAAGTTCATATTTCATGGAAGTTACACATACATAGATTTCATTTTTGCTACAAAGGTGATGAATTGCAAAAGAAGATGTCACACCGAAACATAAACAGAAGCAGTGAAAATGTGTTGCAAAGTTTTACTGTTTCTATAGAATTCTGAGCATCACCTGTAATGCAAAATTATAGTGCATTATAACATTGATATGGGACACCTGCTTATACTGCTTCAAATGTAAAAATTTGGGATATTCACTCTTTCAGTAACCTGAATACAGTCCGCTTGCCTTCTGAATCTATGTATAAGCCTATTATTTAGTTGGTATTCAAAATACATCCACTAAATTAAGTAAAAAATACATGGGAAGTTATATGCAACAGTGACAACGCAAGATTTGTTAGACACTCACTAGAGCATGATGTGACGCATGGTCATGTAGCTGGACAATCTTAGAAATGACATAGTTGTTCACCTTAGGTAGAAATACAATGTTAAAAGAAACCTACCTAGCTCCTTTTCTCTTTTAATGAGATTTTTACTCTTCTCAGGCAGTAAAAATCATCCAGGAAAGTATCTTGATGTAGGACGTCCTCTGATGTTGGCCAGTTTTATGCCATTTATCCTCTCCCCTCTCCAGTCAGTGCCAAAGATGTTCCACAAGAAAAATAAAGATGAAGGAAAAACTAATTGGACCTTGCTATCTGACTAAAAGCCGCAGCAATAAAACAATGCCTTGAATACAAGGCTTGCTGAAATAGGTGACCCAGGCATTTTGAATTTATAGCTACATGTGTAGACTGACTTGTGGATAACAAAAACATACATGTAATTACTCCTTGGCTGACAGAAAAGGGGGGATGCAAGGTGAGAAAGAGAGGAAAAATGCAGGAGAAAGGAGGTAAAAGTACCTACTTTTTAGCTGGCTTTTGACAACAAATAGTAAAATATTTATTATTAATGGTCTTTGGCATGGGAAAGAGCATTACAAGCTCCCTGTTAAAACTTGTATTTAAGCTGTAGGAATACAAATATATATATTTAAATTTAGAGCAAATTGCAGGAGGTGTAATACCTTTTTTACCAACTACTATAATTTACTGCAGCTGTGGATATGCTAAGCACTTTAACTATCCATGATTTTTTTTGCTCAAAAATCAAATGCAGAAGTGCAGAACAACATAACTTCTCCACAACACTTCATGCCTGTGTGTAACGCTTCCCTGAAGGACCTGCCTTCTTTCACCAAAGAAGTCTAGTGTCAGATGTAAGCTGGTGCTGTTTCACTGAAAGCGAAGTAGTGGTGCTGATTTACACTAGCTAAGTACATATATTCAAACAGCATCAATTAAATGTCACAACTTTTGTGACCAGGGAAGGGGAACATTTTTGCTGAGGAGGCAAGCTTATGCTAATATTGCCCTAGGCAGAGCAGAAAGGTTCTTGGTTTTGAAAGTCTGAAACATTTAAAAACAAAGCAAACTGCAGCACCACTAATTTTGTTGACGTTTTTAATAAAAGAACTGAGCCTGTCTGGGAGATTGTTGCAAATACTCAAGTATCTAGGTAGAAACATGATTGTCCACTCATTAGTTTAAAGAGGTTTTCTTGGATGAAGCCTGTGAATGTGATATCCCACAACACAATGCCCACAATGAACCCAGACATATTTCTCTGACAAAAAGAAGATCCAAAAATGCAGCAGTGTATGAGAGAGAATAGAGCTTTAATATTGCTGGAGAGACTGCCTGAATGAACTTCTTATTATAGAAGGAGATTGCATCTTTCCATTATAAAAAAGTCTTTCCATTATAAAAAAGTACAGATTACTACATCTTGATAAACCTAGTTTATGAAGGGTTTCTCGCATGGTAGGAGGGAGTAACAGTGTCATTCATCTGCCTTCTTCAGGATTTTGGTGGGAGGAACATGTAGATTTTTCAGAGCCTCCTCAGTTGAAGATGCATCAACAGTGACTTCCTCTGTGCCCTTACATCCGCCACCTAAATTTTTCTGTTTTGCATCCAACATACAGTGTTACAACACAGCTAAGACGGACACTTCTGCATCAGAAGCCCTACATTAGAATGAATTTGGCTTACGGTTTTAAAACTGTCTCTTTAAAAATGCCCTTTATTACTCAATAAGTCTTCTGCAATTCTTGAAGCCTGAATTCCTGAAGCCATATTCTTCAATCTAAAAATAAAAAAGGACATGCTGCATTTCATCCTGCCAGCCACACGCTTGAAGGTGGGCTGGATTCTCTTCTACCTCGGACATCAGGAATGTAAGTCTTAACTAAGTGACTGGCTGTTGAATTGTTGCAGTGGTGAGGAGTCCTGCCCGCTTAGCTTTCAAAGTAGTTAACGGTACAATTAAAATTGAAGCTAGTAATCCTTGTAGTTAGTGAGGCCATTCTTAAATTCTGCCTTTAACTATACTCCTTTTAGACCATTTCTCGCATGCTTATGCATTCACAGACATAGGCACACACGAGCGCACAGTGAGCCACAGGAGATCTGATTACACTAGTACATGGTGTGGAGGCAGGATTTAAGGAACTGATGCTGAGGGCCCAGCAGCAAGAGTTATGTCTTGAGAGTGCAAAGAGGTGGAAGGGCATGTTTTCTGAATTGATGCCTATGGCTACACCAGCCATTCTCCCTTCGTGGGATTTGGGGTCTCAAGTGCCACAGGACTTATTGTTACCCCACGGCTAAAGTAGCAGTCAGTTCTGCCACTGAATCAGGGTATCTTAGGCAACAGGAGTTATTGCGGCAGTAGAGGTCACAGCTTTGACCTGCCAGTGCTGTGCTAAGTGCTGGAGAAAAGTCTTCCTCCTTTCCCATATTGTACCCTCAGGGCTCAGCCTGCCTAGCTGGAGAGTGCATGGGGTTGACAACCTGGCCCTTTAGGCGAGACTATTGAGTTGATTATTCCTTTATATGGCAGGCATCACTTTCTCATGTGTCAAATATGTGTCTGTGCTATGCTCACTGCTTTGAAAGACTGACTTCATAAAGAAAATAGAATGGTACCTGTTCTATTACAGAAAAGGGAAATCAGGACTCAGCTGAAATACTAGGGCACAATTACTATCACACCTCCAGCTCACGAGTTCAACGGCACTACCTTTGATTTACAAAGACCAAATTTTTATTGCCTCTATTATTATTACTCTCAGATTATTTTAATGGGGACACAATATGGATGTGGAAAACCACATCTCTTACAATTTCATCAAATTTACAGATTCTGTTGAAACATCCATCATCGCACTGTGCAATTTTCTTCTGTAAGTGAAATGCCAACCATTCTCTTTCTATCACTGAAAAAAATACATTATTACAAAATGTCTGCAAACCAACTGCCCACCAAGCCAACTGGAATTTTGTCTGAGATGTGAGTAAAAGATCAGGCCCATTATTTGAAAAATTCCTGCTTCGGTGATATTTAATCACATACCTGTTATGCAACACACACTGATTTATACAGTGCTCAGTTACAGAACCCAAGCCATACAAAATATAGGAAGACTTTAATTTGGAAATATAATCTGGATATAGATATCTAATTAAGTAGAATTCACATTAATTCATTATGATGACATGTCAGTAGACATTATCCTCCCATTTGGTTGTAACGGCTATTACCAGTATAATCAGCATATTATTACTATAAAACACAGAATTTAGCAGCAGGTTTGAATCTTCTGTTCTTTCTTTATTTAAAGACAAGAGGCCATAAGATGTACCTGGTGATGACTCTACGAGTCCAAAAATACATGTCAGAATGTTAACATTAACAATATCATAAAAAATGCATACAATAAATTAATTTTAAACCTTCAGGAAAAAAGCTCTTTCTGTGTATGCAGATGGTGACACTCTAGAGTTTTTAACACCTTGTACTGAAAAATAAAGCACGCAAAAGCATTAGTCCCATAGAGAATTGCCTTAATTGCTTTGACCCCAAGGGTAAGACATTAGGAACACCTCAAGAGCTATATATTCAGTACAAACAATGGTGCCCTCAAGCAGAAAGCAGCCTTTTCACTCTATTGCTTTGATTTTGACCAATGCCTTCAGTGTAATCAACTATGGCAATGTTTAATCTTGCGTTTTTACATCTAGATAATACAAAAGAGAGGAGGGTTAGCAATTAATAACTTATTCCGTATGCCAGGTATAGGCAAGAACAACTTTGTACTGCAATCCATAGTTAGAAAAACATACTATAAGAATGTAATATCTGTTTAGATTATAAGAATTAAAAACAAAGTGAAAAATTTGCTTGATAAATGTAAAGAGTAGTTCTAATCTTAGTTTCAAAAATATGTAACACTTAGTTCATGTTACCTACAGAAGGTGAAAATGTGACAGAATTTTATAGCAATGTAACCTTGGTGCACTGGATGTGTGTTTGTCCAGTAGGCTGGTTAGTTTAGTTTATACTTGCATACATGTTATGGGTCAGAGTATATAAAATGTGTATTTAACAAATAGATTCAATTTTCTCTACCAAATCAGCCTGTTCCAATTTTCTTTTTCTACCAAATTTTGTATCTGTTTTAAAGACAGGCTCATTCCTGTCTCTCAGAGGTCATCTTAAGAGCCGCATGTACTTTATTTGGTTTTTCAACTTTGATACGTGCTCTTTTGTTTTATAAAGCTTTTGTTACATGCTGTTTGCCTTTTTCATACCATTTCAGTCTACACTTACCAAGGATCAAAACTCTCAGACTTGAGTGTTTCAGTACTTTTGTAGATAGGCGCTTCTGATGCTATTTTGTTGTAGAAAATAGCAAGCCCCTGAGTATTTTGAGTCGTCAGGAGAAGAAAAGTCATGAATCTTCATAATGTGAGCACAGACTTGCAGTCCTGCTCTCCAAATTCCTCAGGCTTTTCATTATGTCATTATAAATTAATACTAACAAAAATGGTGGTGTGAGCTCAACATACAAATTACAAGTTTAAAACTGTTTTCATGTTTTCCTACAAGCTGGCTGTGATTACATGGACAAACTGGGGAGATTTGCAACCAAGCTGTGATGAAGTGCTCAGTTTCCCAGAATGGAGGCTCTTTCTGTGTGGGTGACTGCAGTAAATGAACATGGGACTGCTCTGCATGGGTGGGATGTGAATGGATCTTGAACCCACACTTGGCCTTGGTTCTCTTTCTTGTCTGTGTAATGGATAAGGAGGAGAGAGAATGAAAATATCAACCCAAATAAAATCTTAATCATCTTTGCAGGAAGTGGGGTATTCTCCTTCTCTAGAAGGATTGCTTTTGGCTGATGCATTCCCACTCTGTTTTGGTTGACAGACTAGCTACCTGACATGCACAATATTTAAAGAGAAGACCACCCCCACTTTTGGCTTTAAGTGTGAGTGACTTGACAGTCAGCAGTGTCAATGTATGTCCCCTTACACTTGGGGAGCACTGAACCCATGGGATCATTCTCCAGTTGGCATAATGTAGATCCCACATTTCTGTTTTGTACATCGTATGGGCAGTTGTGGTTACATAGTGTATCTATTTGGTGATTGCTGGCACCTAGGAGCACGGCATCTCTAATTCACAAATAATTCTGACTTGTATAAAATCAATTCAGGCATACTATGACACGCTGTGAAGGTAAATAACTGGCTTTGGTGGCATACAAAACTTTTTTGCTCATGTAACTATATGGAGAATATGTGGTACATCAGACCTCATCACAGTAACATATCATAGTTTTCAGAAAGGCTCTCTTTTTACCTGAAAGTCTTCACAAGCTTTACAGTGGAGGTTATTCCCATTTACAGATAAGGCAACAGAACCACAGGGAAGTGAACTGCATTTCTGAAGTCATTCATGGTGGGCCAGGAGCAGACTTGGGAAAGTCCTATCTCCTTGACATAGTGATTTAAGCAAAAAACAGCTGAAACAATATGGACAAAAGAAATTCATCCAGAATGATGAAGAGGAAGACCTAATCTGAATTAATTCAATGCTCTTCTCCAGTGTTCCATTCCATGGCCTATTCCCACCTCTATGTGAAAGGACTGGGCTGCTCTGATCAGCTGAGTTCTTAGGTGCACGTATTTGCCTCTTGGTGAGGATCTTCTGTGATGAGGAAAGGCAGGGCTCACTACAGTTGACAAGAGACCGAAGTCAGGACAAGCTGTTCAGCCTTCTAGATTAAAAAAATGGTGTCAAAGTGAAATGAGTCACCAGGATAACACTGACTGTACAAATTTAAGTGCCACTCACAGAACAGGAAAGCAATACCCTGAGTATTCATCATAGTTGTGTCAAATCTAATGTGCAACAAAATTATGATGAATTCTGGATGACAGATGACAAATCTTTGTGAGTGAATGTGTCCCTGAGGGCAATAGCAATGAACAGAGTGAATAGGCCACAGAAAAGAAAATGCATAAATGCATACTGCTGAATGCTAGGAGTTAAGACTTTGCTGCCAGTAGGCCACGCACAAATATATCCAGCTAGAGCTACCCTTGTGGTATGGGTTATGCTGACTTGAGCATAAGCAGGCTATTTCTGTCTACAAAAGCAGGTGAGAAGGGAGGGAAAGAAAGCAGGCAGAGACTTAGCTACCTCTCACTACACAAAACAAAGTCACTACGGGCTCACTTTAGGCTCCCACACATAGATATCAAAGTGCCACTTTGACGTAGTGCCAATTTGTTGCTCTAAGATACTTCACCCAGGATTGTGCTGCCACTTCGGAAGACACAGGTCTCTTGCAGGTCCTATTTCTCTATCTGTCAGCTCCATATGGATGTTATTGATACACTAGGGAATCTAAAAAAGCAGTAGGTACCTTATGTGGAGAAGCGAATTCAGCCCTAAAATGTCAATTATGAAGTAGGTCAGCAGCAGAGCTACTACCAGAATGAACAATAAGAAGAAGGGGAGGAATGGATCTCTGATCCATAATGTCATCCCTAGCATGATCTTCAGTCAGAGAAGCAATGGCCACCACAGTAACTTCATGCAGCCACATAATTCAGCACTACCAGTCTTTAAAATCCTGAAGTGCAAGTAGCTACAGCAACTTGTGAGAGCTGCTAAATCCATGAATGCATTTTTTTTTAAAAGATTAAAGTTATTATAGAATATCTTTTATCCTAAACTGCTGACTTTTTAATGGTGAGTACTTTAGGTCTGAGAGACTTAGATGGATGGAGTAGATTTCCTGTATATATTTGAATATATTTGTTCTCACTGAATGAATATACAGACACTCTCACTCCCTATGAATATATTTTTAATGTCCTTCTACATTTACTACAGTACATGATATAACATTCAGTTTGACCTTTTAAGCTAATCTTTACTCGTCAAAATAAAGATATTTTAGACATTGAAAATATCTAAAACTCAGCTGTCTTTTGGCTTCATTGTAGGGCCCTGGTGCTGTCAAATATATTTTAAAAATGCATAACACATCATCCCAAAAGGAAGGCTCCTGTTACCTTGAATGGATATATCTGTGGCCAACATTTTCCATTTATGTATTCTAAACTGATAATTGTATCTTGAATTTCAGTTTATCCTGAATTTTGGAAAGGAAAAAGTAAAATATTATTTAAAAAGAACCCTTCAAAAGTGGTTTGCATTACTGAAAGTTAGAAGTTTCACACGGTGTTTAACAACAGGGAGAGGATGGGTAATACATATGAGGCCATAGATAAAGGAGGACACATTAACCACATAGTCTTGGGCCAGTATAATCCAGGCTTCTCCATTTGTCATGCATAAAGCTCCACATGTTTCTCTAATTGTGATTTTCTCTTTCAGCACTAGAAGCCACCCTTCCTCTTCTGTACTCCCAATAAACAGGACCAGCTTCAGAGAAACCTTGAGGTTGGTAATGCAGGTTCAGGCTGGACTTCCCAGGCTTTCCTCCCCAGCAGTCAGCCTAGGCCTGCCCTGGGCAGGGATAGAGAAAACCCCCTTGGATCTGTTAGCTCTGCTCTGGGAGATATGGGACAACGACATTCATCATAGCTTTTGCTTCTGTCTCTGCAAACTCAGGCAGATTATCTCAGTACTAGCCACAGTTGAGAGGTTTTTATTCCACCCATGAATATGAAATATTTACTCCTTTAAAAAAATAATCAACTAATATTGCATGGCCATAGGTCTTGGGGCCCTTCCCCAGGACTCCAGTCCCTCTGCCTTAACTGTGCTCTGGAAAAATGGGAATTAGAGGGCAGGGGAGCAGCATATGCAGCCCTCTGCTGGGAACACCCACAATCCTCATCTGCATTTGCAGTCCAGGGACACTGAACACTGTGTGTGGCTTGCAGGAGTCAACCAGCTCTAAGAAATGGGTTGTAAAAAAAGGAAGATTGAAATTCTTCACCTTTGTTTAATTCTTCAACTCAATAAAGCTAAATCCAAAAGAAACACCATGGGTACAAATGCCCCGGTACTACATGTGCTTTAAGGATTTCTCTCTCACCTGCAAGGTTTTGAAAAAGGGTAACTTTCATTTCAGATAGCTGCTCTTTGACACTACTGTTTTTGGGTATCTCAAATAAGAAAATTCAGAGGATATCTAAAGTATTCTCTCTCTCAAAGTATCTATTTCTAGAAAATATTAAAAGGAAAAAAAGTCTAAGGATGCGGAATTAGGCAGCCTGAATGACTGGCTAGTGTTGTAAAGCTTTTTCATAACATTTTGGTTTTGTTGCTCATGGGCACCACACAATAAAAAAAAAAAAAAAGTAACAATTGATATCAGATTCCTGTGTTTAATTTCATCCACTTTGCTCACTCTTCTAAAAGTTGTTTTATTCTTTGACATTTTAAAAATTATTCTCTGAAAAGTATTTCAAATCAGAGTAGCTCATGACCACTAGCATCAAGGAAACCATTCTTCTTTAGGTCTGCTTAATTTTAGTTGCATGTATCAGGGAATTTAATGGGCAACTTCTCTAACAATTAAAACCTCTATTTTGCAAATGTATATGCATGCATCTAGTTTATAGCATGTAAATAATACCATTAAAATCTATGGGACAAGCCACATGTATTATGTTATATGTATACCTGCACCTACAGAGAATGAAACTCAAGCTCATCTCCAGTGAAATGTTAGGACTAGGAAACAGTTATTTAAATCTAAAATATCATCCTAACGAATAAATGTATGAGTTTTCTGTTCCCTGTAGTATATTTTTAAGTAGCTCACTTTTTTTATTATACAGTTCTGAAACTGCTATTTTGGTATCTTTAAGAAAACCCTCCCACACTACATTGTTACATCCATAATCATCAGCACACTCCATCTGTCTGATGTTTGTAATGGACTTTGAATGCTGAATTTCTTTACTGGCAAAATATTCACATTGAATGATATTTTTTGTCATGTCTTCAGACAATATACATTCCATAAAATTAACCAAAGACAATTGGATAAGCAGTGTGGTACCTTTAAAACCTTGGAGGGCTGAGTTGATGTTGTGGCATAACAGGGAAAAGAGGAAAGCCGCGCCACTTCGACATTTTTCTTGTTTATAATTATATAGAAACTGAAGGTTAGGCAGGGTATCCTTCATAAACTGGAAAACATTCTTTGTCACCACAGAGTTTTAATAGGCAACTCATGTCTATTAATAGGGGCACATCTGTTCCAAAGGCTTGCATTATGCAGGTGTCTGTTCTCTTGTGTTTTTTGATTATACAGTAGATATTAGTTAGGCATGATTATTTGCAACCCCCATTTGGACCACTTATCACATTATCAAAGTCTTTAGTTTCTAATTATGAAATATGAAACAAAAACCTTAACTTTGCATGTGTATCACTCAAATATATACCTGTTAGAAGGATTCCGAGAGATTAAATGTTCTTTTACTTAAAAAATTAACACCAAGGTAATGCCATTGATGAAAGAGGAACAATTTCTGCATTACAGCTCTGTGACAGGAAACCACAGCCTTTCCTATCCTCCTTCCTAATGACTACAGGGACTTTAAATAATACTTCATTACTTAATTCATGTTTAAAATACAGCTTTTCCAAGATCTATTTGATGCGTGTGACAGGCCCAGATCTTAAAGACAACAATTTCTTCTCATGAACCACATATTTAAGTACCTTCTCTGTTCTGACAATTCATGGATTCATTTTGCTATTCCAAAATTTTCTCTTTCCATCTAAACTAAAATCATAGCCAGTCTCTTTGACATCTCTTGCAGTGGTGCAGCTGTTAGTTTAGGCTCAGTATGGCTAAAACTGAAATATTGTTCTGCCTTTCAAGATTTCCATTTATACCCTCCATCAGAATGAACAAGTGTGATGCCTGTTACTGTCACACTTGTCTGGATGTAATTTTTGGTTTGAACCTTTTCCTAAATCTGCAAATACAAAGTTTGAACATTCTTTCTGAGTAATATTGCTAAGATTGTGCCTTCCTTACACATTCATGCAGAGAAAATTATTTCCTGGGTAATTTTGGTTTTGTGTCTTAGGTACTTCAATATTGTTCTCTTCCGCAGAAAGGCAGTCCTTCCTGTCCAGTGTCTATCTTGGGTGTTACCTTAACCCAAATCATCCCACTACCTCTCATTCTTCATACTCTGCTAATCTCCAAGACCTTCCCTTGCCTATTAACTCAGGGTAATCTCAATGGCCCACTTATTCAAACTGGCATCCTTGTGCGTTCTTGGTGATATCTCTACAATTTGAGAAATCCCTTGTGAAGTCATTTACTCACTGAAATCTCTAAATAATACTCTTAAACTTGACAAAATTCATGACAGTAATCAAGATGTATTACTCAGCATCCAAGCATTTAGGATATTCACCTTGGTGAGGGATAACCTGTTAGTCTGATCTCTGCTGAGACTAAGCACACTTCATGCCTCTCTTGTCTAACGGAAAATGTATAAACTGTTGAGGCAGAATCCACTACCATCATTTCATCCTTTGCCCATACTGAAAAGTGCAATGAGTGGGGATGCTGGGATTTGCTCAGGGACTGTTGCTGTGGAGTAGATTTCCTCTGGGCACACTTAGCAGATAAAGCTAGGCTTCTCAAGTGTCTGCTTTTGGGTGCTGTTTCATCTCACATCTGGCATGCAGCAAAGAACTTAAGATGTTTCTACATATGTGTGGAAACCTTCATTTAGGCTTCTAAAGGTTCTGACAGTTGCTAGTGCAGTGACATCCACATACCTTTTTATTTTTGATTTAGAAGTCTAAATTTTGCCTTAACTAGGTTTTTTTTAGAATATTTTTGATACTCCATTTTCAAAAGATGTCTATACACTTTTGAAAAAAATAGCTACTGTGTCCTATTATCACAATTTGGGGCCAAGACAGGGTCCTCAGTGCTTAAAATATGAAACTACACAAGGTGGCCAACAGTTGTTAAACAGCGTCATTCTTCCAGATACCCTGACTCTTTCTTCACCACATCAGGTGTTATTTGCTCATTTGCATGGCCTTTCATTGCATAATTCCATCATACCTCTCATAAACTCTTGGTACCGATTTCAGTTACACATGTGCTTAAATGAGCACCCTACTATTTTTCCCTGGCTGCATCTCAAACTTGGGAGGCCTCTATGGATACACTTCTCATGAATACATGTACTACAGCAAGATTTTATTTAGAATACTTATGAATCCAAGCATTTCCCATGATGGTTTTTATTCAGGCCACATGGTCACCACTACCAATGTCAATTAATCATTTAGGGATAATCAGATTCAAAGTTAAAATTAATTTCCTCCCTAATATCCTTCATGGATGCAAGAAGATAAATCTTATTTCTGCAATTCATTTCAAAGTGCAAGCAAAATGTTGGAAAAATCAGAGGAGTCGTAAAAGTAACTAGGAACATTATCCTGTCTGAAAAGCAGACTGGAAAAGATTGAACCATTTGATTAATAGCTATAACACAGAATATGATGGGCATAGTGTCTGGAATAATTAAGCAACAACAGGCAGCAAAATGACAAGAATAAATGGATAAAACAGAGAAGTCAACTGGCAGGCAAAGCTGTATTTCATGAAACTTCTTTCTTCCTGCCCCCAATTCCTTACTCTTCTTCTCTGCAAAGTCACAGGTTTCTTTATCAAACCTTCTGCAATAATTTATTATTGTTATACTGACAGAGTAAATTCCACCACGTGCCAGTCATGCCTGTAAGTTCAATTAAAATGACAAGACTGACATGCATGGGTAACTTTTGTGCAAAAGGGAAAAGAGAGGCAGCTCTTCAATGAAATTAAATTCCGATACCACTGTTTTGGCAAGGTGTTTCTGCAAGCACAGAAGAAAAATTGTGTTCCTGAGTTTCCATCCCTGGAGACAGTTAACCAATAAAAGCTATAGCTAGGTTTGATTAACTCTGCATGTTTTTCTTGACCTCATTAACAGAGCCAGCTGATGGATTTCTGGATCAATTTGCATGGAAATGTAAAAGAAAAGGAGTTGTGCTGTAACGCTAAGCTATTCACCTTTCTAGACTCTTCCTTACCTCATTTATCTTTCTGTAGGCAAAACTTAGCAATGAATGGGCAGGGGAAGTAATGCACCCTCTTTGAACTGTCCTTTTCCCAAGATCGCAGAACAGAATACTTCACATGCTAGTCTCATGGCAGCTTTTCAAGACAAACTTATCCAAGACTTTTCACAAATAGTCTCCCCTTGGCAGTATGTAGGCTGTTCCTCTTTTCAGAAACTTGAGGTACATACAAAGGGAAAACTAAAATAATACAGTTATTGGAATGAGTAAGAAAGTTTTTAGGTTCATATTGTTCAATTACGTAAAACAAAAAATTACATTTCAGTAAAAATACAAGATCAAACCCCCCTGTTTTGCTAATTCACTGTCCAGTTTCAACCAGCTCTCATACTGAAGAAGAAGCCAATGTTTGCACAATTAATAAATAAAGATTAAAAAATTCAAGACCCGTCCTGTTACATTTTATAATGACAATAGGAAAACATCCCTTTTCTGGGAGTATGTTCTTTTCAGTGTAACTTTCTAATAGTGTGTAAAAGGAAGGTACACAGAAGCCAGTAAGATCATTCAGGGTTTAATTTTTGACCAAAAGTTCACATAATTCTGTGATTCATATGACTTTTCAAACACAGGACACTAGGACTCATTTCAAGTTTCACTTGAGACCTCATATTAACACAGAGATAATAGAGGCAGACAGGGTAATTAGATGAGGGCAGGTAAAGCTGAGGGGGAAAAAATAGGTCCCTAACGCCATATTGATTTGCTTCTAGAAAGTAGGAGCTTACCTATTAGCTACATTAGCAAAGCTTTTACCCACTGGACCCATGACAAATATCCACTGACTTAAGTGGACAGTAATACAGTATCTGCATAATGCTGATGTTCACAAGCACCTGACAACAGGAGAGCACAATAACATGATACCACCCACTTGATCTTTTAAACAACAAAAATTGTCACAGATGCTATTTATGTATATATACAGCTCCAAAAATCAAGCCAGTTTAGAAGAAAAGGGACTACAGAAAACCTTCCTGTTATTAGTTTATTGAGCAGCAGATTAGTATATATTATAAATTAGACTATATATACAAAGTTGTTTTGACTAAGCAAAACACAGATGTCAGGAAGGTAGCGCTGAAAGACCTGTGAAAGATAGGCAGCTGGGCGGCACAAGGACAAATGAAATTCACTGGAGAAAAAGGGTAGCAGAGAACATGTAAGAAAACGCAGACAATCTAGTCACATTAAAATGATATGAATGATCTGTAAATGTATTGATAACAACAGACCTGGCAGTATTCCTCTAACTTGAATAATATGTTCAGTAACATTCTCTCTTTAAACAGATTCAATATGCATGGATAAGTAAGAGAAGGATACTGAATGATCAGAGATACAGATTTTATACATGGAAAGACTGAAAATCCCTTCTGAAACATTTAACAATGATCTGATCGTTAGATCAAGCTTCTGTTAATAATAGGGAGAGAAGAAAGCACAAGAAAAACATCTCTTAGCAGTTTCATTTTGAATCCCTTCCAAGCTACAAAATGAACAGTTAGATGAATAAACAAAAATATTAACTGTCTTTCTGAAATTTCAGTAACATTTCGGGGGGGTTGAGGGTTTGTTTTGATTTCTTATTGTATCTTAATTAGTCCTAATTAAATACACAACTTTTGCCTCAGAAGAGAGTGGAATGACTGCCCATTGACTTGTGCAATATGCTAGAAACAATAGCAAATGTTTGGATTCAAATTTCTCAGTGGAAGAAGAGTTTGCAGAATGACTTTTGTCATATGTACCAAGGCCTGAAAAGTCATCTGGCAACTTAAAAGATTAATATAAGCATTCAAACAAGACACCATCAGATGATGGCACTGGAAAAAGCTTAATGGACTGAGATCATTAGCCTGGCATCTTCGAGTCAACATCACAAGAGAAAGAGGAGGTTTGTCATCCCCAGAGCTGAGTCTTGTCAGCATTGATCTGGATTTATGAGCCAGTAAAATAATCCTTCATGATTATCTGTCCTGTTGTTCACCATTACTGCATCTTCAAGGAGGCTGTTTCATTGTGTGCTCTTCATGTCATGCTTAGCTGAAGTAGAATTGACTTGAAGACCACCTGTACTTACAGTTTATTCACATACAAATTAATGGATGCTGGTAAAGTTGTACATCCATTAAGCAGAGCATTAGCTTTCATGGTATTCATTTATCTATCAAAGATACTTTATTTATCATAGTTTTTCTGAAAGCTTGTTTACTAAGAGACCATGCTGGCAGGATATTGCTGCTATCAATGAATTTTATGCCTTATACATAAAGTTTGAAAAACAAAAACTCATATCATTTGCCTCTTAGTACACATTGGTCTTAAGCTAATGACTCCTCTAATCTCTTTTCATGAAAAGAACATAGTTCAAAAATTCTGGGTTTGTTCCCCTTAGATTTTAAAAAAAACCTGACTACCAACAAAGCTTTGATTACTTAATCAATAACAACAGTCTTGAAATGTAGAACAACTTTGATCACATTAAAATACTACACATTCATTGATCCTGAAAGAGGAAAAAGAGAGTGAACAATTTTATAATTCGACTGTCAGGAGAAGCAACTGATTAATCCATTTTCCAGCCTTGCTACAGGTGCTTATTTCATACTTGGATTCACACCTAGAGCCAGCATTCAAATTTGGGTAGAGGTAGAAAGTTTTGAATTGGAGACCATCACACTCTGTTATTATCCTAAGCAATACATTACTTTATGGGTCATTATCATTATCTTCACAGGGATGTCACTCACTCAGAAAATCCTTCTTCATCAGGTTTCACAGAAAAGATTCATAAAGCATTCTCAGTGTTGACAATCCTACTAGGGTTAAGGCATCGGGTCCAGCACTTGGCAGTCTGGCATTTACCAGTGCTTATGCAGGATGTTTGCTACCTCAGGGACAAGTAACACTGTAATCTTACTGATGGCTATATGACTTTAGAAATTTAACTTGTCATCTAGGCTGAAGGCCCTAGGCCAGATCCTTTAAGACAGTTAAGCATGACAAAATCAGTGAGATTCTGCCATTACAGTATTTCATTTGCACCTAGAATTTTGCCAAATTTCAATGCACTGGCCTCAAATTGTCTATATTATTTCTCCACTGTAGGGCACTTTTAGCTTTTACTGTATCAGCAGTTCTCAGAAATGGGAGCAAATGTTTTGTCCGTGTTTAAAAAAACCTTGCGCGTTTTTGCACTGCAAAATCCTATCAAGTAAACAATTTGGTGGAGTGACTTTGAAGTATACGCTCACAAGCTTAATTGTGGCATTCCCTGGTTGTGGACAGCTTGGCTTTCCGATTCAGACTCTTCATTCCATCTTTTTGCAAGTAACTTTTTGCCAAGAGAGTACTATGGCTTTTACATAGAACAAAGTATTATGATTCCTACTTAGCCATATCAATCTCAATTCTTAGTTCCTCTAGCTGGCTAGGAAAAGACAGAATCATAGAATAGAGTCATAGAATCATTTAGGTTGGAAAAGACCTTCAAGATCATCCAGTCCAACCATCATCCATGCCCACTAGACCATGTTATGGAGTACCTCATCTATGCAGTTTTTGAACACCTCCAGGGATGGTGACTCAACCACCTCCCTGGGCAGCCTGTTCCAATGTCTGACAACCCTTTCAGTAAAGAAATTTTTCCTAATACCTAACCTAAATCTCCCTTGCCTCAACTTGAGGCCATTGCTTCTCGTCCTATCTCCAGCCACCCGACAGAAGAGACCAGCACCCACCTCACCACAACCCCTTTCAGGTAGGTGTAGAGAGTTATGAGGTCTCCCCTCAGCCTCCTGCGATGTAGATCCCTCCAGCAGCTGGGCTCAGCCAGCCAGTCTGCCCAGAAGAGTTTTTATCACACAACCGAACAATATCTGCACTCGGGGACCCAGCAACATGTTAATTTTCAAGCCAGAACTGGGAACACACCACCTACCCCTCCATCTGCCCCCAATTCCAGCCGAGGCATCCTGGCCCCCAGGCTGGAAGGCGTTTTGCCACGCTGGCTTCTCCTGTCTGGGAGGGCAGCCGTGCTCGCGGGGCTCCCTCGTGCACCCCTGCCTTGCACGAGAGGCAGAGCCGCCGTGAGCAGAAAGGCTGAATCCAGCCTCGCACAAGTGCCCGGAGAGATGTCAAGGGGGAGTGGGGAGTAGCCTCTGGGTTCGGTACTGGTGCCACTGCTATGAGAAAGGAAACTTTGAGAAGCTCTTCAGCCTAGCAGGGGGGTTTGTAAGCTAGAAGTCTTAAATTTGAAGCCAGATAAATTAATATTAGAAAGCATGCATGTTTGGAACAGGATGGTGTTGGTAGGACAACTTGTCAATTGATGTATTGAATTCACTATTTCTTGAAATGTTGAAATCAGAACTAGAAAGTCCTTTGGGTTTTGTTTTCTTTTAAGTTTAAGAATAATTCATGCAAAACCTAATTCAGGGAAATATTTCATTCTCTGTCAAGGAGTAGGTCAGATCTGAAGATCATAATAATTTTACTTTGCCTTATAGTCTACAAAATTAGGCTTTAGGAGCTGTTTAGTCCTTGATGAAAAATGTTCCCAGGCTTTCATCCCATTGAAACATCGAGTTAAAACATCCTTTTACATCATGTCCAGGTCTGCTAAGTGAAGTACTTTTACTAACAAAAAAACAGCCAGACATAATCTTTCATGCATTTTTAGTACCAGATATATGAATTAATCTCAAAAGCAATTCAGCAATTTTTAAAAAGAATAGTATAGCTACCTGGACAACCATCATTCTCTGTGGGCATTAGAGATACATGACTGTATTGTAAAATTTTCACTATAAAATACAATCTCACTTTTCCAAATTAGATTCAGCTTTAAATCTGTTATGGTAGAAAGGTATAATATGTACAACATAGTATCTCAGGAAATGCCTTGACAATGAATTTGCATGGATTTGGGTTTTGTGGGGTTTCTTTGTCCAAACAGGAGTTTCAGAAATGCCTCTGCTCACAATAATGCTGAGAACAGTGGTGGCAATATAGCCATCAACTTTGCCTCCCTCAGGAAAAATAAACCATCATTTTTTCAGTACAGAGAAAGAAATAACAAGGTAAATGAAAGGGTTGCCCCATTGTGATCACATTGCAAGCACTGACATAAAGGATCTACAAAAATATTAATCATGTTGCAGTTGCTTTTAATAGCATACTAACAAAAACTGAAAAGCATGACCAGGGGGAGGGGAAGCAAGGATTCCAGGGATAATTTTCTTATTTTGCTTAAAAAAATTTCCCAAACCTTTATTTCTATTAAAGTAGATATATTTTAAAAAATGCATTAGATGGTCATACAGAGTTGATGAGAAGGGGAAAATATTTTGTCTACCTCATCTGTAATGATATTTAAAAGTTTGATGGATGAGGACTACTGTTTCTAAACATTATCAAGTTCAGCATGTCATATTCAAATTAATCATGTTAATATACCATTATTTTAAATAGTTCATAATTCAACATAATAAATACTATGTATGTACTCAAGGAAAAAAAAGGGCGTTTATGACCTTTGGAAGAAGGGGCAGGCAACTCAGGAGGACTACAAGGATGTCGTGACACTATGCAAGGACAGAATTAGAAGGGCCAAAGCCCAGCTAGAGCTTGAACTGGCTACTAAATTGCTATAAAAGACAATAAAAGATGTTTCCATAAATACATTAGCAACAAAAGGAGGGCTAAGGAGAATCTCCATCCTTTATTGGGTGCAAGGGGAAACACAGAGACAAAGGATGAGGAAAAAGCTGAGGTACTTAATGCCACCTTTGCCTCAGTCTTTAATAGTAAGACCAGTTGTTCTCAGGGTAGCCAGCCCCTGAGCTGGAAGACAGGGATGAGGAGCAGAATGAAGACCCCATAATCCAAGGGGAAATGGTTAGTGACCTTCCACACCACTGAGACACACACACAGTTCTGTGGGGCCAGATGGGATCCACCCAAGGGGACAGGGGGTTTTTTGTAAGCTAAAGAATGAAAAAACAGTTATGTAACATTCCAAAGTAAACACTTCCTTCCACCTCATTTTGAGTGCTGAAGACATTGACTTGAAAGAAGGGAAAAAATGTAGAGGGCAAAACAGATGGTCTAGCAGAATAGCTCTAGACTGCTAGACTAAAATGACCTTTTGATATAAAAGACGCCTCCCTCCCCACCTCCCCTGATCAGAAAGATTTTAGGAGAATCACCTCTACTAACTTCTTTGTGCTACTGTGACATTTCTCTTTTATTCCATCATGCATATATTATGTCCTTGAGCACGTACCTGCCTCATGTATTTTAATCTGTATATTGTGCTAATGCTGTAGCACAGATCTCCATAGAAAATGTCATACTCCTCCAAAGGGCTACGGACTCCAAAATATTCTGTTGAGGCATTTTTCTCCTAATTTTGATAACATAGGAAGTATTGTTTCTGCCCTCACCAGTAGAAACAGAAAGTGTAACTTTCTCTAGTGGATCTTCTAAGATCTACAGGTTTTCAGGTGCTCGAATTTGCAGTTTGAATATTCACAGATCCAGCACAGTTACAAGTCTTCATTGTTGGCAGCTCCCTAAGCTGAGGGACCTGAGATCTGAAGCCGTGTGTTGGGAATTGTGTTAAGTTCCTCTGCACAGGCATCAGGACCCAGGCCATGCCTTTGCTCGGTGGGAGCTTTAGCAACTCACTGCTCTGGGTTTATTTCATTCTCCGTGCTATAAAAAAAATGGCCATAGACTACTGACAAATATCTCTCGTTAGAGCCTTTTAATACTCTTAATCACAGTGTTAACTTGGCAGCAAATCTCCTTACATTTCCCTCTTTTATTATTCCCTTTCCCTACAAATATTATTTTGCTTATGCTCTTAGATTCACCCTTGCCGCTGAAGGATATAGATCCTTATACCTCTGATTTAACTAAACCTTCACTTAAATCTCTACCAGTTAAACAGTGTTTCAGTGATTAAAATGATTTTATCAGATCCTCATGTCATATTTCCTAAGTAAATACACACCCCTTTATTGGAATGCTATTCATTTTTTTTACAGGGAAGAAAGAGGGAAAAAACAGATCAATGTTATCATTAAAAGATAGAGCACATGGTATAGCTATCATAATTTTGTACTCTTTAAATGATTTGTGAAAGTTAGCAACCTAAATTTTGATTGTTTTTTTGTCTGGACAATTATACAGATACTTTATGAAAGAAACAATGCAGATTTACAATCAAATATACTTTATTGTAATTATATGAGCTTGAGTTTATTGTTTCCTGCCCATTAAGCATTTAATTCTTCAATATTCCCTTAGAAAAGAGACTATATGGCCAAATTTCGTGGAAGATGTAGACATGTAAGAGGGAAAAAACCCCTCTTGTGAAACTTTTTTAATAATGTAAAAAACATAAACTGGGGTTTGAGATTTTCTTAAGATAAAAAATTTCTTTTAGACTTTACAACAAAAACTTAACTAAGGCATGAAAACTTTAAAAAGTAATTTGAATGGAAAGATAAATGAAATTAGTTTTTCAATATGTCCAAGCTTAAGGAAGTAAAAAAATATAAAATTAAAATAACTTATAAGAGTATATTTGAGTTGGAAAAGATCTGGGAAAATATATTCTTCAATGCATAAAAAGGATGACTTTTGGTGATGGTTCTTGCTGGCAGAATGTCTTGCTAGTGAGGCAGATCAGGATATATGCTTTTGTATACACACCACTTACCTTTAATGATAGTCTTTTAGTTTTCATGGTCCTTTTTCCCTTCATCACATATCTGGAGCTAAAGTCAGGCATTGGGCTAATGTGCAGTTCCATAGATTTGCCCATAATATTTTGTATCCTTAACTTTGTACATTTTATGCATTTGTGAGGATGGTAGTTACAAATCAGCTAACCATTGCTTGAGAAGACAAGAATCCTTCCCAATATATGCTTAATTCTTTTTGACCTGAAAATTAATGCAACGGAGTCACTTAAGAATCTCATGCCTGCTAAAGGTTTTGTGCCTGTAAGCTTCCAGGCACTGCTTGGGCTTTTTTGTTGGAGTAACCTGTGGATGAGGAGCTGCGGCTTCCTCTGAGGTTAGAACATGCCGTTCCTAAGGGAGGTATTTTTAAGGTTCGATTTTGGAAGTATCAGTCTTCCATAAAGACAGGTGTTCTCCCTATCACTTCTTAGCAAAAGCAACTCATCTCCATTTTTCTCTTTACTTTACAGGAACAATGATTCAAGAAGGCAGCAGAAGTGTAAATTATAATACATCCACAAATGTAGTTCTTGTAACTGTGCTGCTCTGTCTTGGCCTACATTAGCTGTGCATGAGATCTGCAACTTTTTCATCAAGTAATTAACAGTAACATTGTATCTAAGCTGACAAAAATTCTCCTATGTATTCCATTTTAAGCAATGAGAAGAACTGAAGGAAATGAGCCAACACACTTTGGAAGTTCACAGCAATATCCTCTTCACGTATCTTAGCGTCGGGGCTCATTTTACTCTGCAAAATGTGGACAAGAAGTACGTCCCGTTACTGGGAATGTGACAACTGAGTTTGCCATACAGGACGTACAAACTTTGAATTTAAACAATGCGCACTGAGGGAGCCAGGGCATTCTTATAAATTAGGCTTATAAAGTATTCACCAGATCACTTTTGTGCATTGAACTGATGCATATGCATTATACATTTGCTTTCCCTTCTACACCTCTCTCTCTTGATCCTTCCGTATGCAATTCGTGCAAGCTTAGCCTCTCCAGTTCAGTCAGAATCAGTGGACAAATCCGAGGATGATAAGAAGGCTGCAAGTTACATTTCAGTATATGCCTGTGACTCTGAAGGTTCAAATATACAAATGTTTACAAACTTCATGCATCCACTATGGTGCTGTTGTGGTTTACACTAGCTGAGGATAGTGTCCTTGTGAGCCTACCTCACAAAGAGCAGTGCAGGCAAACTGAAAGGACTAAAAGATTGCAAGTTACACAAATTTAAAATAATTATAGTTTTGGTCTTATGACCATAAAGTTTGAAAAGTAAAATACAAACAGAAGTATGTGTATTTTTTCTGACATGTTTTTTATTTTCCTCCTCATGTCCTCTTCCTATTTTCACATCCTCTCTGGAAAACGATTGGCAGATTTCACAACAAAGGACAGAGAAACCTGAAGATGGTTCCTTCCACTCAGGTTTCAGAGACCTTCTTTCTTTGACAGAGAATTTAAGGAATCAAGGTAATTGCTTCCACTCAGGAGATTCTAATCCAATTTAAGAAGAAAAATTAAGTGAAGTGTGGGACTTGAAAGCGGAACAAAGAGGTTATCTTACATGCTGTGACCAGAACTGAAATAAAAAAATAGTAAGTTACGCTTACCATGGTTATGCTGATTTAATTATCCAAATAAACCTACTTTCTAATTCCAGTCAATAGCTACAGTTTTAACATGAAATTTTATCCATAAATATATCTCTAAAAAGAAAAGCAAAAAAGCCGATTAAGATAGTTACCCATATTTGTAAAACAAGATGTATTTCCAATATATTGTCTTTAGGAATTGCTGCTTTCCTGTCCGTTACATGTATGCATCACATGCATGTGCATGTGTCAAGGAAGCAAAAGCACCACTGTCCTAAGTGCAAGAGGTATTACAGTTATGATAACTGTCAGCAATCATGCATACATTTCAGTTCAAGGGAAATACAGAGAGTTGCAACTGAATGAAATATTACTGGCATAAAAACAAAATGCACAATAGTACTAAAACCCTCAATGTTATTACAAAAATCATGAAAGAGAAAATTCTCAATGGCAACATATAACATACTGTCTTTAAAGCAATGTAAGGTCATGCACTGAGTATTAACATTTCCATTGGAGCAGCAGGGGAAAAATATGTAAGAATAAATAAGTACATATTTTACTAAACAGTAAGGAACCCAACAGCTTTTGCATTAGCCCACAGGTCATAAAAGTGTGAATCTAGTAAGAATTGTTTCCATTGGGAATGAAAAGCAAACCAAACCCACCTGTAAAGGAGTCAAAAGTCTCTCTTGTTCACTGTACACCTGTGATAAGAGCTCTATTAGATGAAATAAATTACATGCTATCAAGACAATATCTTCCTTCTCTGAAGACGTAAGGGACATTTCAGTTCTGCTTGTGTGCTTGTATGGGCATGACTCATCCTGACAAACAAAACCTATTCCCAGAATAAATGTGCAGACCCTAAAAATATCAAGGCAAACAAACAAAATGTGTAAGAAGGAAAAAGGAGACAACATCTTACATAAAAAAGGAGGTGAAAGAACAGATACCCATCTGAGATATCAGTTAAATATAAAATAATGCATTGGTATGCAAGCAGGGAAAAGCAATCATTCAGAGCTTAATGTCTTCTGCCATTAATATCATGTATGCCTAAGTTGTCTCTTACAATATTGCTTCTAAAAATATCACATTTTTGTCTTCCACAATTTACAAAGAGAGGTGCACTTCACAACCATTAGCGACATCTCATTTTTGTGATAGATTCTAAGTTGATACAAACCATTGCAACTTCATCTGTGCCAATGGAGCTTTTTTACATTAATTTAAGCTCTTCATCTTTTCTTTAGATGTTCTACGCAACGTGGAATTTTGTGCAATTAACAAAGTTATTTAACATAAAATGTTTTTAGTATTCATTAAAATCCAAATAATATTAAAAAACCCCAAAGTTCCACAATCACAGTATCTGAACGTGTCTATTTTACAGTTGTATGACCACCTGTGGAAAAGGTCCTCCCTCATTTCTCTCTCTGGTATAACTCCCTTCAGGCAACATATTACAATATCTATTTTTCATCCGACAACATTCCTCAGTTCTTAGACTGGCCAGAGGATCATTAGTGGGGAGAAGAACTCATCTGTCACAGACATAATGTAGTATTTATGTCTCATAAATCCTTGATTAGTTTAGAAGACCCCAAATCCTCTAGGGATTGTAGCAAATTCAAAAGCTATTTCTAAATGATAGAGTAGACGCTTGAGTTTCTGACCAGACTAGCTACTAGGCAATAAAAAAAAAAAAATAAAAAAATACCGACAGACAACAGTTTGTTATATGGAACTTATATTTGCCTACTCAGCATCAGGGCTAGCAGGCTAGCATGCACCCAAACTTTGCACCAACAGTTTGCAAAATGTAATGCAGTAGATGCTGGTGCATATTGTCATAATACTGCCAAACCAGCATCTAGAAAATCTAGCTTGTTGCTCTTATAGGATTTTGTGTGAAGACTAAAGTCTTGAAATCACTGAAAAATAGTGATTTTTTTTTTTTTTAGATTAAGATTACAAGGGATCTTAATCTGTCTTTTTCTTCAGCAGCGCTTCAGAATATTTAAAAATGGCTCTGAAAGTAAGAAAGAATGGAAAACGTAGATAGGTAGAGACAATATACTCACAGATCACAGCTTATGCTTTTTTTTTTTTTTTCCCCCCTTGCATTGTAGTGATACTGATTTCTGCTTTTTGGAGGCAACTAGCATTTAGCAGCTCATTGGAATATGGCCAAGGAATATGTCATTTTGATTTATTGTTTTAGAAGCAATGCTTTGGAATACAAATCTGATTTGGCTCTCAGATTAGGAGAGTAGTACTAAGTGAAAATGTTAATTAGGCTCCTAGTGACCACTTAACATAGCAGTCTTCAGTTTCAAAGAGCAGTCCTTGATGTCCCACAAGGAGCTGCACCACCTCACTGGTACCGTTCCTCTGAGATTTCCAGCAGCAAAACTGTGTTAGAAGATGGCTAAAAATATGTTACTCTCCTAATATTAATTTTCCATGTAAGCAGTTGCTGTAGTTGCCATAGGAATGTTATATAATTGCATTTCGACGGTGGAGTGGCTTATGTGATTATTGAGTAGGAAGAAGTCAACATTATGAAGTATTCAGAGGGCCTTTGGCAGACTTAAAGGAATTTTTCAAGCATGATACAGAACTGCTTGGAACAGAATAGAAACGGTTAGTAATGGTTTCAATATTTAGTTATTGCGCAGATATGTGTAATGCACGATCTCTTTATCGTAATGCATAATCTTCTTTTCTCCTGAAAAAGAAATAGGCACGTCCCTATACTTGCATCTAATCATCACAGGCAGCCTTGGGATTGCTGTTATGTTCACATTATGGGGACTATACCGTGCCTTTTTGGCATGTAATTCATGCAGTCAAGCTGTCCTGGGTTGTTTGTGAAATGCTCTGAATGTGGAAATGTGGCTGATTTTACAGATTTCAGAAAGAATTAAAGGATTTGTGATATGAATGCAACATCACCTTTTTAAGAAAATGCAATGAAGACAGGGTCAAGCAGTAAATGCTTGCTGGGTAGCATAGAGGAGAGTCCCGAGATTCAGTTATCGGGGTAGAATTCCAAACATAGGGACCCAGCCTCGGGTCCTGCTGTGAATCTCCTCTTCATCTGGTCTGAGTACTGAAAATCCATGGCTGCTGAGTTCTGTGATGCTGGAAATAAGTGTTTGCAGATGAACAAGGATGTATCCCTGCGTCTGCAACAGGAAGTATGGAAATCTGAGCCGAAAGAAAGAAGTGATTGATCCCAGACCACCAAAGATGAGAAAAGTTGAAGGAAAATTAGATTTGCGGCTCATTTTCCTAGTGACTATAGCTGTACTAATATAAAAAAAAAAAAACTGGCCACATCCTGTTCTGTGGCCCTGGTGCGGCACAGTTTATGTCTGTGCAACTAAACTCTCCTTTTTCCACAGGGTTTGCTGTTTGCACACTGGGAAGTGTCCCTGGCTTGTGCTCTCTCTTGAACAGGGTTCAGGCGGGGTTATTTGGCACAACCCACAGCCATGCCTGAGAGCAAACTGACCTCTGGAGAGCAGAGATGCTCTCATGGCTGTACCTCATGTCCCGATCCAATATCGGGGAGGGTTGTTAAATGATCCCGAGAGCGAGATTAAGACACGAACGAGGTCAGGTGCTGTACAACCTTACAACTTTAATTCCCTACAACAACCAATAACTGTGATAGAACAGAGGGAGGAAGGAGAAAAAGAGGCAGACCTAAGCAAGAGAACGGAAGAGAGATAGCAAGACTTGTTAC
>JAVJGG010000007.1:6174405-6201868 GCA_035590195.1 Aviceda cuculoides | reverse complement strand
TGGTCATAGAAGGAGATCAGGTTGGTCAAGCAGGACCTGCCTTTCGTAAACCCATGCTGACTGGGCCTGATCCCCTGCTTGTCCTGGACTTGCCATGTGAGTGCTCTCAAGACAAACCGTTCCATAATCTTCCCCAGTAACGAGGTCAAAGATAGAAGATATGACACATTTTTCTTTTAATACTCTTCTATTCATGTAAAACATTTGAGAGGAATCTCATGAAAATTTTGCATTTGAGAAATGTCAACCAGTGTTTCCACTTGTGTTTGACTGCTCTTACCTTCACACTTTCTTCTGCATTATGCAAAGATATGTAGGACTGAAGGGCTACATTGTAAAGCATTTAATCCTAAATATCTGAATATGAAGAAATTGTACATACACTCTCAATTGCTAATAATTTTAGCTGATTCACTTATCTTGACAATTGTTTCTAAACCAAACTCTCTTCTGTAACTTGTCTTTTATTTACAAATCAACACTCAGATTTCACTTGTAAAACCCATGCTTGCACTATAGAGACATCTATGCGATCTAGAGACAGAATCACTAGCAAGATCAATCTTTAGAAACATCTCCATCCATGCTGTCAATTTCTAACCTCTCATACTGACATGAAATATGTTACAAGCACCAGTTATTTTACTAAATACTCATCATCTTTATTGATACCTACAAGCTCAATGAATTTAGTCAGAAAAAGTGTATTTTACACAGGCTTACATGGCATTGAGACTTTATATCAAATGTACTCAATGGATCTGATATATTTTATGCTTTACAATGCTATCTCAGGTATTCAGTAGTATCTTACTGCCGGTATTCTCTAGCTAGAGACCAGAGAGACACAGAGGTACTGGTACTGAGGCATTGTTATTTAACAAAACAAATCTATTATGTTTGCTTTATTTTAGATTTATGGAATTATGTATAAGTCTCAAGAAATTAAGTTTGATAACTTTCTTGTGACCACACAGTAACATGAAATTGTTTAGATACTCAGAGACATCATTTCTTTCATGCCTATGCTCCTAGAGTTCATAGAAATGCAAAAACTGACCATTGTACTTAGCAATGATTTTGTGCCCTGCAAAGATGGTGTTGACATAAGCAGGTGACATTAAAAAAATCATGACGTTTGAAAACTAGCTGTGTTGTCTTAAGTTCTACATTTAATCACCCACATCAACCAGAAACCTGCAGTCCCAAGTCCCTGAAGGGGACCCAAATTAGGCTGCGAGCGAAGGAGCAAACACCAATGCTACAATAAACTCCACTTCAGCCTGCTGCTAAACTGGTTGTTGTGCGAACCCGTCACCATGATCTGTGCTGCAACTAGTGTCAGCGCCACAGATGTAACATGGTACCTTAGAGGAAGGACAAGGATTTGAAACACCCACTGACATTCCCGGCACCTATGATCACCCACTGAGTCAGGCAGCTGGACCTAGTGCTCTCTTTGCCATTGCTGGGCTATGTAATTTAGACTCTTCATTCTGTAACTGTATATGTATATATATACATACACATACAGCCGAGTACACTTTTACGTGTATACACATACATACAAATTACGCAACATTAACAAGGTATATGATGCTTTGATTCATACCTGTTTGTAAACTGGTGCCATTGTAGATTTCCTAGAGACAACCATTAAGTTCATTCCACACATATAGTGGCAAAATGTACTTGTTCAACTATATTTTATGTTGGTTACCAGCAGAGGAAATACCAAACAGTGAGTTTGGATGTTATCTCGAGAACAAAGACAGAGACTCAGTACACTTCAACTTCCGAACTGCTTTGCAAACAGCGAGCACCCTGTGGTATTTTCTTGAGTGAACGGTACCTATTTACATCTGCTCTTACTGAGGTCAACAGGAGTTCTACCACTTACTCTAGCATTAGCCCACTGCTGCTGTTTTCTGAAAATGTCGTGTGAAATAAATATGCAAATGATTGCAGTAATTTTTAAAGTCCATATTAAAAAATCCTAAATCCTAAAGGGTTATCTCTTCATCCTGTTTATTTTTCCTTTTAGCTCCTAGAGTTGTGACATGTTTAAATGCATGCAATGGCTGTTTTTCCAGGTAGCTCCTCATAAACATTGCAAAATATTAATGAAGTTGTTAAGAAAGCAAAAGGCACACAACACCAACAGTCATCACATATTTAATTCAGTGCTTTGTTCATTCCTTCCCATTACAAATGTACTAAATGACAATATAATTATAACCTAAAGCTGTTGGTAATTATATGCAAAGTGCTATAATAGCAGTGAAACCCTAATGCCGAGAGAGGGAGAGAAAAAGAGACTGAGGGAAGCCAGAGTCAAAATAACCATTACTCATTGTACTCCTGGGTACCCCCTAAAATTGTTTCATTCTGATGGGTTACCCAACCTGCAAATTACTGGAAAAAAAATTCAGGTCAGGTATAGAGAAAACAAATTAATTACGAGGAAATTACTTGCTGGCGTTGAGCCAAGTATTAGCTTATCAGCATTCAGCACCATTGGAAGACAGTAGAGTGAAGGAGAACAATACTGACTTGTGTCAGGAGCTGGAAGCGGAGAACAGCAAAAGGAAAAGTCTTATTGGAAACTTTCCTTCTAATGCTGTCACCTTTCTTTCAGTGAACCTCAAACTCAATGTCCAAAGCCAGAGTGTGTGCTGCCAGCAGATCACCATTCTCCTCTCCTTCTTCCTGCCTTGGACATGAGCTGCACTACCTGCAGGAAGCCATTCTCTGGCTCTCCATAGGGCCTGGGGTGAACCGTCCTGGTGGGGACCATCCATGCACCTTCTGGTCTGTTGTGGACCCTAGAGGGTCCCACCTGCCAGAAGAGCTCCTCGGTTCCTTTGGCATTTGGAATAATTCTACCAGCAAATCAACCAAGACCAACAAAGTCTCAGAGCTGAGATGTATAGTAACCTAGATGTCTCTCACCTTAGCTAAACTGATTATTTTCTGGCTAGAAATGAGAGCCTGGCTCATACAATTTGTCAGGGGAATGTTTGACTTGTGCTTATTCTGTGTTTGCTGGAATCAGAAAGATATGCTGTATAGCTATTGCTTCATTAGCAGATCAGTAATATGCAGCAGCGTGCTCTAGAGATGGAACTTAATTGAGATAAAGCACATAAAAACTGTGAATTACATGACAGGTGGAATTGGCAGCTTGTGATAGTGAAGTAAAGTCCCTGTTTATCTATAATATGTACAGTATGCCACAGCTGAATTAGTTAAACTTATGCAAATACAAGTCAGAAAAGTTATAGCTCCTGCTACCCTGCTTGCTCTTGCAGACTTGCTGCCATGTTTGAATTTCTCCTGCTAAAATATATTTAAAAGAGGAAAAAAAAAAAGCATCCACAACAGAACAGAGCAAAAAGCAGCACATGACTCAAAGATTTCATACTGAACTGTCTTTACTGTCTCTGAACTAGCTCCTACTATACTAAGTTATATGACTTAGGGAATTAATATAATCATAAAAATTAAAACCGTTTCCAATACCCAGCACTCATTTTGTGTTCACACAGCACTAAGCGCAACACAGCTCTTACTAGTGATGCTCCAAATTGAAGCTCAGGTTCAGTTAATTCAGAGGACAATGATCAGATACATGCAGAGACTCCTCTATTTCTCAGTGCCCTTTCCACAGCTGGCAGTCACCGGGATGAAATGACTGACTACAAACTGATAGTTTTAGCCCCCTGAACCTTGCTGGCCTCCTCCTTCCATGCACAGAAGCATCGCCTCACAGGAAGAGCCCCTCTCCCCCATGCTGAGAGCTCACAAAACCCTTCCAGTCTCACCTATCCAAGGAGTGAATGGAAAAATGCTTAAAACCACTTCTTGACTGTAAGAAAAGCTCATTACTCCTTCAGATTATACAGGTTCCACACAACATGAGGAAGCTGAATGGGGTTATTTTTTAAAAAAAAAATGGGCCTCAAATTCATGAACAATTTTCAACTAAAATCACTTTCTGCATTTTAATGGCCAAATATTGATTTGTTTGCCTATGTGCTCATTTGGAATGGTGTATGGGGTAGACAAGCACTGAAAGATGTGACCACGAGTGCAAAGCAGCTGTAAAAAGTTATTGAATCTGAAAGGTTGTGACAGATATCTGCTCTGCACTGATTATGTCCTGGATAAATTATTATGTATGATTCATAAGTGCTTAAACCAGAAAATACAATTACAGTCACAAACTATGAATTCCTTCATTTTAGGTGTAGATTTTTATCCACTGTTTTTAGTTAAATGAGAAAATATTTTGATAAGCAATAAATTGTACAAAAATACAAATAAAGGACAAAATTATTTTAAGTGATCTGGGCACCTACCCAAAAATGAACTCACAGAAATAAAAGGATTGCTCTTGAATATGTGTTTGAAAAAGCATGACTCATCTGATACAGGAAAGATTTTATAATGCTTATACCTTTTCAAGGTTTCTGGGATGAAGGGCCGTTCATTCCTTCAGTTTGTCTGACAACTGACTGCTTACATGTTAACATGACAGAACAAGAAACTGAGCCCCTTCTCCACCTCTCCTCACAGCGCAGGTATAACATGGGAGCAGTGCCCTTGGGGTGACACTGGTAACGCAGGCATAAGACCTACCGCAGTTCTTGATTCTCTGCCAAGTTTGCCCACAAAATCAGTCACTTAGTTCAAATTCCGACAATGGTGGTTTTGATACCTATCCATCGCACATCCAATATGAGGCAACGATATTTTGCACAAGCTGCCCAGCTGCTATCAGCTACTTGTTCATTTACTCACTGTCAACCCAGGCTGCTTTTGAGCTAAATTTTCATCTTTTCCTTGATGCAGGTGGATGAGTTTGACCAAATAGGCTGAGTTTCACATAGCAGACATTCATAGAACTAGAGTGTGTTTGACAGCCAACAACCTCCCTACTGGGGCAGCACTCTTCTTCCAGCCATTTTCTATCCCCACCCTCCTTCTGCCCACTTTCTGACACCTGCCATCACTCTTTGCGATGGCCAGAAGAGAAGTGGCAGAAAGTAATGTATTTTGAGAGGTTATTTTCAGTTGTTACCACCATGAAGTCCCCAAGAGACCTAGCCTTCCCATCCCACCTCTGAGCTGCTGTAAGCCCATTTTCTGCCTTACATGGTACTCTCTGCCACTCAGGGATATCAAGCGGTGTGTGGTAAAAAGCCTAACTCAGTAAACTGCTGTCCATCAGCTGGCTTAGTTACACTGTCAGGGAAAAAATACAGAATAAATTTGAAACTCTCCCAAAATCCTGTCCTTCTGTTCCTTAAATAACAACCTGAAAATATACTGGCCCTCAAAGTCACAGCACTTTATAGCCCAGGGTACCCAGAGCTTTTTCTCCAGATCTAATTCTAATGCAACAAGAATGATAAACAAGAATCACTACAGCCTTGTATTTGCAGATATTCTTTGTCACACAATGCCCTCAGCTCATTTCTCTGTAGATAACCATCCCTCTTTTGAGAGCTGCTAGCAGGGGATGCTTATTGGCAGGATTTGTCACTCTGGTGAGTGACTAGCAACTTGGTGCGCCGAGACAGCACGACCTGCCTGCTTGTCAGAAAATTTCTGCCAGCCTTGAAACACGCTGGTGAACTAACAAGAAATATGTGTTATCGCCAACAGTGCAGGCCAGGCACTCCACTTAATACCATCACCATGTATCTGCAGACAGGTCACATCAGGTCTAGAACTGATTCAAGATATCTTGAGGAAATCATCATCAGGAATCAAAAACATGATGAAACATCCAGGAGATGGGCTGTTACAATGAGAGGCCAACAACAGATATCTGAAGACTGAACTGGGACAGGAAAGAGGGCAAGCATAGTCCTTGCAGGATGAAAGTAAGTTTACCACTGTAGTCTTGTTCTGTGAGGTACTAAGTGGAAATTTCATTGGATATTCAGATTTGGCAACTCCACCACTTTCACATGGGCAAATAAAGTCATATCTCAGATGACAAGGCATCAGATTTCGACACCTCAGTTAGGTAAATGGACGCATTTTCCTTTTCTCTTTGCTGTTATTTAGTTGTGGGTTTTTTTTCTGGCAGTACAACTTATAAAGTTGTTGTACAACCAAAACAATTTGATGGACATTGTGCAACAGTTGGTTTTGCTTAATTCTGTGATTCTTTTGTACATGCAAAGAAAGTACAGAAATGTTCTGAATGACTGAAAGTTCTTTGGCTTAAGGGCCTAAAGTATCAATGAGTAAAAATAGGAAATACACATGAGATAACAAAGCATCAGTGAAACTTGTCTAACAGTCTGAATTGATCCAACTGGAATAAAAAATCACTGCCAGTTTTTGCAGATTGCTCTGCCAAAGGAACATTTGATGCCTACAATTATAAAGCAAGGTCGGCGCACCTTTGTTCTCAAAATATTTTACCAAATACTCCAAGTACACCACCTGGAGTACCACATCCAGTTCTGGGGCACAAGAGCACAAGAAGGACATGGAGCTGTTAGAGTGGCTTCTGAGGCGGACCATGAAAATAATCAGAGAGTGGAACACCCCTCCTATGAAGACAGGCTGAGAGAGTTGGGGTTGTTCAGCCTGGAGAAGAGAAGGCTCCAGGGAGACCTTATAGTAGCCTTCCAGTACCTAAAGAGGGCCTATAAGAAAGCTGGGGAGGGACTTTTTACAAGGCCATGTAGTGATAGGACAAGGGGTAATGGCTTTAAACTGAAAGAGTGGAGATTTAAGTTAGATGTAAGGAAGAAGTTCTTTACTGTGAGGGTGCTGAGGCACTGGAACAGGTTACCCAGAGAAGTTGTGGATGCCTCCTCCCTGGCAGGCCATGTTGGATGGGGCTTTGAGCAACCTGGTCCAGTGGAAGGTGTCCCTGCCTGTGGCAGGGGGTTGGACTAGATGATCTTTAAGGTCCCTTCCAACCCAAATCATTCTGTGATTCTACGATGCTAAATATGATAGGAAATGTAAGTCCAGATCATAAAAATACAGTTGTAGACCTTATTTTGAAAAGTATGCTAAGATTTTGGGGTAAGGCTGTTTTATTTTTCAAGAGAGAAAAGAAAAAAGGTTAACCTATGGTGAACCTACAACATTGCCTTCAACCCAAAATAAAACTTTCAGGTCATTTAACTCCTTTGTGTTTTCCTTCAAATGAAAATAAAAGCATTTTAACTCCCAGGAGTTTAAACAGAGTCCAGTCAGTGCCCTTGAGTGGCAACCACCAGGGTCCTTTTTGATGCAGAAGACCTTCCAGGTTTTTTTTATCAACAGGGACCACAGTCAAATTCCCATCCTCTGCAAAACACATACATTTCTCTGAACACAACTCACCTGGGTATTTGGGGGTTGATGGTTTGCCTTTTGGGAGTCTCAATGTATGTGATAACACAAAACCTTACTTACAGTCACTTTTGTCTGCAGTAAGTCCTCAGACTCCAAATCCTGCCCTTCCCCACCCCAGTAAAAATCACTTTGGACCTCTCCCTTCTACTTAGTCTTGCTCTCTTTCTTATGCACATGTGTTTGTGTATGTGGGGACCATCATAATCACATGTTTAAGCAGCAGCACTCTTTATACATAAGCTACAGTGGGGTTTAACTATGGCCTGAAACAAATTTTGCAGTGAATCTCTAAACTTATGTTAATGAAAAAGTTAGAAAAATGAGGAAAAACTGTTCTAAGTATAGTGCCCCGCACCGCCATTGCCTGATTCAGGTTCAGGGAGTCCTTATAGGAGTTTCTGGATGTAGATGGGATGGGCTCCCATACCACCCAAAAGGTTTCTCTCACTTTGAAATAATGAAAGCACTCCCTGTGCAACTCTCTGTCCCGAGCTGGAAAAAACCTTGACTTTTTACAGCCTTCCAGACATGAGCTGTCAGTCAGTCAGCCTTGCACTAGATGATCTCATCACTGGGCAACCATCCATGAAAGGCCACTTCTCCTTGAGGATGTTCACTCATTGTTTAAAGATATTTCATTTCCGTGGAAGAGCGTTTCACCTGACAACTCTCTTGTTAACCTTGTGCTGGTGGCCTTCAGAATTATTTTCTGATGTGGAAGTAAGAGAAAGACAGAAACCTGGCTGCAGAGTCAAAATGAAGTTTTCCATTTGAATAAGAGTCCTGTAATCTGAACAGCGTACATAGCTGAATAAGCCTGTTGATAACAGGTACTATGGGACATCAAAAGGCATGCAGCATGGCCATATTTTCACTATAAGTGTAGATCAATAACAGAAAAAGTATTTTTTATGCTATTCTAAGCATTGTAAAAGGTATCCTCAGACCCAACCCAGCTTCCACCATGGAGAATAATTGTACTCCTTGGGTGAAAGGCTCCCATTTGCCATGTTAATGGAATGAAACACCCTGATGGTGGTGGTGAAGATCACGGGAAAACTGCCCTTCTGCAGGAAGCTCCCCATCTAGGACCAGCCAGGCCAGCTCCACTATGCTTGACTCTCCACTTCTATCAAAACCCAAATAATGCAAGAAAATAAGACCAGATCACCCTGACACCACAGCTGTAACTGTGCCCTTGGGCACCTTGCCCTGTGTGCCCTGACCACAGGGCAGAGGGAGCAGGGTCCTGTGGGAGCTGAGGACAAGAAGGTTGCACAAGTGCTAGCCGGACAAAGAGGAAGAGCCTTGGGGCCAGGAAAAAACAGCTAATTGCTTGACAGTAGTATGGGTAGTCCACTTCTGCTGGCTGAGTGAGTTTGTAATGATAAGGTTCAACTCTGGCTAGAAAAGCTGCCTATTTGTTTTTATTGCACATTGTTATTTCTCCTGAAATAACTTGCCTAACAGTACTGCTTTACCTTCTAGCTGCTTCTAGGATAGTAAATAAGTGCATATCAAGCAAAAAAAAAACCCCAAAACATCAAGGCAATAGCCCCAAAACTCCTTTTCTGGTATTGATACTGCTGCAACTTCAAAATAGAGTACTAGTCTACAAACCTCACGTGAAAGAACAGATAAATCAAAAAGTGATACTTTCAGCAAACAGAAAATAAGCATGTATACAAGTGGCTGATTCCTTCCCTTTGCAGAGTCATTTCTTACCACCTTAATGAAATTATGAGCAGTGGTCTTTCTTCCAAGACAGAATAGTTAAGAATCAATTACATTTTACACTGAAACACTGACTACCCTGTAACCATTATGTAATTGGGAAGCAGCTATATTGTCATTTTTATGTAGTTACACTGAATTACACAATCATTTCAATGGAGTTCTACTGAGAAATTGCAGGTAAATTTTTTCATATTAAGTCCTGCAACTTAAGGACTCAGTGTGAAAAAACTGCTCACTTGGAACAGGCTCTAAATCTAATATGTACAGCCCTGTGACTATGAAGGGAAAGAAAAGGTTCCTTAATAAGTCAGAAGTGTTATCATTAGTATCTTTTAATGTAAAGTGGTTACATGCTAGTGAATTATTTCAATTACTATATTATATTGCTGATCTAAAGAAAAGGAACAATTGATAAAAATGTGGTGAAAACTTCATAATATGCAGAAATTAAGAACAGGGCTCAAAAAGCTATCACCAAGTGCATTCAGCTGGTACCTTCAAAATTTGAAAGATACTTAACATTAAATGGGAGAACTTCAAATCACTAATTTAGTTCACAGTGTGCTTCAGGGATTTGAGTAATTTTGTATTTGTATAATGTCTCTATAATGCTGTGAAGTTAAAGCTGAGCAAGGTTTTTAATTTTTACTTGTGGCACAGTGGGTTATAAAACACACCTACAGTGAAGCTATAATAGAAAGTTTTCATTTCTGATTGATCCAAACCATGAATCTTAGGGCTTGAAAGAATAAAAGGTTCTTACTCAAATGTGGTGCAAAAATAAACACTTCAAAGGAGAACCCCACCTGAACGCAGCAGAAGGAGGTGTTTGAGTCAGGAGAAAGGGCTGGCTGAATTCAGGAAAGAAGCTGACAGGGACAATTTCTTGCCCTACAGGGGACTGATAACTCTGGTGAAGTTTGAAAATCTGAGACTGATAAATAGGAACCTAACCTGGGCAAGGCTTGCACGTTAATTGTAAAGGTTTTCTAAAATATTCCTCAATCCTCCAGCAACCTAGCTATGAAGTTAAGCCTACCTAACAGAAGGATACAGAAAGAAAGTATCACTATTTCGAGTAGCGGTAACTTTTTTCCTCACTAGAAAACTCTCATGTTTAAGCAGAAAGTTTAAAAAATAAATATAGAACCTAAATAATAATTTAAAACATTCACCTTTGCACAGAACTTTGCTTGTCTGTTGAGAGCACAGAGGTGTTCAGAAATCTCACCTTTCCAGCAGTGGCTTTGAAAGCTTGTCAAATGTAGATGAAAATAATGAACAATCTTCTTCATTAGGCACCACGTATCAGTCACTCTTCATGAGAAAACAAGATTTTAAGTAACAAGAACACAAATTTTACTCAAGTTAATCTAAAATCCTCAATGTCATTTGACTGCATCTGTTCTCAAATTGGTCCCTTCCAGGGTATTTTTTTGTATCAGAGAGTAACCACAACCCTTTGCTCTATTGAGATTATTACCTTGTGACTGAATCAGATAATGCTGAGGCAAGAGATCAGCTTCTTTCTCTTCTAGGAACAATGTCTTCTACCCTGCAGGCTCCAGCAAACCTGACATTCAGCTTGACCAAAATAAAAGCAGACTTTATTGGAAAATTCCTTAATTAGCAAGGAAAGATGGAAAATAAGAGGTAATGCTGAATGTCCAAGGCCAGTGATACAGTACCTTAATACAAAATGACATCACAAGTTTCATGGTGAAGAATGCATTAGTCATATCTGATGAGATACTCATCATAACCATCAAGGTTTCTGAGAGATTTCTTAATGGTTTCCATCACTTGCTCCCTATTTTTGGAAATGGTTTTGAAATTTGTTAATGATAAGATGGGAGCATTAAGTGGGTAGATAAACTCAAGACTAAATAGCCTGCTCTGAGCCAGTTTATGGCTGACTTTATTTAAAGATACCTTTTCTACAGAGAAGCCCTGCTATGAGAACACAATACTTTCAACTTCACTTTCACAACACTTTCTTAGCAACCACCACCATTGGTAGTACTTCTGCATTAAGGGAAATCCTTGCCATTTTCAATGCAACAAACTTTAAACACACAGTTATTTAAATACGGTTTAAATCTTCACAAACTAGTATTTTTGCCATTCTCCATTATTTCCATTTTACAGGTGGGTAAATTGGAGGACAGAGAAGCTATGACTCATCTAAAACTGAGTCATATTGACTTTCATGCCTTGGCTTCAACTGACAAAATATGCTCTGTCCCTTATGTCCCAGAGTAAATCAAAGCAGCTTTTTCATTAAGTTTCAGACATATCTCGTCCACACTGTTGTCTGCTGGTCATGGAAAACATAATGAAGTAAACTAACTTTGCACATGCACCAAAGTGACCTCAAAATTTCTCTTTTCTTTTTGTACTCGTGAAAGGTATATTGTCAAAAAGATTATATCAGATTTTAAAAATTACCCAAGAGAGTTTCTTTTACATAATAGAGGCTCTGGAAAGGAAATTTGGAATAAACATTTCTGACAGGCTCTTAGCTAAAGTTACTAGCAAAATTCTCTGGTCTGTTCATTCTGACTAATTTGTTGGTAAATCTTACGTTCACTTATGCTGTGTACTTTCAGCTGATCTCACTGGCATTTGAAATTCTGGTTAAGAAACAGCATAAAAAGCAGTTCAGGCTTTTTACCCCTGTCCAAACTACATGACAGTGTCAGCCTCCACATTTGTCACTAGATTTCTATTAGACATCTAATGCAGCATCCAGCTTAATATTCTGGCTAAAATGGAGTAATTAAGATTGATATATGGGCTGTAAAATCTTTTATCTTCTTGTGCGTATTAATTAAATAGAAAGTGGTTATACATTTTATCTCATTCAATCACCACAATACCCATGTAAACAGTATTTTGACTAAGTACGCCTGTGCCTAGTAAAATGTGTTTTATATCCTCACTGTACTTTGACTAACTGTAAAGAATTTATTACACACTGGCAATCTGGACCTGTCTACTGAAAATCTATCTGCGCTTTCTGCTCCATGAAAATATGTTTAGAATTATTCCAGTGATGCTTCCTTTCAGTGATATTAGTTGGCCAAAGCTTCTCTGTTAGCTTCCCTGAGTGATGCAAAATGAGGTCTAAGCCCTTGGTAACCCACAAATCACTTCATGTCATCTGTTGCTAAATGGATGCATTTGCTAGTGAAGTTGTCCCCAGTTGACTCACTGGAGACATCACATAACAGCACAGTCTTCAAAGATAATTTCAGCAGCCTTGCTATGTCTGTGTGGCATCACTACTGAAGGTCACCAGCAGCATTAGTTAACCAGTTATGAGTTTATCCATCATCATGAGCAACTTTTACAAGATTGCAGCTAATTTAAATGGAGCTCATGCATATTTTAACTGATCTGCAGTGACGACAGCAGTTGCAGTGTAGACTGACTCATCATCATTAATCCCGGAGCACTAACATGCAGAATAGCTTTGGCTGCAATTTTGTACTGCATAGAGCTAATACAGACGTATGAAATAGGGTGGCACCTTGGACCTGCTCCCTCGTCTCCTTACTTGTATTCAGTGCCAAGTATAATAAATCTCTAAAATACAAGCTGCTTTATGTTAGGCTGTGTGATAAATAGCTCATCTGCAGATGTGCAAAGGAGTAGAGGCACAACAGGAGGTGGGGAATTCGAATACCACCCTGCCCTGCCACTATCCAGGCCCGTCACAGGAGGGCATTGGCCTACACAATAAGGCACACTGGCAGGTGGAGAAAACCCAGTAACACAGGAGAGGAATGGAGCCCCTGCCCAAGCATCCCCAGGGCTGTCCCAGGACAGCCATCAGCCCCAGCGGTCCAGCTGGGAAACCCAGCGCTATGGGTCAATGGAAGAGGCTCCCTGGAGCACCTCACAGTCTGAGAGGTATGGGGCACATTATGGGATGCAGGCAAGAGCGTTTTGGGATTGCACAGGACTTATTATGGAATAAGTGCGGAAGTGAGGGATAAGGGGACACAAGGGGCCGGTTAATTGTAAGCAAGGTGCTGATCAGCATGTTTGTCTGGCCATGCCCTGCACCTGATCAGCACAGTCAGTCCTGTCTTCTTATTTAACTATTTTTCTGGGTGAGGGAAATGCCTGTTCTATGTGCATATATGTGCATGGAGGTCTAAGGGCCGGCAGCTGGATTGAGTACCATGGAGACCATGTATCTGGGGTGCCAGCAACTAAAGGTAGTGAGGGTACACAAACCAGCGTGTGACTGCTAGTGAAGACCAAGCCAGACTAGCCAGCAAGTAGGACGGGTGCATATACAAGCCAAGCTCCTGGAGCAGTCCACATGGTAAATACGTATGAATTTCCCACTAACAGCTCTTCAACCCAGAGAGGGGAACAAGGAAGAGGCTGTTGGGGCACTTTGTTTCTGCGTGAATACCGTGTGTTTCTGTCTGTGTTGATCTGTGTATATGTGTATTTTTCACCTGTGTTTGCACATGTACCTATCAGGAATACATGCTCAGCCTCGCTGCTGGTTGGACTTGAGCACTGACCTGTGGCTGCCTTGTCTCTATCAGAGAATTGCTGGATTTGGCAACTGCCTAAAACTGTATCCTCTCATGAAATTATATACCATCTATTGCAGCTCTGGACTGTAGTATCTATGGACAGTGTGAAGTAAGTGACAACCTAGGCCTCCTTTCCACACCAAACATGCAGATGACAGCGCACTGCCAGGGAACTCCCACTAAACTCCTTTTCCCACAAGTCTGCAAACACTGCCAGGCAGACTACCATTAGACGGGCTGGTTTCCCCCCCCGTTTCTGATACTATTCCTCCTGGGAAGTAGAGTAAACCATACAAACACAAATCAAAAAAAGAAAGGGACAGACATAGCCCTAAACAAAATTCTTTTGAAGTTGATGGGACCCCACCTCATCACATTTTAAACAAAAGCTTTAAGACTCTCTTATAGATGAGCTACTGTCTTTTGGTCTTCTTTTTGATGTTATTGTGAAGCGCCTTGAGGATACTTGATAATAAGGTACTTCATGAGTTGTATTACCTTGTTCTGTATTGCAATGTATTATTAACACCAAATGCCAAATGAATAATGAAAACACAAGCTGGGAAATTACATTTTCTTCTTCCATTGCCTGTTTTAGTCTGATCTAAGCAACTTATTAATTACTTTCTTTTTGATGGTATGGATTTATGTTTGCTTAATGCAAAAGAATGCATATAGCATCTATCAATACCAATTACCAATAACAATACCAGTGTCTTTCTTTAAAGGAGAGACCTGAGGTAGACAATATTGCTTCCTGGATTTCATGGAAGCTTAAGTATTTTGCACAAACAGCTAAAAGTAATTTTCTAAAATAAAAAAAGTCTGTAAATTAGAATTATTCATTCTACTTTTGAATAGGAAAACCAGCACAGTTCTCCTACAGATGCAATTTTCCAAAGATGCAAGTCTAGGAAAGACATCCATAACAGTATTTTATGCTACAAGTATTACGCTAAGCAGTTAGTGAAAAACATACCATGGGAACAGAATTTTGGATGCTGTCCCCAAAGAATATTAAAGTTCATCTCCAATTCTAAGCTCAATTTCTTTCATATTTTGCCTTCTCCATCACAATGTTATTTAAGACTAATTTATAGCTTCAGGCTTTCAGGTCTCAGAAATTGGCTGGGTTATTTTGTTGTCAAGAACATAAATGCTTTTATTGGAACCAGGATTTCATCCAGGATGTTTCATCTGTAATGCAATTAAGGAGGTAGTTTGGAAAAGCAACATTTATACAGGGAATATATGCAAAAATATTCTCACAGATGCTACTTGTAGAGTTGAAAAGGCTATTGTCACAAACTCATGGGAGATCTCTAGATTATGGCACTTTTCTTACTGTCCAGCTGCATAACAAGGATATTATAAGTAACACTGGTCCCTGAAAAATTACACTCCTAACTCAGCATTCTCATTTTCAAACACTATACAAAGCACCTTAGCAGCAAGAAATGTCTTCAGCCTGTGTTTGAGTCAGGGAAGACAAGATCAAGTATTTCTATATATCACTGATTTGAAGAGGGCATGCCTGGAATGGACCAGCTACCAAGCAATTATTCTGCACACTAGGAAAATGTAAATAACTACTTTACTTAACATTAAAATAGAAAAGACTACTACTGCTATATTTATAAAGAGATGTACAGAGATGAAAAGAGAAATGCCACTTACAGATAACTAAATAGTAATTTCATCTTCATGGGATTTTTCTGTGTCTTCCAATTACAAAGTTACCAGACATCAAAAATGGGATTCAATTTTCAGGTAAGACACTCTGGGTGATGCTTTTGCTATCGGGAATACTGACCTGGGTATAAGTATGTGCCAATATCTGTCTGAGATTACAGTTAGAACCTTGTTTAACCCTTTCTCCTATGATTTCCTCTGCCTTGCAAACTTGAAACTTAATCAAAGTACCAAGTTTTAGCACTTTTCCCAAGATACTAACTTTTCTTTCCATTTTTCATTCTGATTTTCCCCCAGTATTAGACACACTGACATCCCTTGAATTTGGATGGCTAAAACTATCTGCCATTCAGACATAAGGAAAATTCAGTACTGAATTTGGTTGAGTCCAAGGCCACAACCATAAATGACTCTTCATTAGCGCCCTCATTAAGAGGCAAATGGGTAGACAACTCAGCTAACTGGCTGAAACTTTCTGCTGTGAAAAACATATTACTTCCATATACAAAGTGGAGTTCATAGGAACATATAAAGGGGAATGATGCCTTCAGATCATTGCAAATTCTCAACAGAGACTAGACATAATCAAAAACATTTGAGCAGCAATATTGGAAAGGGGTGACTGATTTAGCTTTCAGGGGACATGATAGACATGAAATTGTGACTAATGTTTGTACAAAGGGACTTTTGTTCTTCCCCTATCTCCTGCACACCTCATGCACAAACTGCAGTTTGGCCCTTGGAGCTCTCAACTCAACTAGGAAAAGGAAAACTCAGTGGATGCCTAAAGAGTCTTGCCTTGTGCCCCATAATTCCAAAATACAATTGCTGAAGAGAGAAAACATAGCTTCAAGCTTGAAAGATATATCAGGCAATCATACAGATTTTCAGATGGCTTCCTAGTTGGGAAAGCTGACTACGGTCATATTTGTGTGCTATTTATCATGACAGGTCTGTTCAGCCATTGCGCAGCCTTCAGAAGACACTCCCTAATTAACTGCTTGACTTCATTTAATTAAGATCACACCTGTAATAACAAACTAGGTGTCCTGGTTTCAGCTGGGATAGAGTTAATTGTCCTCCTAGTAGCTGGAACAGAGCTAAAGTTTTGAGTTTGGTATGAGAAGAATGTTGATAACACACTGATGTTTTCAGTTGTTGCTAAGGCATGTTTAGTCTAAAGTTAGGGATTTCTCAGCTTCTCATGCCCAGCCAGCAAGAAAGCTGGAGGGGCACAAGAAGTTGGGAGGGGACACAGCCAGGGCAGCTGAACCAAACTGGCCAGTGGGGTATTCCATACCATGTGATGTCATGCCCAGTATATAAACTAGGGGGAGTTGGCCTTGGGGGGGTTTGCTTCTCGGGAACTAACCGGGCATCAATTGGTGAGTGGTGAGCAATTGCGTTGTGCATCACTTGTTTTGTACATTCCAATTCTTTTATTATTATTATTGTCATTTTATTACTGTTATTATAATTATTATTTTCTTCCTTTCTGTTCTATTAAACTGTTTTTATCTCAACCCATAAGTTTTACCTTTTTCCTTATGATTTCCTCTCCCATCCCACTGGGTAGGGGGGAAGTGAATGAGTGGCTGCGTGGTGCTTCATTGCTGGCTGGGGTTAAACCATGACAATTTGTTTGCCTTAATCATTTCTCAGGTAAAGAAGGTAAGAAATTTGAAATACTGAAGGACATTTAGCTGAAAAGTTCAGCAAATGGAGAAAGCATTCTGCTATGTCTGTATGCAGGGGCATGTAACACTGAAGAAAAATCATGAAGCAAATAATGAACTTTCTTGGGATTAAATATGAGACTATTTCTACCTTTCGAGTTACGGCACTTCAGTTTTTGGCTTCCCTTGTCTAAAGCTATTTTATGACTCTAAATGAAAATTTATATTTTTATTGGGATGATTACACAAGCAAAAAATTAAACTCTTCGTCTTTGGCGAATAAGCCTCAGAGGAACTCTTCAAAATCTTATGGATTTCTGTCTACTAAAAGGTTGTGAGAAACAACACTGCAAACAGAGTAACTAAAAAAGTAATAAAGATAATTCAAAGAAACATCCACATTTCACAAAGACGTCTTCAACATTTTCAGGTTTTGAATATTGAAAAATATAGCTATAGATTTCAAAAAAAAAAAAAAAGAACAAAGTCTACACTTCCATTGGTGTTTAAACACGAGAAAACATTTAAGTCTTCCATTCTGATTTCATTTTTATAGGGAACAAAGTGTATCCTATTGAAAAAACAGTATGAATGGCTGAAGGAGTTGAGACTATTTTTGTTAAGCTCCTAGTTTTCAGCAAAGATGCGTCTCCCTTTGTGAAAATATTAGCAGTGGAAGGGTGGATTTTAGCAGGATGAGGACCATGCGGCTTTGTCCTTCTCCAAGTGCATTGCTGGTAGCCCTGCAAACACTTGCTTCCTGCGGACACGCTCCACATGCGAGGCTGGACCTCAGGCCGTGTGCCCCTTCCACCTGCCAAAAGTTTTCTTACCAGCCAGCCCCAGAAGTCATGTCAGGACTCCAGAGCAAACTGTGGCCTAGTCAACAGTGTCCTCTTTTAAGTAGGGTCTGACTGCATCTTCTGACTGCAGAGAATTTTACTGGGCTGCTAATATACAGCATTCATTTTCAGATATACAAAAACCCCCAACTTCTAATCATAGTATTGTTATTTTTCTATATTCCAAAATGTATGTGGGAAAACTATGGTTTAGTTTTAAGATTTCTTATGATTTCAATTAGTCATGCTACATATATTTCATAGTTTCTTCCAAGAAAATATTTTTTTAACTAATTGCTTCATTAATAGGAAATTACTCCTCCATTTTCTGTGATGTAAGTTAGTTCAAAAAAAAATTAAAAGGGTAATAATTGATCCAAAACTAATTCCTCAGACTTTTATTTTAAATGATCGATCTGATGTTAATAGGCTTTATGTCTTTAAAGTTATTTGCTTTACCTGTCTATTTTAACACAGTGTAGAGTACTGATGGATTTAATTTAGACCTGCATATTTTTTTCAGCTTATGTTTCCTCTGGAACCTAAAACCCATCAGTACACCATGACCCTACAGAGCATAAACAAGGTCTCGTGCTGTGCTCGAGTGACACAGCGAGGGAGAGACCTGGGAAGATGGAAGGCTGTTATGGGAACCTGTGATCCACATTCAAATGAGTGGGAATTTTCACTGAGAAAACTTCTCACTCATTAGGAAAAAAGATATATAAATATAACTATTTGGGGTCAAAGTTTTTCATTCAACCATATGCCTCTCAAAATGACAAAAATTGGTTCCTTTCAGGGAAGGCCAAGCTTAGGCCACTGTTGAGCCCAGATTATTTGACAGGATTTTTTAATTCCGACAGATACCCCATTTCTCATGAGGCATCACCAAGCACAGGGCATACACAGTATGCAGAGGATAGCTCTGCAGTTCATAACACAAGAGATCTACCATCCAGTTTTCCTGTGTGTTTGCCTCTCTCCCCATCATGCAAATATTTTCAGCAGTTGCCTAAAACCAGGCATGTGAACCCATTCAGAGAAAATAGAAGAAAAAAGCCTCATTCTTTTTTTTTTGCTTTCAGAATCACTTGACATCCTTTTTCATTCTCAGAAGACCCTAGCATCTGAGGTATGCACAGTCTGGAACTTGTCTTTCTGAGGGGTAGAAGGATGCACATATTTCAGAGCTCTTTTGAATCCAAGTGCATAAAATAATAATATATAATGAAAAGTATCAACCATCGATCTGCTGTGAAAACCATTAAAAAGGATTTAAAACCTATATTTTCAAGTTCCCTGTGTTATAACTGAAGTTCATTCACTCCTGTCCGTTCACCTAGCTTGGACAATTTCGAGAGCCTTACCTCTTCAAGCATAAATCAGCCATATGCATTTCCTTAGTCAAGTCTCAAACATTCATTTCTGGCTCCTGAAAAATCTTCAGATCCAAGTTACTCTGGAGAAAAGCTGGAATCAAGTTCCTAAATGTTACTTTTTTCCTATATATTAATATATAAGAATATATATGTAATGTTTACTTTAAACAAGCAGGTCTAATGCTGATGAACTTTTGGTAAGCTAGGAAATAAATTTTTCCACCCACCAGCTTTCTGATGCAATCTCAGTACTGAAACAGAAAGCGGGGATGTAAAGTTCATTTTAAAGGTGTTCAGTGCTTTTAGAGAAGAGTTTTCTCAGAACTGGAGCTTGAAGGCAGGGACATCATTCCCTCAGGAATATCAGAAATAGGCATGAAGATGGTGGAAAATGGCCTTGAGTCCTAACATCTAGAACAGTGAAGTGTTGTAAGAAACAAATGTGAGGAGACACGGGGTCTTCCCCAGCTGCCCTCAGCTCACGGTCAACAGGCACATGTTGTTTCATGGGTGTTACAAGGAGCTGGTCAGCAGTGCGAACTGCTGGAAGAGAGAGGTTGAGCTGTGTGATTTACATGAAATATGGCATAGCTGCATAAATTCCCAGGTACACATAGGAAGTCATATGCTATCCATATCACATCCACAGAGTCTTTTCTTTTTCCATTGCTGGGGTTGAGGAAGGGGGTTATGACAGAAATTTTGAGAAATTGGAAGAATCAAACACTCCTCAGTCTGAATTAGTTAATGTGCCTCATATCTTGTTTAGGTAGTGATCTATTTTGTCCTTTGAATTAGGGAAATTTTAAAAGACTTTTTGGCCAATCTGTGACTAGAGATACTAAGTAAGGCGATGTTCTACAACATTTATTTTTAATTTCTTCTTGTTTAAGAGTATCTCATTACTAAAGAAATGAAGACTGATCCAGCTGAGGTAAGATTAGATGTCAAGAGAGAATGTAGAGCTGTTAGTAGTAACTATATGCTTTCTTTAATTAGTAATTGCCCAGGTAATATAATAGAAACAATTGATAATAGGGGTTAAGCTGTTATTATTCTGTTTGGACTGAAACTCTTTTCCCAGGTAGCTTCTGTTACAAATGAATGGCCCAATTACCCAAGTTTTAAGAAGCACAACTATATCCACCATTTCACTTGAGTGGCAGGACTAGAAATATAGGGAAGAAATTTACTGTTATTATCAAGGAGTGCTAAAGTACTCCACATGTACTACTACTTTAGCACTAGTGGAGTGCTAAAGTACTCCACTATATGTATCCACATATAGCTTACAAACATTTCTTTTTCTGATTCGGAGTTTGTCAGTTCTCCAATGAACTTAACAATAGTTGAGAGCAGCTGTACCCCTGACTTTAACATTCTTTTGTTTTACACAAAGTTTCCCAAAATAGGTCTATTAACCATCACTCAAGGACATTTTGAGGTGTTGTCATTTTCACCTTGGACTCTGACAAACATTTTAAACATTAGTCTGATAAACATTTCAAATTTTTGTTATAATTCTGTACTCCTCATAAAAATTTTTTGAATGCATTATTGAATATCTAAAAGACTTAACTATGCATAATGAATGGGGGTGGACATACCATCAAGCATTAAAAATAAGAGAGGACTCCACTCAAAAGAATTAGATACATTGCAATGGGAAAATAAAAGTTTCCAAAGATATCTCCAGAAACAGAATTCACAAGTGGTCTGCAAACAAAATGATGAGAACAGGGAGTTTTGTAACATCTCCTGTTCACCTGCCATTTATAATTTCACAACCAAAATTAACCACTAGCTGAGTAAATACATGCAATGCTTTAGTAAATAGCTTTGTTCAAGTAGTTATATTATGCTTTCAGAAATCCTTTAGAACTATAGCATTAAAACAATCAAGAAAACTAACGACTTCATAAGAAAACAGAGAATTTAAAGGAAAATTTACAATTATTGGATAAAAACCTAAAGGAATGGCTTGTTTTCTAGGCATGCATAACAGTACTGAAAACTGCCATGGAAGTTTACTTCAAGGGGAATGTACACTCAACCATTTCCAGCTGTGAGAGAGATAAGGGGTTGTGGGGCACAGAGGAGATCTTTTGCTCACTTCTTGGTATACTCCATTTATACAAGGAGTCGGATGAGACTTGCACAAGGCTCATTTTGCAAAGATATTCAAGATTTCAAGAACCAGAGTTTACATTTGGATTTATTGTCTTGATCTATAAAAGGAAGTTACTGGTTACATACTGTGTAAGAACCGTAGAGTTGCCTTACTATTGAGATTTCTGACTGTTTACAGGATCTAGGATGTTGACAGTGAGGTGGCACAATCAGTCATGGACAGCAATTATAAAGTGTAAAGTTTGGAATAAACATGACTATGTAGGTAACAAGGGCACTGGTCTTCCATTCCATTTTTGCAAAACAGTAAAACTGAGCTCACATCATGAAAGTAAATGTTGTGACAACAAACTAAACCAGAATGCTAAATCATAGTAAATCAATGTAAAAACTACAATATAAAGACAAACAACACCTCAACTTACAGAATATTTAAAATGAACATCCTCAAGTATTGACATATTTCTTAAATATAGCTAACTTGTCACAGCCTTTTCTTGGAAACATATGGAGAATTGTCCTCCTTTCTTTCCTGCTAAAATTAAAGTGCCCGCTACAAGAGGAGAGAAGAAAGAATAGCTGTGCAGCCCACACTGAAAAAGCAATTTTCTGGGTAAAATACTCCATGAAGAGATATGAAGTAAACTAATTACTCCCTGGAGCAAGCCTTTCCGGGAGATGCAGTCATGTGAACACAAGGAAGATGGGGAAAAATACAAATCAGCTCAAATATATTTCAAGTATTTCTTACTGACAGAAAAATATTGACAAGTCTTGAGATTGCTCAGGACACCAGAGCCTGGACAATACCAGATCCCTACAAGTGTATGCTTAAGTTAGAAGAGATACCAGTTATTAGTATCGAGCACCAATAGCTCACCCATATGACAGTGGCGGGTCTTAGGTACAGTTTCCCTTAAGTGAGCACAGAATTTCCCTTTCAGAGTTTTCTCTGATTCCATTTAATCCTTAACACCTAATTAAAAAAAAAAAAAAAGTGTTGAGGACATGGGGGTAAACCCATAACATACAGTAATGTTTGACCAAGAGGTTGTTCCCTTGGAGATATATGAATGTATTTCTCCTTAACAAGGAATGAAGCTAATTCTTCGATAGAGATAGTATTGTCAGGGACAAAATTCCCGCAGGACAAGTAGAAGTTTGCTGAATTGCAGGTTTTGGTTAAAACTGCACTCAGACAAATGCCAAAGCTGATTACTACACCAATTTGTGTCCATTATGCTCAATGGTGTGTAAGAACTTCCATGAGATTCAGCTACAGGAATTCAGGTTTTCTTCAGTAAAAAACCACACCAACCAACCAAACAAAACCCAGAACAACAAATAAATGAAAAATTGCTCAGATAAGTATGGATGGAAAAAAATTCACTTTTTTTTTTTAAACTATAATTCTACGAACCAAACATATAGATAAAAATTACTACAAATGAAAAGGCTGAATATTGTTAGCCACAGTAATCACAAAATTATTAGTGTGCATTCTGGTATATGCATGTGTAAATATTTGGAAGTTAAAAAAACACTGTAAAGATGGAAAAAAAGGTGGTAGGGGATTGGTTGAAGTGCATAATTCCTTTCAGATGTATTTTCTTGCAGACAGACATTCTAGTTGTGTCTTCAGCTAGGTTTAGGAAAAACTGCTGCAAATAAACTGAGCTTTTCCCATGATTTACCATCTAGTGTAGATGAGAGAGCGTGTAGACACACAAGCATACACATGTACAGCTATCCAACTGAAACCAGCTTTCATTTAATTTTTAAGGCAGTAGCTGGAGGATGTAATATAGTGATGATAATGTAGAGAAGCACCGCCATATCTTCAGGTCCTCCAAAACAGGATGGTACTACAGGTTACTTTACATAATTTCTAATTACAATAAGATGCTCTACAGTTTCTTGGAGATGTTTTAAACACTGTATTAACCACCATAGCACCCAGGAGCTTCAGTTTGACCATGAATTCTGTGGTAGTCTGCATTGTACGACTGCAAACAGACCATTCCCTGTCATTCTGATAATAGATCATTATTCTTAAGAAGGACTTTGACTTTTTTTTATTCCATTTCTGATAGTTAATAATCAAAGATACGTCACAGGTACCTTCCCAATTCTACCTTAATTTACCTGAGTGTAGTCAGATATGGTTTCATGTGTCCTCTGAGATCATGAAAAGAAAAACTGAATGTGTATTCTGTAATAGAAAACTGCATACGCTAGCAAAATGCCAGGTTAAAATAACAATATCCCAGCCATACAAAATCAGTAGAGACAAATCCAACATTTTGAGAATAAAATTATCTAGCTTAACAAATAGAAATGTCTTCTACTCCCTGCTTACAATTTTTAACACTTCTTTTCTCTTCAAATATCCATAAAGATCAAAAAACATAGGTGTGGATAGTCCATTACCATTGGAGACCAGCTACAGCTTTATACACAGAAACCTTTCAGTTCTTATTAGGGGGTTCTGGGTGGGTTTTGTGTTTTTTGGGAAAAAAAAAAAAAAAAAAATCTTTCCAATTGGATTCACATCTACATAGAAAGTGCTTTCTACACCACTTGTGTCTGGTTTGTCTTATTCATATACTACAGATAAGTTCTCATAGTAAAACCTCCCTCTGCATCAAAACTATATGCAGTTACCAGACCCTGTAAATTTTCCAAGTTCAGCTACTTTTCCTCACAGACTTTCTAGAAGCTAGAACCCTACAGTACAATATTTTAAAATGTAATACAATAATTTTGAAATTCCAGAATTTACTTCTACCTCTCAGTTTATATCCCCTGATTCCAACAGCATTGTAAACCAAATAACCTCACTGGGAAAGCAATGCATTACACCTGCTGAAGTTTTTAATGGGAATAATAATGTTCATTTATGTCGTATTATTCATCAGAAACAGAGCACATTTTTTTCCCTATGGTTAGAAATACAGATTCACAAATACTCATAATGGAGAAAAAAGATATCAGAGACAAGTTGATCAGCTCAGAGATTTCACTGGTGAGATTACATCTGTATGTTGCGAATACAAAACAAAACTACCAATAAGTAGTAAGAAAATGAAAACACCCCACTAGAAGATTAAATTATGGAAATAATTTTTTTTTTCTGCAGGAAAAGGGAGGGTACTTGCAGTGTCTGACTATGCAGCCAACACTGTTGTCTAAGCAACTGCAGAGCCATATCAATATCAGAGTGAGACACTTCTCCAACGCCAATTCAAAATACATAACTTGCCAGCATACTTCACTTCTTTTCCCCTCACAATTTAAGCTGACTGCTAAAGTGCGGTTTATGCAAAGAATAAGTTATTTCTGCTTTGAATTACACAGTGGATTCTCCCTCTCTTTACTGACTGACTACATACAGGACCTAGGGAGACTAAGACTCCCTGCTACTCTATTTTTTCTTGGCCACAACATAGGTAAAATGTACATCTACAAAAGAAAAGTCTTTCCAATGATTCATTTTTCATTTGCTTTAATAGGAACATACACATAAAAATAATAATAAAGAGGGCAACAAAACAAAATACTACAAAGATGATACAATTATCACCTTGGGGACAGGAGAAAGAATGAGCCAGACATGACAGATGTGAGTTGCATCACTTAGTGTCTAGCTGCCAGGCTCCTGGATACTAAAGTGGTGAAAGAAGCCTAACGGAATATGACTGGAAAGGTAATGGAAAGGAGACAAGAACCTCTGATTGATGTTTAGCTAAAACACTAAATTCAGTCTTCATCCTTTCTGAAGTCTATTTAATTCTTCATTATAATGGTGCTAAAAGAACAGTGTCAAACTCAATTCACAGTTAGCATTTTAGCAGTCACACATTTCAAATTACTACAACTGTGGGGGAAAAATTGAAATTAAATTTGTGTAGGGAAGCATAGCAGTTAAACAGTGATTATCAAGGAAGATTATGTGGCTTCTGGGAAGTACTGAAAGCATTGATCCCAAATAACTTACCATTCATGGGTAAAAGACTATGCGCATTTTATAGTTCCATAGAGTATTACTTTGTCTTCAGCGAGAGAAGAGGTACAGCCCCTACCATACCACAGTAAGACCCACACGTGCTGCTATAATAAGCAGATTACAAAGAGTTAACGCAACAGAAGGTTGAGCATTTCCTGCATTGGACTATAAGTTTATGCAAAATTATGTGGAGTGACTCTTATTACCTCTATTGAGACAAGTGAAATCTTATTTTCCTGTTCAGTTGGCAGTGGCTGTGTCTACACAGGCAGACAGTGCAGGACAGTAGGAGCAGAACTGCAGAGAAAAACACTAGGTGCTGAGGACTCAATACTGACACGACATACATTTTGAGAGATTTTACTTCAAATTCTCTACTCAGTACAACTGACTGCATGGTCATTAGTGGTTGGGTGCACAAGATGGACTTATGAAACAGGTCTCTTTGAGTCTATTTGCATTTCAGTCCAAGTCGGAAGCGACTCTTCCAATTGCCTCCTCTTTCTATGCTTCAGTTCACCCTGCAAATGGCCATAGGACAGAGTGGATTCCTATTGAGTTAAATTAATCAAACATTCAGTCCAGGAGGGTATCTGATGAGCCCCAAACACCAATAGATCTTCAGTCTACAGGAGCAGATAAGAGCTAATGACTGAAACACTTAGTTAAGCTAGATCCTTACTACCAACTGTCCTGCTATAAAGATCTACTGCTCCCACTGGGCCACTCTACTTGGTTAATATGGTCACAGCCAATGTGCTTGCCTCAGGCTAGCACTACTTTCTCTAAATGGCACTAAGAGTTATAAAAGAAAATATAAAATCAAGAGGAATAAAAACTGCACTGCAGCAGACATCAAGCAACCCTTACTGTTTCTGGATGAAAAGCTGTTTCTGCAGATTACATCTATTCTGATGTTTAAAACAATGGTATGCAACACGTAAGACAGACACAGCCTGTGGAAAAGAATGTGGACATGACTAGCAACTTTTCTATATTTTTTAAAAAGTATTTTAACTTTTTTAGTTAATGACTTCTGGGGTAGAAAGCAGACATCTTTCAGCTGCACTGTTTAATTGCAAAACCAAGTTGATGGCAAAGGTTTTCAAGGGAAAATATAATTAGCACTGACTCAAAAGGCAAATAACTTCTGTTTCCCTGCCACCAAGTAGGCAATAGCTTTAAAGCTATATTTAGGCTTTAATAAAGACATTTCCCAATCTGAATTTTATAGAAAAAACAAACAAACAAAACCCCCCAAAACACCAATGAAGTTAAAGTTAGGGAATAATATGTTCTTGAACACAAGCTAAAAATCAGGTTGGATCTAACAAGCTCCCTCTAAAACATGTTCAGTTGTCTTTTCACAGTGTCCAGTCCCATTCTTCAGGTTCCTCCCAGACTTCCATTCTTTTTTTCCAAAACTGTGCTAAAATGTGAAGAGAGACCACTCTCCAACCATGCAAATGGCACTTGGATGCTTTTCAAGAAATTTTGTACTCTTAAGCTTCTATTCCCACTTCTAGCCCTCTTCTCACTTTTGAGGTAATAGGAATAAACCCAACCAAAACAGGACACCCATTTTTGAAGCCAGAGCTGTGTCATCTAATCATATTTTAGTGTCAGAAACTTAATTAGCATTCACATTGGGCAAAACAGCTGTTATCATCTCTTCTGTCCCAGCGTTTAATAACTTGATCAATGATCTGGATGAGGGGATCGTGTACACCCTCAGTAAGTTTGCAGATGACACCAAGCTGGGCAGGAGTGTTGATCTGCTCGAGGGTAGGGAGGCTCTACAGAACGATCTGAACAGGCTGGTTCAACGGGCCAAGGCCAACTGTATGAGGTTCAACAAGGCCAAGTGCTGGGTCCTGCACTTGGGTCACAACATCCCCATGGAATCTTACAGGCCTGGGGAAGTGTGGCTGGAAAGCTGCCCGGCAGGAAAAGACCTGGGGGCGCTGGTTGACAGCTGGCTGAAGATGAGGCAGCAGTGTGCCCAGGTGGCCAAGAAGGCCAACGGCATCCTGGCCTGTGTCAGAAATGGTGTGGCCAGCAGGAGCAG
>JAVJGG010000007.1:6141697-6166162 GCA_035590195.1 Aviceda cuculoides | reverse complement strand
CCAGGTTGGATGGGGCTTTGAGCAACCTGGTCTAGTGGAAGGTGTCCCTGCCCATGGCAGGGGGGTTGGAACTGGATGATCTTTAAGGTCCCTTCCAACCCTAACCATTCTATGATTCTATGAACTGAGAAGCGATCAGCAGCTGCAGCACGAAGAGTGCAACTGGACTGCATCTTCCAGTTCAGCTTCATCTGAAATGAAACTGCGCAGTGTGAGATTGCTCCACTGCAAAACAAAGCAGAGCTGTGGGGATGCTGGGGAGCCCACTTCAAAAGTGCATTTCTGATTCCAACTAAAATGTTACAACAGATGCACCCTCAATTTCCATCCAGGCCAAGGACCCTGCTGCCACTTCTATCGCCTTCAGAAACTAATAGAGCTTTGCCTTTTTGTTAGAAGGATAATCCAGAACCCCACTATTACGATTTTTAAACTTCGTGTTTTTATTTAATGGCATTAATTTATACACATTTTTCTTGCATCTTGTTTTTTCTACCTTTAAACATTCTTTGGTATTTGTTTCTCAATTCATTGACATTACCAAATTACATTCTCTTTCAGTGTTTATTTTGCTAGGCCAACAAAGCCACCCCACCTTAGTTTCTTTTTCTTCATTATTCTAGTCTCCTTCTTTATGCCTATTTAAGCCTAAATTCTTCTTTTTTCAACATGCAGGTGCACAGAATGGTACACACAGTATTCCAGATGAACCAGTAAGGCATCCACTGGCATTACTAGCTCTCTTGGAAACAGCTTGTCAAAAGTATTTTAGAATTGCATTCGCCTTTTGAATGGCAACATGATAGAAGCAGCTCCTAATCACTGTATGAGAAACTAGTAGATGCAGATCCTTCTCATCCTTAATAAATTCTGACTAATGAGCTCCCATGACATAGGAGAAATTCTGCTTATACATTACTGACTATTTAACCTTACACTTTCATGATTATATTTCATGAAATTTTTATCACTGTGATCATGCAGGTCACCCGACTCTTTCTGAGAAACACCCAGTTTCTCCTCTGTATTGATGATACCTTTAACACTGTGTCACCAGCAAACTTCCCCACACTACCTTACCTCTCAGAGACACTGACATTAGTTCTAACTAATGTACCAACTAACACACACACCAACATTAAATCAGAACAGCTCCGTGATATCAGAAATCAGACTAGCTAAGATGTCCTGGCAAACTTCCTCTGGACCCTTTCAGCATGACTTTTTGTCATTTTAACCACTTTGTGGATGTATTCGATTTAGAGTATTAGCACTAATCTGTATCTCTGTTTTAAGCAACACTTTCCAATTCTTAATTGTTCTACTGAACTGTACACAGGTGAGATCTCCCAGATGTTGTGAATTTTGGAAATCAAAATTACTTCAGTTCTGAAAATCATGGCTCAGCACCCACATTTGTTGAAAGTGTCCTTCTCAACCTCTTATTTTTCCTTTTTTTCCAGTAAAATATTTAACTATTCTATGCCATTAATTGAAATCAAGTTTTTTGAAACTGAAGACATTCTTTTTTCTTCTTTTATTGACAAAGCTTAATTTAACTTTCTTCATATTCTTATGCAGCTGATGCAATTTCCACCTTTCAAACTACTGCAACTTACTATTCAATGGAAGAATCTTGAATTACTGCCATTAAAAGAATAACTGAAATTATTGTAGGATAGAGAGAATTTGTTATGCTTTTACTGAAGCAAATGAAATTTGCATTGCATTGTTATGTCAGTGTGACTTCCTAATTTTATTCCTTTATTACTGCCCAGTATACATTTCTGCAGCACAGCAAGAAATGCCTTTGTTTTTCCTGCCACAGCTGACTAAAGCTATCAAGAGACATAACCATTTTCAGCAGAGCTTTATCTTGTACTCCCATGTTCCCATGTTGTGACACTTCTGGGAACAAGCATGACATTTTGTTCAGATTGGAATCATTTTGTTTCTTTTAAGTATTGCTGAACTGTATGGTGATTTTTTTCCTCCTTCATCTTAGTACAGCCATGCCAGACAGTGTCTTGTTTATTACAGAGTAGCATTTCCCTTCTAGGCTACTTCCCATGGTGATAATAGAACAGTTTTCCAAGTTAGTCATGGAAATACTGCATGATATTGAGAACAATTCAAATAATTGCTCAAAGACTTAGGATTCGGAATTGTATTTCAACTTCTCCTGAGGCTATGTAAAGAATAGAAGCCCCTTTCACTCCAGGCATGTGAAGCTGCCTGTATAGATTTACCTCAACAGACATCACTATTTTCATCAACAGTGATAACAAAGGACACAGAGAGACACACACAGACAAATATTAGGAAGTCCCTTAAGGAGGGCTTGCAGATGCTCTATTTTCATCAGCCTTGTCTCTGTCTTGCTTTGAACTCCCCATTTCACTTTGCAGAATCGTATCTCAAACAACCAAGGACAAAACTCCTACAGACACGGATGCAGCACGCCAGAAGAATCCCTTGCTTTTGAGCTTTTCATTGATCCCCACGTATTTCTTCGCCAGCAAAAAAAATTCCTGGCAGAGAAGTGCTGCTGTTGTTCTTTTGCTTTACAAACTTTGAGGGAAATTAAGTTAAATCTTTTTTCTAACAGATACAAGCCATGACCCAGAGCTCTATTTTTGTTCTCAGTCTTTCACAGTGGCTTAAAATAGCACTTGACATTAGGAACAGGGTTTTAAAATGCTCTACAGTCCTACTGTTGTAGTCATGACAGTCTAAGGACATAAACAATAAAAGGCTATAGGTATAAGTAGTATATTTTGTTTGAACAGTTGCTAGAGTTTAAAAAACACTGGAGAAGATTTTGGGCCCTTCTTAATGTCTGAAAAATACACATGCATTATAGCGACTAAAAAAACCCACCCAAACTCTGTAGCATGTGCTGAAGGATAACAGTGGGGAACACAAATGCCAGTACAACACTAAATAAGAGCTAATTAAAGTTAATGAAGATATAAACAAAGTAAGAGCAGATATTTTAAAGGCCAGGAACAAACAAGAGGAAGGAAATAGTAGAATCTTTGATGGGTCAGAATGTGACTTAGCATAACACTGATTTGGCACTGTAGCACATCGTTTCGTGATGTGATGAATCATTTGAAATACCAGTGCCTGAAGGATTGGATTTTTTCTTTATTCTTGATAGAAAGCAGCATGCGGACATAATTGGAGGATGTAGAGCAGTGCAGTTTAGAAAGATCAGTGGTTAGAGCAACTCTTTGTCAGTTAAGGCTGTTAATTCTAATTCTATTCTTTTCACACTTCAGGGTTTTGTGTTTTGTTTTGGGGCTTTTTTTTCTTAAGCCTTTTTCATGTTCATTTGTTTTCATACTTCTTAACTTGCCAGCTATACAAGTTTTTTCTCTTGGGGTTCCAGAGCGATAAGTCCAAGTTACCTGCAATATTTGCAAGTACTCAGATATCCAACAGGTAATTTGGCACACTGCAAGCAGCACCTTCATGTGAATTAGGTCTTTCTCCATTTCCACTCCACACCATCCCCTATGACTAAAGGTGGCATGTGGGATACATGTTGCTAGTATTTCCAGCAGAATCCAAATTATATCACTCAGATCAGTGTAATAATTTCCTCACAGCCTGCTTTCTTTTATAAGCAAATATCACAGAGATAGAGAAGGCTTATACAAGTGTGAGGAATTCTTTCCTTCTCACTGACAGCCCGTTTACTTCCATCTGCCCCAGATTTGGAGCTGGATAATACCAAAGCTGATAAGAGATACCCAAGCTGGGCTCAGAGCTTCTTCTGAAGTTAAATGCATATGGTGCTATCTGAAATCACACAGGCTTATTAGATGAGATAATGTGAAATGATGTAACACATCAGAGGGAGCAAGGAAAACTTTAAGAGCGACTATCTGCTGACAACCCCAAAGACAACAATCCCATCACAAAATAACATTACAGATAAAAGTGGAAAGGGCTGCCATGCACTATATATTGTGTACCTGGTGATCACAGCAGTCCGTCTGCTCGAATCTTCTTCTGCAAATCTTCTATGAAAGGCTGGGAAATTACTCTTCATTTTCTACTTTTATAAGCATTTGTTTTATCATTATTGACACAAAATGTAAAAAGCTATATGTACAGATAAGAAGAGAAATATCTAATGAGGCTATCTGCCAGGGTGAGAGAGATATTCCTGGCACATGAAAGAAATATTGAATAGTAACTTAAAGAACTCTCTCCTCTTCCAGTGCTGCTTAATAGCCATTTTTTATGGCAGTTCCATTCTCCAATACATTTATTTAAAAAAATATATTTTTATTGCTAGGTTCTACTTAGGTAATAAATAAGAAAGCTTAACAGAATCAATAATGAATTACAAAACAGCCATCTTGCTTTACTTAAACTGGACTGCGTTATGGCTATGCTCTTTCTCACTTTGGCTTCAATTCATCAAGGTACTTAGCCTAAAGTTAAGCACATGATATGTGCCATTGGCTTAAGGAGGTCTGACGGTCAGACGTACGTCCTCCTGCCTAGGTGCTCAAAATTAGACACAACCTTGCATACCCTAGTGCATGGGAACCTGCATGCAGATGGGCATGTCATGGCGTATCATAACTGGAGGACACAGAGCATTCTGGATCCAACTTAATTATTTTGATGGCATTTTAAATGGGTTTATACAGTGCTCAGCTAACAAGCATTTAATCCAGAGGTTAAAGGCAGCAGTAACCCTAGAGACTGGGCTTGTAAAGGGCTATAAAGATTTCTGAGGTAGAAAGTCATCTTTAGCCCTAGGGAGTGGACTGTAAAGGGCTGAGGGGGATTTTATTAGCATCTTTAATTAACCATTTATTTGAGTCCTTTATTTGGCATTGAATTAAATTGTCATTAGTTGTTTTGTTATTTAATTAGTGTGCTTAATTACTGTAAATACTATTAGGGCTAAATCCTGCAAGTTGCTGAGAAATCTCACAACTCCTAGGGATATCAATTAAAACACAAAACATTTCCCAGGTCTAGAAAAGTGCAGAGAGTTGCTTCTGAGGTACTGCTTATGATAACCATAATGTCAGTGTGAGAATAATTTTTGTTTCTGGAGTGACTCAAGTGCCAATTAATACAGAGGTTGTTAGATGTAAAAGAAGCCATTGTGACCACATGAAGGTGATGGAAATTTTCATTTTACTTCATTGGGGCGATGATTTTGTCCTTAGAAATTGAACATTCAGAAAAAGAGTAAAGCCTTTGACTTCCTTGTTATGGGAGAAAATCACATAAACTTTAGTCAAAGACATTACTGATGTGAGACATCGTACAGAAGGTCACAAGACGGTGTTCTCAAGCTCTGTGGGGCTGCAGGCAGCGTTAATTGGAGAATGCAATAACAATTATTCCAGTCTTGTACTAGATTGAAAAATCAAGGGAGTCGCCACACAGCCTAAATGATGAAACAAAAGTCGGTGGTAGAGCCACAGAAACCTTGCCTTTTTGGTCTTTTTTTTCTTTTTTTTCCCTGTCTTCCATTTCTAGGTCTACAAAAGGAATAGGTGACTGGGAAGGATCTCAGCAAGAGAGGGGGTAGATAGTGCTTTGGAATACGGAGAAAAATCATGAGAGGAAATAGCATCAAATAACTTAGTAACTCATTCACCACAAAAGCGAAATATGGTTTGGGGTTAATAAATATAACCAATGAATTTGGGGAAAAAATTATTTATGGAAAACTGTTTGCATTATTTCATGAAAGGCAAAATATTTCACTGTGACATTTTCAAAACAGAGGTGTATAATTTCTGTTTTGACATGATTTTTCATTTTAATTAAAAATAAAAACCCAAGTAAAACAAAACATTTCAATTTCATCCCCATAATATTTAACTCAAATTATGTTCCTGTTTTCTTTTTGGTTCAGTGAGGAAAAAGCTAGAAAAAATGTTTCAGAGTAATCCAAACTGAGAATTTTTCACAGGTTTTCTTTCCAGCTACTGACACGAGCAGTATCTATTCCACACAGCTTTCCCCATCACTGCTTTGCTGAGGCTCTTGGCAAAGTGCAGGGAGCGAGAAGAGAGATGATGCACAGACATGATCCAAACTGTTGAGAGGTCAGAACAGGGATTTGGGTTCAGGCGTAGCTAAAGGGAGGACAGATCACAGGAAGCATGATGCAAAGCCAAATAAAGTCAGTGGGAGATTCTCCATTGACTTCAGCGGGTGTTGAATCCAAACCAAACCAACAGAGAAGTGTGAAAAATGAACAATGGGGCATGAGGAAGGAAAGGACAGAGAGTGATGTGGAGTGGGGGAAAATACCATCTGCTCTACTTGCTGCAGCTCTAGGAAAGTAAGTATATTCTTTTGGCTGTCAACACAATCTCAACATCCCCCCCTGACTTTGTGAAGTGTAACACTGAGCACATCAGGGAGACATAGGATTTTTCAGCTGATGCTAACAGCACCCTTGCTCAAGCTGGGGAAGTTGTTCATATATAATATAGTACCATTTTCTCAAGCATCTACTATAAAATATGTAATCTAAAAGCTTTCACAGAATTAAATAGACCAAGCAGATGGACAGGGAAATTAAAAGAAATTGGCAAGGTAGAAAAGATAAATGGTCAACTGAGATTTGAAATGAAGAAGAGAGTCAATGAGGCAGAGAGCCACAGTGAAGCTATTCCAGATGGTAGGGGCTGTGAAGAAGGCGGCTCTCAAAACACTGGTGAAATTCAGACAGAGAGAGGTCCAGCGGCAGGGGAGGCATGGAGACTCTGAATCCACCTCATCCTGTGATGATGTTTGGGTCAGAAAAGAAGTCACAGCCCAAGAGCTGGACTTCAGTGACTCAGCAGAGGCCAAGCTGCTTCTCTCGGACTATCAAACCTCAGCATGTACATTACAGTGGCCACTCTCTGTCACCTGTTAAGCTGCTTGCTGCATCACCTTCTCCTCATGAATCAATGGACAATATCTTTCTATGTGGGAGAATCAGAAAAGGTAAGAACCAGCTGTCCAAATACAAACAACTCTGAATAATGGGAATGTTTAAAACCCAGACTTATGTCCAGATCCAGCTGTGCAAGCTCTCCCTGTCTGGATCTGAATCCCTTTTCTTCAGAGTGGCTTTTTCCTCTGGCCAAACAGCAAATTGGTCAGACTTGCTGTTTCTTGTTCTGTGCTGGCAGAACCACATACAGCTGAACTGTACACAGTACCTACGGGTTAATGTGCTCCCATGTATTATCTTAACTGCTACAAAGAGAAAACTATGCCTAGGGATAACAATTGCTAAGTTACAAAGGATTTATCAAATGTGTATTGGCTGTAACAACTGCAGATTATCTGTCCCAGATCTGGTCCACAGAAGCCATTGGTGTGAATGTTTTAAGATGTTATCCAGCTCACAGTCTTTGAGCACCTCAAAGGAGAAATTGCCACCTTAAACCTTCTTCAGTGGCCTCCTATATTCTGCGATAAAATGCAGCACTCTGCTCCAAACCTTCTTCTTTTCATTACCTATACTGAAGCAATGTTACAGGAACGAGAAACTGGGGTCTAGTTCTAATTTTTAACACTATTTTTGGAGGTAATCCTAATAAGGTGAAGGTTTATATTGCTGAAGTCTATTGCATCCACTGCACAATTTTACAGCTCCATTTTGTGGTAAGATCCATGTAACTGAACCTTCAACATCAATTTCCTTGATTATAAGTCTGTGTCACTGAGCAAATGGCCATCAAAAGCCTCTCCTCCTACTTCTGATTTCCTGATCTTCAAAATGGAATATTAAGTGCCATTTAGTCACTGACAGTAGCAATACCCCATTTATCAGCCTATTAGGTGCAGCAAGTAACACTAATGGGGGTGAATGTAAAATAACAAAAGCCTAGCACCCATGTTGCTTTCCTCCTGCTGAAAGGGATAATTCAGTAATTACCGAGCATGCCTCATTTAGTAGCCTGGCCAGAGGATAGGAAATGGGTTATTCACAGAGTTTCAGGGGGCTAAATTAAGCACCTGCTGTTATATTTTTATCTTCATTGTATCTTTTTGCATTCTCTAATGGCCAAATTTCACCACAGGAAGATGTCTTTCAAGAACTTCACACAGGAGTCTCAAGATTTCTCATACACACTGAAGTCAGAACAACGTATCTAGGATACAACCTGTCATTCCCCACACCTTGAGGTTGCTGTGAAACCTGTTGTTTCCAGTCAGTTTGATGAATTACTATTTTGGTGAAGTGAACAGTAACACTAAACCTGTGCAATCCATACCACAATACATGCTGGATAAGGGATCTTCTTTTTACGATGGTTTCCTCAGCAGGAAACCACAGGTGTGCCTAGAAGAGATACTGTGCTATGCACAGCAGAATATTTTGAAATCACCAACCAGATTGTCAGCTACTGTAAATCATTCTGCTCATTTGAAATAAAAGGCCTTTGCTAATTTATATCATAAATATACCAAAATATTTATATATTGATACTAAATCTGGCTTTATGGGAAACTAAATGTACTGAGGAAACAGTGCTGCAACACCTTTACATTCACTGTCCTGCCAAATAGCGCTATACCTCACACCTCATCCCAATGAACTGAACCTCTTCTATTTCATTAGGAAATGGTGGCAGAAGACTCTGGGCACACCAAAGTCTGTAGTCTATCAAACCACAAAGATCTTAGCTGAAGTAAAAATGACTATGTACCATGTGAAAATTGGACAAGATCTCTGTGCATCTGCTTTGTGGCAAGCTCTTCCCATTTCAGTCATCTGTGGGCATATTTACAGTTGCTCAGCATTTGGCAGGGCATTTTGAAGCACCTCTGTCAACTGTCCCTGCTTCAGTTCATATCACAGGGTGGTCTCAGCACAAACTGTATTTGTTTAGAATCAAACTGAACTGAATAATTGCTCCAGGGCTTCATCTGATACGCTCCAGTCACTAAAGGGCAGCTGTGGGACTAGGGCTAGAACTGGTGCAAAGTAAACCCCTTGAAATACTTACATCATGGATTTGGGGTTCTTGGTTGCAATCTTTGTGCTATACAAATCTGTTCATACAAGCTGCGGTATTTGCTAAAATAGACATAGCTTATGTGTACTAAGTCCAAATACTAAATAACAAGCACAGGTGTTGGCAATATGGCAACAGAGAGCCAGGACAGCAAGGACATGTACCATTTCCTGGAAAAACTTGACTGCAACAAGTACAAAAATTACATGACTACATGAGAATTCAGGCTACTTTTGTGTTTAGGCTTGGGCTAAAGAAAATTAATAAAACATTAAATGAATAAAGGAATTTGTTAGTGTAATCAGTATTATCAGAGGACAGGAGATGTTAATCTTTAGTGTTGCATAGTATGGCACCGGAGCCTGGGCGTTTTGAACTAGAGTAGATCTCGCCTCCAGTTTCCCAGCTTAATCATACAGATTTCTAGAATATCAATTCCCTGCAGACACAGTCTACAGACTCAAATCAATAAGGTAATATTTATTTACAAAAACAATTAAGTTCCTTTTTTGGCTGAAAAAGATAGAAATCAATTACAATAGAAAATGCCTGATTGAGCCTGATCCAGCCAGTACTATGGCCAATAAGAAAACTCAGCTGGGCTGTGGATCAGGCCTAAATTTTAAACTTTTAACCTCAAGAGTCTTGGATTCTATGAGCAAATACAATTTATGTCAGACTAATTCAATTCCTTTCTGTACAAACACACAGATGATATATCAATGTTTTTGTAAGATTTAAAAATATTCTTGTACAAAGTTACACTTATTCTTTCACTTTTTTTGTTTGTAGTTCCACTGTAACAAATCAAAGTAAAGAGATATATAATAACATTTTTCTCTCTTCCCTTTGAAATCTTCTTTCAGAGTAAGTAGACAAACAGTTTCTTCTATGTCCCATTTGAAAAAGTAAAAGATAAATGATGGAGTATCTATGCAACAAAATGAAAGTGTGGCTGTAGTATATCAGAGTACTCTGCTAATAAACTTTTAAAAGTGTGGATATCGATGCCAGAGAAGATCTGGCAGAGACAAGCAACAAGAATAAAAATTCTCAAGAAGTGCAAAAGAAAGGGAGTCCAGCACTGTGGTTCTGATTGTCCATCATTAAAGCATGTCTTTAAAAGCAGAAAAGTTACAGGAACAATATTCATAGTAAAGCACACCTTCAATAAATAATTGCTGTGAGAGTACAACAAGATAAACAGACCTCAACAGTGCACTGAAGTGGACAAAAGACCATAAATGTTAGATAAACAGACATTAGTAACCCATAGATAGCAGCCATTCTAATGGGATTTTTGTAGCTTTGCTTTGTAATTGCACAACCCTCCATAAGAAACATGTTCTTTCAATCTTTGCTCTCTATCATCCTAAGTAATTTCCTAATTTTTCAACACTTTCCTGGTTTTGAAGAGTTTATAATTTCGCTGAAGTCGGGTCCATAGGAAATTCCTGGCACGCGTAGTCATTAAGGCAGTAATGTGATGTGATATGTCATCTGAAGGTGTTTACAAAACACAAGAATTCTAGTTGCCCTAATACCTGGCTTTACTCCTTCTACCCTTAGCTCTTCCCTATAGCAAATGCCAAGAACTCCTGCAAATTTTAATTTGCCCTGAAGACAATGATGATCCAGCAAAATAACTGAATGAAACACTGACAGGACTATTGTCCATGGTGTCCACAGTTCCAAGGAACCGTGTTCTGCAGGAGCTGACCTGGCTGCGAGGGTCAGACAACAAGGCTGCCACGGCCTGAGACGTGCAAGGACTCACGCCTGGGATGATGGCACTGTTGGAGGGTGGTAGGGAAAGAAATGAATGAATTTGAAATGAATGCTCTTCTTCCCCAGCTCTTCAAATTCATCACCTGAACATCATGATTCCTCTCTCCCTTTTTGCAAGTCCAAAGAAGAGATAAAAGAATTCTTACAGAAAGATCATACAAGTAAAAAGAGTGTGTACAAGTAGGGCGTAACCTAACAAACTCACCTACAAAACAAAAGCACATGTGTGATTTGGGGGGTCAGAGAGCAACTCTATACTTTCCCTCACAGCTTAGAGGGAAATCCGCTTCTTGGTAAGAGTCAATTTTGCCCTGAGTAATGGAGGGTTTCTAAAGATTTAGATAATTGCAGAATTGTGAAATTTGGCTATCTGACCTTAAGGATTCAATCCCAGTTCAGCAAGAAAGAAAACTCAATATCCCTTTTCCCTAGTAGAGTCATCATGTTTATAAACATGTTCAGAGGCTCTTTCATTTTTCCTTCAAGTATTTAAGGAGTAGTTGTTGTACAGCTATATACAATGTATAAATATATATGCAATGCAACTATTGTATATTTACCACGCAAATATGCTTTTTATTTTCATATATTACTTCTTCCCAGAAGAAATTAAGCAAGAGTAGAGTCTCTCACTGTTAGCTTGGAGGCACATATTTTAGCTACTGGCACATACTTGGCTCCCAGGCATATAATCTAGCTAGGCACAAGACTGCTTCTCATAAGGAAACATAAAGGAAGTGGCACATTAAATAGAAGTTTATATATGATAGTTTCATTTTAAGAAATAAAAGCTTACAAGTTTTATTAACTGTTTTGTCTTCAATTAGACAAGAGGTTGATAATTTCCTCCAGATTCAATCCTGACCTGTTTACATTTTCTGATTAGCATCTATAGAAGTTCAAAGACCAAGGGGGTCAATCAGCTCATATTTTTTCAGGAAAAACTATTGTAGCTGATGCTACGATTCAGCTTAATGTAAATCACAAATACTATTATTATACTTCTTCCCTCCCCCCTTTTGGTTTCTTGCTTCTTTATAACAAGTTACCACTGGGTCACATCACAGTCAAGCTTTTATGTTAAGTTATTTCTTAAGTCACTGTGGAACAAAGTTTTCAGTCCAGATACCAAAAAGGTAAAGTGAATACAGAGTTAATATTCCCCTCTTTTTCTACAGAAAATAGATTTTTAATTCTTTGCTTTCCCCACTGCAAATTCAAAAATAGATATTTAAAACATGGCAGTTCGCATTTAAACAGCAGTTGAGTAGCTCTTGATGTTGTAATTAGAATACATTTAGTGAAAGAAGTCCCAAGAACAAACTGAAATAAAAGAAATCTACTTTTAATTAAAAACAACCAACCAACCAACCAACCAAAGCAAGCCATATTTCTAATCTGAGGACTGTCAATAGTTTGTTTATTTGGAGGCTTTATCCCCAGTTCTGAAAAAAGGCCAACATAGTTTATTAAATTTGATATTGTCATAAAGTTATAAAAAGGTTCTTATAATATTTAATGAAAATTACTACACAAATAATAATTTATTTGCTCTTCCCTGAGCATTTCCCAAGTCCCAGTTTCAAAACACTTAGCAAATATTACACTATAAACCTCACACCAACACTGTTATCACTGCATATCACTAGCTCCTGCAATTGGTAGGAAAAGTGCCTGAGGCAGAGAGATGCAACAACTTCAGGGGACAGAGCTCATCAGTACTTCTAAAGACTAAGCAGCATTGAATCTTCGTTTGAGAAAGTGCATAGAAATTGTTAATAAGTAGACAAAATTTGTTCTGTCTCAGATGTCATAAATAGTGTTCACAGTAAACAATCCTTCAAGATCTTAGTTGTGAGAGCACAACTAAGGGAGCACAAGAAAGGGAGGTCTTGCATATTGGTGCACTAATACATCTCATTCCAGTTCATTCACAACATAATGCTTTATTCTAGAAATTCAAATCCTGTTCTTCTTCCAGCTGCAGGTACAACCACTGAAATGAATGGGATCATTCATCATTCATCCACATCAGAGAGGGAGCAGAATTTGCCTCGCAATAATTAAAAGAATTCTTTTCTTTCAGCCTATCACCACATGCTTCGTTTGCAGCAAAGGGACAATTTAACGGTACCAGCTCTTCCCACATTCACCAGCAGAAATCCACTCATCTCAGGGGGACTGCGACTTGAAGGACTGACCTCTATTATCTGAAATGTCAAACTGTCATAAATTTGCCTGCTCGATTCCCTCCCTCCATAGCTGTGGCAGCTCCTGACCCAGCCTAGTTCTCGGGCACTTACACATCATTTCTGCAAAACACAATCCTGAAGACAGATCAGCGAGAGATGGGGATGAACATGTGGAAAAGTGCACAATGTGTAGGGTCCAGAATCAGACTTATTTTCAGATTAAGAAATTGAAAATAACACTTCCTATTTTGCCTTTTAGCTGGTGAGAAAAATGCTGACTATATTTTTTCTGGTCTATATTATTTGGTGATAAGACAATGAATTTCAGTCAAAATACAAACGGCGTATCTCTGTCTTTCTCCCTCTCATACGCAGGCACATGTGCACACGCTTGCATGCTCTTGTCTGAGAAGAGGTAGAGGCTGCAGAACAGTCTGGCAGCTCTGTTTCATGGCATCAGCCAAGCACACCAGACTATTTTTTTACAAGTACACATGCCCAGTTATCTCCTATTAAGTGACTTAAACCACTAATGAACTTTTATGTAACTTACTACAGAAATTACACCATAATTTGAAAAAACTTTTACGGCACTTCAAATTCTTCAACCGCAAAATGAAAGCATTTCGACACACATTTACAAGAAAGCACCTGAACATGAGGAAGCTGATACACAGCAAGTAAATGATTACTGAAGTAAATCCAGGAACACATATGCATTACCATGAGAGACACCAACCTAGCTTACTCCAGAAAATGACTTATGTCATAACCTTATCAGCATGAGCAAAGACAATACCTTCATTTTGTAGACCCATGTCTTTAGAGTCTCCAAGATCTTTTTTTGCCAAATACTTGTTCTTTCATCAGAAATGTCAAATGTCGGCCCCTTCCCCTAAGACTGAGAAGATCCCGTATGCATGAAGAGCTGCAACAGTATTATACTTTATATTCCAGTAATGGTGACCAGCCCCAGGAAATGTGTATGCAATATGCAGTCCATATGCAGAAAAAATATATAGTCACTGCTTGAAAGATAGAGAGGAAAATATTCCAGAGGGCCAGCCCAAAACTAATACGTTGCACATAGGCTACACAAGCCCAGAGGCTTGAGCTCGCCATTTACAAAGGAGTAAATTTCAGCCCGAATGAATGACTCTTATAAAACAGAATTTCTGCCTCTCCACTGGCCTGAGGGTGGTCTTGTTAACTCTGAGAAAGGGGATACTTTTGGTAAGGAAATGTTTTGCTATGGGTATGACTGCAGTCATCTGAGAGCAGCAAACCACAGTGTATCATTACAGAGCTCGCAGAAAGGAAACAGCAGAGATTTAAATAAGTCAGGCTTGCTTCGATTGATCAAGATATTGCTAAGAGTGAGAGGGGATAGATAAAAGCTGTAGAACTCTGAATCTAGGTTGAAATGATATCTCTAAGGACAAAATTATATTGAAACAGGCATTGTGTTTATAAGCTTTCTGTTAAATTCTACGAACTGTACTGTTAGACAATGATATGAAATCAGATATGTTTTCAAGGAAAACTTCAGGAAGGTTATTTTTCATGCAGATTCTCTTGAGGTGTAATCCATGAGGTGCTAAGAAGAAAGGCATTTTACATTACCCACAAGCTTTGCTCATTTCCAATTAGAGGAAAAGAGATCAGTTGCTGAAAGAAAATTCCAGTGAAAGCCCGAGTGGCACAGCATTACACAGAACCAGATCCAAAGAGGAAGGCTGGGAAGAAAGGGGATGGTATTGTGATTTTATGTACTGCTTCTTTCCCAGTCCTAGAATGAAGATTATGTAGGTTTCCTATAAACTGGACAGTGTTAGCTCGTGCAGTTTTGCTTTTGACTTGGTAGTGTTAATCTCCTAATCCATCCCTGCATTAACGTACTGCAACATTCTCATTAATCATATGAGACATTCTAGGCAACTAGTTTGCTTGGATTTGGAGTCATATCAAACTTTTACTCTAGTCATTATCCCTTCTTTTCCACATAGATGTCTTTCACTGCCTGTTTTAATTTCCTCCACAAGTTAGACCTAGAGCAGGTCTTACGAGATCTGTGCACTTCAACAAGCCATAGCTTTCTTTCCTATTTATATGCTTTTTGTAAGCTTTCTGTTCTCATATAATATCTCTATAGGTTGTCATGAAGACTAGAGCCTCTTTGTTTGCGATAGACTTTCCAGACTTTAGGCATTATCAACCCTTCTCAAAGTCACACTAAGTTCAGTTGATTTGTCTTTGTCACCTACGTCATTTATGTCTCTATAATTGTCAGAGTTAAACTTCCCTAATGCCCTCATCTCCTTCCTGCTACAAGCGATTTTGACCCAGCTGGGTGGTATTGTTAATGATCTATTTCTGTATTAATATACACCAGAATCTCTACCTTTATTATTCTCTTTCCTTAATAAATTGTATCCCCCAGTACCTGTACTGTGAACCCATGTTTCTGTTACCCAGTGATACTCAATTTCACATCTTCCACCAGCAATTCTGTTTCTTCCACCTTCTTGCCCATTCTTCTTGCATCAATACAAAAACATTTCAGTTGTTTCTGAAACCTAGTAAGGAAACTTCTTTTAACTTTCCTTCACTGTGTCTGTCTTATCATGACTGAAAAGAACTACTGTTTCTTCCCTAATGCTCAACCTTCTACTCTCCGGTATACTTTCACCCTTTGTTATATCCTTCTTATTTAGCCATCTCTGTATATTTAAGAAAAGTTTTTATCAGCCACGCTCAGCTCAACCCCAGAAGGCTACTAGCCCAGCTACTAGCCCAGTGGAGTCCATCAGTCCAGAGGAACTCTTGTTCCATGAATGCTTCCCGATGGTCAGACATCCTCAAACTTTCCTCACAGCATTTTCCCTTAAGCCATCTGTTCATCTTTGTTGTCTTGCCATGCCTTTGCCCTCCTTCTCTGGGGACTCAAAGACTTCCACTGAATGTTATGCACACGGAAATATCATTGCCACCTGGCAGGAAGAAAATGTCTTCCACATTGCGGATGTTACACCATTTAAAAATGAAACCATGTTTACAGTGAAGAATATAGCATTCCTACAGCTAAATCTTCATTCCTCCAGTGGGTACTGGGCCAGCTAAATGGGGCCACTTCACTCTCTTTCCCAGCTGCTTTTGTGAAATCCTATTAGACAGCAAGGCAGAGAAACAAAAATGAAGAAAGATGCCGGCAGCAACACTATTGGAGGAGGAAAGGACAGATCTAGAAGAAGATGCAAATTTCCTGTAATTATTTACAGGTAACATGTATTTGTTGTTGGAAAAACATACATCTTACAACTACTGTGACCTTGTTGGGCAGCATAGTGATGTTCTATAGCAGGTCTTATAAATGGGAATACGGAATAAATTAATAAATATCCTCAGGCAAATCCCAGCCAAAGTCAAGTCAGTGGAACTCTTTTCCTTTGATTTAAACACAGCTGAGATTTCGCAGCCATTATTTAAATGTATTGCCTTTACAACAGTAAAGAAAGAAACCGAGGGAGACAAAGAGAAGGTGCTTGGAATACTTTCTTATCAGACTCAACAGCCTTAGTTCAGGGGCCTAAAATTTTTCTGAGCTTAAGGACTCTCATCTCACTGATTTAAACCACTTTCACATAGGAAACTGTCCCAGCGTTCTGTCTTTATAACTTATCTGATGGAGGATAACATCAGCCTACAGGGACAAAGGGTACTGCAGGCAGGTATGAAGGTGAGAGCAGTTCTGCCCACACCCCACCCAGTCATGACAACCCACCCCAAATCCAAAGGCTGCGTGATGGTGTTAGCAAGACACTAAGGCTCAGCAGCCTAGCTAGCTCCAGCTCAGCACCCTGGCTACATGGCTTTTGCTCACCTTGGAGACCAGGCAGAGTAGAGGCAAGCATGCTGTGCACGTACCCCTGCCTTGCTTAATTTGCATATTGTAACTTCTTTAGTCAGAAAAGGCATAAAAAAGACCATGCAGATGATCAGAGGTATTCATCCACCTCCATCTGAAAGGAGTCAAAACAGACTAAAACTTTTCAACTGGGACCAGGATGACTAATGTTGTGGTTTAACCCCAGCTGGCAATTAAGCACCATGCAGCCGCTTGCTTACTGCCCCCGCCAGTGGGATGGGGGAGAGAACCTAAAACCCCCTAAAACTCATGGGTTGAGATACAGACAGTTTAACAGGACAGAAAAGGAAGGGCAAACAACAGCAACAATAATAATAATAGAATATACGTAACAAGTGATGCTCAATACAATGGTTCACCACCCGCTGACCAGTGCCCAGCCAATCCCCAAGCTGCAGTGTCCCCCAGCCAAGTCCCCCCAGTTTATATACTGGGCATGATGTCACATGGTATGGAATACCCCGTTGGCCAGTTTGGGTCAGCTGTCCTGGCTGTGTCCACTCCCAGCTTCTTGTGAACTCCCAGCCTCCGCTGGCTGGGCAGTACGAGAAGCTAATAAGACGGAAGTCTGCAGATTTGTGAATGATAGATGGAGAAGGTCTTTCACTTGTTCATAATGTGACAAGCACAGGCATTCAAATGAATTCAAAGCAATGTTTTCTCATACAGTCCATAATTAAACTGTGGACTCCACTGCCACAGAATAATTTGGTGGCCAAAAAGCCATGAGAAAAATTCAGGATGGCAGATAGATTAGTAGTTATTAAACATAGATTAGTGAGTTTTAAACATGGTCTTCCAAACGTAACCTCAGCCTTAGGAGCTCAGTAAATCTCTCCCTGTTGAAAGACCCAACAAGGGAAGCTCCACTAATTCCTTGTGCCATTAGATTATTTCTCTAAGCATCTACTTCCGACACTCTTAAAGACAAGATGCTGGTCTAAACCAATGTGGTAGCTCTTAAACTATACGTTTCCATATCCTCTTTTTTATGCTTTGATACGTAAATTATACCGGTTTAGACTTCTTTACACACTACCATTCTGCACATAAGTATGACAAAAAAGCCTAACAGAATAAAGGCCTGCACTTGTAAGAGGGTCACACTTACATTTCTTTGCACACTACCTTTAAACCTAACTTATTATTTACAGAGAATTCCATTTTAAACATTTTATTTCTTAAAAAGCAGATGCCTATACAAGAATTGCTGATGGAAAATACAGTCACAAACAAATATGGAGAAATGCCATCATCTTGCCCTGAACTTCATTTTGTGGTAATGTGTGATGCCACTGACACATAGCATCTTCTCTCCCACTTACTGGAAAGATGAAGGTTTCTTTTATCCCATCATTTCTGTAACTGCTTGAAAGGGTAAGGCAGGATCTATTCACCTGTTAGTGCCTACAGCATCTGAATTCCTTCTCCCAGTGCAAGGCAGAAAAAAGGCTGTTGGTCAAACAGCAGTGTCCCAAGTCACCTTTTGAGGTCTGAAGCTTCATATGGTTTTGAAGCCACATGCTAAATATCCCTAAAAAACCTATGTAGGTTTATTCCTAATGACTTTGGTACAATCTGACATTGCCTAAGCTTGACTCCTACAGAACTGGGAAGTAATCAGTGAGATCCATAAACTTAAGCAGAGACCTAAATACTTCAAAAAATTAGAGCATCTCATCAAGAAAAGCTTTTTTCTTATTATTTTTTTCTTCTTTCTTTTCTTCACATGTTAGAACCAATCAGTTGGCTTGTTCAGGGTGGGATCTTGGGAGTGATTTGTTTCTGAGTTTTATGGTGAGAATATATAAAGTACTGTAGATTTCAATATGAAAATAAGTATTTCATGAAAAAAAAACCCACCACACAAAAAGTAACCACTGTTTTTACAAGAACATAAATTAACATTTGGTTTTCTTAATAGATGGCTTTTCTCACCTATTGAAAGTGGCAGCACCATACAGATGATCGGTTTCTATTTAGCTGAGCCATTTGTCTCCAAAAACAGGGTGCATATAAACACAGCCTGGTAACTTTCTTATTTGAACCCCCTCTCTAATTTACTATTCAATAAACACTAACTATTTAGCATTAAGCCTACATGGTGCTTAACTACTGAATACTACATAATTCAAGTGCAAGGGCCACATTTGTGATGCAGCTGAAGTGTGGTTCTATCACACTGCTAAAGAAAGGTGAGCAACTTGACAACAGCGAGTCATAATTAAGAAGCCGGGCAGGCGTTTAATAGCACAGAGCTGTTCTCTGACTTAATAAGTGAACTACAGTTGCGTATGCTGCATGGCCACATTTGTTTCAGTGTTAGGAGATGTGAACAGTGTTTAGATCTATGGGACTACGTCAGGTCCACCACATAAATGAGTGAGACCCTAAAGAGTTGCACTTCTATAAGTTTTTGAAGAGTAGCAAGAAAATATGAGCTACCCCAACCCCCCAAAAATAAAAGACTTTGCTCTAGCTAGTATTTCAAAAGGCAAGCGTTTTTCTTTGTATTTACTTCCATCCCTGCAGCTATAATAAATTATTTAAGCAATATCTATATAGTACAGGATTTGTGCTTTTATTTTATTTATTTGTCTATTTTATCACAGACTACTTAGAAGGGCAAGTGTGCTGAGTCAACAGAGGTATAAATCACTGCACTTTTACTTTAATCAGTGGAACTAGGCAGACTGACACCCATCACAAAGCTAATACAATATATTTAGCACAGAAGAGTTTTTTACTGGGTTATTAATAATGGACTTTTTTATTGCTATTTCTCAGGCAACAGGGTTGGCAAGGTGTGCTTCCCCATTTTTTTTTTTCCTCTCATTTCTTTTTAACAGCAATAGAAAACGAAGAAATATTCAGTGAATGTAACCAATCCCTAGTCTAGCGCACAGTCACGCCTTTGGGAAGGACTCTCCAGGTAGGCCTAGCACTGTGAAATGTGCTGCAACGTAAAAATCTTTGAGCTAGTTCTGAATGACCTGATACAGCCACTTGGCAGAGCACTTCACTACACAGAAGTGTCAGCTTGGTTTCTAAAAGCAGCAAAGTTACATCGGTGCTGCCTTCTGCCAGCACTAACTGGGTCAGCGAAGCACCCCATGAAGTCAGCTGTGTGGTTTCTTGTTCTAAAGGTCATTGGTTTCGGAGCTAGGTCATACCTCTGCATAGCGCTCACTCTCCCACTTTAAGGTCTAGACCCTCAGCTGATGACTCCATGCCTGGTTGAGAGATCTACATTTATTAAGTCTCAATTCCAAGTTAACTGCATTTATGAAGAAAGATCTCTGCACTCTGTCTTTGACTTCAGAGCATTTCTAAACATTCATTTTCATAAGAAGACTTCAATGCTGTCAAATTCCGTGATAGAAACGTGATAACTTTTGAAAGAACCTCCACCAGAGAACAAAAAAATGTAAGGCCACACTCTGCATTGGCAAACCTGCACTGCACTGGAAACAAAGCAGAGGAAGGGCCAACAAGATCGTGTAAGTGGCTTGTTTCCAAGATCTAAGGTAATGTGTGAATGACAGTGCTGGCTCCTATCAATACTTTCTTGGCACTAGGAGGCAAAGTATGTGGACAGGAGACAGGGCACAAGTCCAAAGAGTCACTGCATTCCAGGTAATGCTAGCTGGCACAAAACCCCCTTGAAACCATAACTGGCTATTAGGATTTATAGCAGCACTAAGAATAGAGAAACCACAGACATACAAATAATAGCTCACAGTCTGGTCCCTTACGTTGTTTTGTATTGTTTATAGAACTGTATTAAATGCTATTTGTATAAGTTACACATTTATAAAAATGTATTAAAATGTAAAATGCAATAATATTCTTTTCTGTTAAATCCTTTATTTGAATTAGTGATTGAAGTATCTGAGCCTAGATCAGTGTAATATAAAATATGTAGACCTCCAGGTATTGTTACTGAATGAGATCAAGTTGTGTCACATTAGTTTATTGTATTGCCATAGCCACCTTTCACTTCCTTGCTGTAACACACACAGGGGGTCAATAGCCTGGCTTTGGTCATTGCACATGAAATGAATCATAACTATCTTGCTGATATTTCCAGGTTTGCTGAGACATCTTGCCTTATGATAGGAGTTTTAGGGGGTGAGAACCATGCTGTTATTATTATTGTCTGAGGTCAAAGATGACCATGATTGTTGCCTAGGTCCTGCAGCATTTATCCTAAACCATATCATGAACATGAATTCCAGGGTCCTTTGAGGAATTAATTTGTAAGGTATCTGCCTGTCTAGGCACACTTTCCCAATAACAACGTGACAACCAAAATGATTAGTGCAGGACTGCTAAACAGATCCAGGTTTGTTGGCCAGTAATATCAGCAACGTATTGTAACTTTGCAGGAGGCTTTAGCTTTGAGATGATGGAGCAGGAGTTCAGAATCGGTCAGAAAGGGAATCCTGCCTTCATCCAGGCTAATCATTCCGATCTGAACTAGCCTGGCTTAGGTTTTTCACTAATGTGAAGGTGGGATCCATGACATAGCTGTTCATTTGAAAAAAACCCCTGCAGATTTCAGTTTAACATAGTCCATGTTTTAAGGAAAGTTCAGGACAGCTGCCTAGTCATTGTATTAGTGAAGTGCCTTTAACTGTAACAAGCAAGAGAAAGTACCAGTGAAAGGGCAGAAAAGCCAGGGTGCCTATTAATTCCATGCTCTCCATTTGATGACATTCTTTAAAATGTGGAACAAAGCTTAAATTCTCGTTATTCGGGACTCTAAGACCAGAAGAAGCTTTTGGCACCTGAAGAGCAGGTTCAGGTCATGTTCATTGTAAGATGCAAAGGCAAAAAAGCAGAAACAGCAAATCCTTGTTCCAGCCAATGTCTTTCCAAATGTTAGGAAACCAAATGTAGTAGCAGGGTTTTAGGCTACTGATATTAAGTCTATATTATGTAGACTCCAAGTTTACATGTAGGTACACAGGCATCTACATATTTCATGACAGTGTTTTGACTGAGTACTGTTCAGTGCTTCAAACTAACATTCAGATGAATTCAAGTTCAGTTATTCTGCAGCTCAAACAGCATTAGATTAAAACTAGATTTAGAGCGAGATCCCAGGGGTTACAAGAAAAAGAAGCTTGTATGCTGCTGCTAAGACTAATACAGTCATAGTTTATTAATGTAGACGGTAATCCATAATGAAATGTCATTAATTCTCCCATGTAATATTGGTTTCTAATTTGAGGAATTGTATCCAATTATCTGCAGTTTAGTTATTCAGATTTATATCTTGGCAACTGAGAACAAGAAAGTGCTGAATTCTTCTCCATTACCTGAGAAGTCAAAAAATAAAATACCTGTTCCTTATAAGGGCAGCCTGTGTATTTCTCAACTCTTCTTGCTGTTCTGGATTTATAATTCAGTTCTCCAAGGGAGTCACTGAAAAGCCATTTGGTAACTTTCACTGCACGCCTTATTCCAAATCTTTTTCCTTCATATCAAGGCTTTTGTCCATAAAAGGGCATTTTATTTCAGGTCCACTCTGAGAGGCTGGTTTTTTTGGTGCTCAGAGGCACCTTCCATAAAAATTTGTCGGGCTTTCTACCAGTTATGAAGGTCACCAAGTTTATGTTTAGTATCTCAGACCACACCTTTTTATCAAGCAACTAAGGACGTATCAATGTAATGTCAGCCAAACTAGTACTTGTTGTTGCCAAAGGTCATTTTTTAAAAATGCCCATTAGCATTTCACGTATTCTGCTCCCTACCTGAGTTCAGGGACACTCTGAAGCTCCTCGCTGAAATGACTTAAGAGTTGGACCCTTTAAATAAAAAATGTAAGTCGTTCCCCATAGAAAGCGCTGCTGATCTCAGCTGCAAGGCTTCTTCAGCCCGCTCAGCAGGGAAGCATGAAGATGTCAGGTAAACATAATCATGCTATTTGTGGAAAGTGTGAGATGAGGAAGAGGGAGGGTAATGAAGCATAGACAGAGCAATTCAGTTTTCTAGCCTATTTAGGTAGATTGTCTTTCTCTAATTGTTTTTCTCCCTGGAGGTACAAACACAGCGAATTTCGATACCATAAAGTTAAGCTTTATTATTGCGGCTTTCAGTTCTTTCACAAAGAAATATGTACTGTATTATAGCAGCGCCTAGTAGCAATGCTATACTTAAGGATGTGTCAGCACTTGTGCTACAGACCTCTATTTTTCCATGAGATGTAAAAACTAGTTTTCGGCTAAAATTAGGCATATAAGGTAGGTGTCTAGATTCATATCAGTTTATGGAAAAAAAATCCTAGGCATGATCCTTGGTAACTGCAGATTATAACACTCCTTCAAAAAAAAAACCAAAAACAAACCAACAACAACAAAAATAACCCTGACACAATATTGTCTATATTACAAAAGGTTGGATAGATACATGTTAAATGTATCATTTTGCAAGTGTTTAAATATTGCCCCCGGTGACTCCAGTCATTATCTTCAGTATGAAATTAATTTCATCTCAATGTAGCGAAAGATCTAAATTTTAATGGGCTTTGTCCAGCAGAAACCAATCCAACAAAGCACATATTTATCTCATTAACACTTAAACATGAACAGTTCCTCTGAACCATCAGGACAAGATTGTTTATCACCTTGCAGGACAGAGTTCAGAAGAAAACAAAATGCAGGCATATCTTAAAATTCAAGCAGACATTCAATATTTCTGTTTCCTTGCTCTATTTCATAGTGAAAATTAGCAACTTTAATAACTAAAGAGTTTAGAAAAAGTCCTTAGGCAGCCAACATATACTGAAGAAAGGTTATTCTAAAAAGTAAGGTCAGTAAACATGTATTTACATTTAGATACTGGGTATGCAGTGACCTCCAAAGTTATAGCCACACAAATGCAAGACACCAGTAAAGCAATTAACTTCAAAATAACAGAGAAGAAAGTGAGCCCCAAAGTTAGATGCAACAACTGACAGGAAAGAAAATTAATGATGAAGTAGTAAGACCTAACTCTTATATTCTCTTCTTATGATTAGATCTTAGAGTGCTTTCCAAGCAATTTGATAGAATCACCCAGATTTCACAGAGAGGGAAAGCAAAGTATATGCAGATTAAGAGATTTAGTGAAGTTCATCCAGCAGGCCACTGACAAGAGTTAGGAGCAGTAGTCCAGCAGACCAGCACCAGTTCAGCCACCGCTCATAGGATGCTTCTCCCTGCAGCGGATGAGCAGTGCAGTCCAGCTTGCCTCCCGCCCGCAGCAGCCTTGGCTGTTTGAGCCACTGATTGCACAAGGCAGCCTGAACCGGTGTCCTGGTTTCGGCTAGGGCAGAGTTAATTGTCTTCTTAGTAGCTGGCACAGCGTGTTTTGGATTTATTTTTATTCTCAGTGTGAGAATAAGATTGATAACACACTGATGTTTTAGTTGTTGCTAAGCAGTGCTTATCCCAAGTTAAGGGTTTTTCAGTTTCCCATGCTCTGCCAGAAAGCAGGTGCACAAGAAGCTGGGAGGGAGCATGGCCAGGACAGCTGACCCAAACTAGCCAAAGGGATATTCCATACC
>JAVJGG010000007.1:6083673-6126834 GCA_035590195.1 Aviceda cuculoides | reverse complement strand
AGAGCTATTTCAGGAGAGAGTACATCATAACCTTAAAGTGATTCAAGAGAAAGCTGCAATTCATACTATATAGACTTAGACCCACCCCCCCCCCAAAAAAATTAAAAAAAAAAAAAAAAATCAGCAAACAACTAGTAACATTTTCCACAACAGAGGAAGTAGTATTATATTAGGTCTATCGGACAGATGAACTCCTACTTTAAACCCTATGATGCAGGAGTGATGTTGTGAAGTTCATTTCCAATTTGGCAAGAAGTCTCACTCCGACTTTAAACCTAGAACTTGTGTTGCCATTGTTCTTTTGTGTACACTAGAGAGGGACTTATTAGAGTAGGGAGAAGAGGTTTAGTTATAGACCTTGCCATGGAGTAACTGACCATATCACAAAAAAGTTAAATCATAGTATACTGATGTAATACAGGGGGGTTTTTTTGTTTGTTTGGTTGGTTTTTTTAATACCATAAGAAGTGTCTAGGAGGAAGGTGGAATATGTGAGCTGAAAAAAACAAAACCAATATGTAGCACAGAACAAATGGAGGCAATACTACACAGAACAGATAAGAGAGAGCAGAAGAGACACATAATTCCAAGGCAAATACAAATGCCTCACATAAAAAGGTTATAAAAGCAAAAGAAAGAACAAGCAACAAAAGAAAACTGTGAAAACAACCACACTCGATTCAGAGATTGGAAAAATCAACACACAAAAGAAAGCTGGCATAGATTTACAATGCAGTAAAATAATTTTTACTGCTTTGAAATAAGTATTTTTGCATCTACAGGAATACAAAATGTCAGAAGAAATGTATAAGAATGAAGAATAGACTAATTGTATATTGGTTTGATATAAAAAGATTATCAGCAAATGAATGGCCTGTCTAAATAGTAGTTTGTTCACAAGTGTTTAGACTTAAAATAATGCTTGCTAAATTCTCTAGGAGGGTTCGGGGAAAGTAATCTGAATGACTTTTGATATTCGTTTTTATAATTTGCCAGCAACATGTGAAATATTTCAATCTACATCTGAAATACACTGATCGGAAAATACTAAAAGAATGGGCCATTACCCTGCATACAAACCAACAGGGAGAAAGCTGTCAAATTCTGTTATTTCCTTTCATCCTCTTGCCCAGTTCTACTCTAGAAGAAGGATGAAATAAAGAAGATCTAAATAAATTACCTGCACATTTGATCACTGACATAAGAAATCACTTTTTCCAAGCAACTCAAGGGTTCTGGAAATATATGAGAAAAATAACAAAAAAACCCCCACCAATTTTGCAAAAAAACTATTTCTCCAGGAGGAGATCATACACAACTAACATTTATAGTTAATAAAACTGTGTTCCATTGGAATTATATAGTAGTTCATAACAAGCACACAACGGTAGTTGTAAAAGAGATTTATAGAGTAGAATTACATCACTTAAAATAGGTTGCTGAAAAACATTCTGGACACACTACTGATAGAGTCAGTAATGGCTGCAGTGGATCTCTCCTGCCATATATTTAGCAAAGTTTTGTCTGTGTTTAAGGAACAAAATAATCCATATGTTGCAATGACTAACACTTTAAAACAAAACAGGTTTTTTTTTTCCACAGAACATTCTTCCCCAATCTGAAAAATAGGGAAAGTGAAGTAAAAATATAACTGCTATTAATCAGCCTGTCAAATAAGGCAATTACCAAATACTTCATGACCCTTAGCAGAGCTTGCCTGAACAACAGATACATTAAATTTTCTTTTTTTGTTGTTTGATTTGAAGTTCAGCAATTGTACAAGCAATTTAAGTCAAACTACAGAAATTTTTGTAACAGTCAAGTCTCTTTTTTTCTTATATTATGTGCTACTAGTGAAAATAGGAAATTTATGGCAACTATGAATGATGCTTGGACCAGGATTTTACATTACTGGCTTGCAAATAACAGACTTGTAAAATGCAATTTCCCTATATATATTCTCCATATAGTAATAGTGACCTAGCTGAGTTTTCAGAAAGAGCTTTAAAATTTATCTCTGAAATAGTAAATGGTAGCTAAATTATTTCAGGTATTAAAAATTGCCAGGTATAATGGTGTGCTCCAGTGCCACTTGCTTTCAACAGACACTCGCTTTTACTTCATCATAAAGTGGATTACGCCATTCTAGTATACAATTAAGAAAGAATCCATTTCTAATCTTCCACTCGGAGTGCTACCAAAGATGGTAAAACATACTGCAGTTTAAAGGGCATAGATCTTTTCAGAGATATTTACTGATCCAATGATATAGAAATAATCAAAAAGTATATATGATCTCCCAAGAAGTATCTTAAGAGAACCAGATATTCACAATAGTAACTACAGCATCTTGTAAACCTGGAGGGCAAAATCACCACCAAAAGCAGTAACAGTAAGCTTTTAAATCTCAACGTACTCCAGATGGACCTTTTCCTGTGTTATGCCATATTTCACCAAACACGAAGGACTGGCTTTCTAACCCAGGTATGTTTATTCTGAGCTAAACCTGCCCATAGAACTTTGGACTTCAAAACAAAGAAGCATTTTCTCATAGGAAAAAAAAAATGCCTAAATTCAAGACTTGAAGTGGAATGGGAAAAGTTAATGATATATATTGCCAAGATGAACAGATATACAATATGCAGCCCTCATACAGACATTAACTTCCACAAGTATTTTTACAAAAGAATTATTAAAACTCACTCTGATATATTCAGAGACATAAGAAAAACACCTTTTACACACATTTATGCAAAACTGTTTTACTGCATGTTTGCCAAACACCAACAATCCCATAGAGAAAAAAAATTATGTAGTTTCAAAAATTCCGAAATTATGAATATGTAAATCTGCAAGAACTGCACTGAATATTCCTGGAAACAATAGACATGAACCAGTATGCAATTCTCTTTTGTTAAGCCTTTAAGAGACACATCACTACCTACAGGAAGTTACCTTAAAGTTACCTTCTCATTTTTCTAATTAAATTCTCACACACCCCCATCCGATTTGGTTCATAGTTGCTTTCAGCCTTCTAAAACTGGCTACTCTCAAAACATATATTTACACTTAAAGTGGTGTGTTTCATTTCTGGGCATTGCTTCATACTGTTTTTGTGCTATTACCTAATTGGTGTTCAGTGTATCTGTAAAGCAGCTAAATATATATATATAGCTATATTTATATATCTCTCATACTAAACAATGTTGACATACCATTCCTACTGCCCTGATATCACAAGAGTCACAGATTGCAAGAATAACTGAAGTTGAAAGGTGCCTGCGGAGGTCAACAATATGCAAAAAACTAACAGAGAACATGTGCACACAGACACTTCTCAAGAAGCCAGAAAACCCCAAAGGAGTGATCATACTGGCGATACCTGTGAATCTGAACCTGCATGAATGTGCTTAAAATTCCTCAAAAGCACAAATTCATTTTTTAGAAGTACAGCTAAGATGAAAGATTTTCAGTAGTTGCCAGCAATGATCAGAGTTTAAGGCAAAGACAGTCAGTTTATTAACTACCACTTCTGAAAAAATAAACTTGTATTTCTGGTGCTCAGAGAAGCTCACTAAAAAATTGCAAGGATAAATGTGGGATGCCAATGTACACGCTCATGGAAAACCAGCAGAGGGAGAAATTCCTGATCCAAATATGAACACCTACTGAATATTTTGACCATGAGAGAGAGTGCCATGAACTCCACAAATAGAGAAGCACTGTACTGAAATAGTTTGCATGCATGTAAGAGATATGCACCAATTAAAAGGAAATACACCTCTGTGTATCGCAACAGTAACAAAAAGAAAGGGGATGGGGATCAATACCTTCACCAAAAAAAAAGCACAAAAATTAAATGATTCAGAGAGTAAATGAAGATTTTTTTTTTTTTAATCATAAAATGTCAATGTATTAGATGGAACTCATCTCACCAATTCTCTTGTTAAAAGAAGGCTGAAAACTCTCACCTATGACCAAAAGTTGAACTTGACTTGGGAGGAAAAGGAAAGCATGAGTAGACATTTGATCCCCATCTCCTGCTACACAGGGATAGAGATATAAATTTAGGCCATTGCAGAGATGCAGGGGGGAACATTACAGTTTTACAAAGATGCTAAGGTCAATCCATTCAAGAATTTATGGAAAATTTGATCATACTGAACTACCCCAACCAATCCTTCACGTTCAGGTCAAATTTAAATTATTGAGAGAACTTTATGTCAGGGGAAAATAATTCCCAGCATTGGTAGCATATGCCCTGTCAACATAAATCACAAAAAGTAGATATAGACGCATCCATCTGCACTTCTCAGGTCTGCAGTTAGAAATCTTTGCATGCACCTTACTCTGCTTACACAGCTTAAGGAATGTCCTTGATCCTCCTGCCTGACCACATTAGCTTTACTTGCTCTCTGGACATTTGACTGAAGACTGTACAATTCTGTTCTTCTCCAGAATCTCTTACTTCTCTCTAATGGAATTATGAAAGCTTTTCTTCTGGTCCATAAGTGGATTATTTTTCAGACAGAGATATTTAGCCTCCCTTATAATATAATGTGCACAAAACTTAATGATCAGAAACTTTCTTGCTTTGTCTTCCTATTTGCCCCCAGGTCCTGCAGTTTTACTTCATGAAGAAATGGGAATAGATGGATACAGAAATTCATGCAGAGGTTTGGTATGTATAACACTTAAATAGTGTAATAAAACCAAATTTGTAGAAGAATTACTACACATACTGACAGTTTTTTCTGATTTATGCTTAGTGTTCAGTGTGCTTTAACCGAAAGTATTAGGAACACACCCCAGATAACACGCAGTATCAGCATGTGACACCTTGATTATACCTGGCTAAAGAGTATGTGCTGCCCATTGGAGGGATAGTAAAGAGAGGCAGATTAATTTTCTGCATAAAGGAAAGCAGCCTGAAGGTTGCTTCATATACCAAAAAAAGCCTACCTGACAAACAGAGCACTCACAGGGCTGCGATGCTCCTTTTCTTTGAGTCACGTCTTACAGCACAGACATGAGAAGTCCCATCCCCACTCTCTTAAGGGGATCTTTTGATGGCAAAGCAGAGGTCTCCTGGCTGCAGTACTTGCTTTCACTCTAATGTCAGCTGGTGATGGAATGTGAAGCAGCAGCACCAGGGGAGAACAAGAGCTATAGCCTACGTGACTGACCTTTCAGGCAAGTGTTTGACAAGAGCCCTCACGTTACTTAAGGGTAATATTGGTGGTGTTCTAGTATGAAAACGTACAAAGAGCTTCCACTATAATTGTCAATTAGAAAGTCACATCTGTCACATTTGTGTTCATTTTTACTCCCATTTATACATGAATTTCATGACTAGCATCAAAGACAGGAAATACACTCATCACAAATTTTGCAGCAGAGAAAGGCTGCATTAGAGAAAAAAAAGCATATTCCCACTAGGAACATAATTACAATAAAGGAAATACTCAGGACATCACCTATTCAAGTCTGAATGTCCTTGATGCATAGCAAATGGCAACTGATCATCACAACATGCTGCGTCTCAGCAATGTCCAGAACTTCTGCCAGATAGTCATAAAAACTCCAGCAATGATGCTCTTTAACATGTGCTACTGTAAGGTTTCCCTTTAAAACGATTAGCTGAAATAATAGATGTAAAACATCCAGAGAAAATTTGGAGAGTTGCACAGTCCTCTGCAGTCCAAACTTTAACACTAAATATCAGAGACAGCAGAAACTTATAGGAAACGTATGCAATTACTGCAGTCATTACTTACCATCCCTTGCAGGCCAAGGTGCAAAATTACCTCTTAACATTAACTGGTTTGGACAGTTCAAACCTAAAATCCAGTGCAAATGCATGTCACAGCCTAGCTTTGGCTGCATAAAACAAAAAGATACTGAACAATCTGAATAAGTCAGGCTTGCACACCACAGTGCAGGAGTAGTTCCTTAAATGTCTTAAAATGAAGATGCAGCTAACTTTCTTGCCTGCTAAGAACTGCAAACATCATAGTTTGTCAGTGACAGCTTATCTTTGATGGCATTTTCTTACTTCATTAGTCTTTTCTATGTATGGTTTATCAAAACAAACAAATTCCTACAAACAAATCCGGCCCTGAGGAACAGTGCTGGAATTATCAGTCGTGTTCAGCAGTGAGTATTACAGTCTTCAGGAGGGCAGAGCTCCAGGCTAGTTCAAGTCTGCCTACATTTTCCCAGACTGAAGCCTGAAGGCTTCAGAAGTTTCTTCCCTACATCCTAGTTGATAGCCAAAGGTGGATGCCAATGGTGGGGATGTCTGAAGCATTACATTTATTTATTGTAAAAAGAAATAACATTCTTGATTTTTGTTTGTCCAGTATATCTTCTAGTTGGGATATACAAATACTGTATAACCAAGGTGGCATCGATCAAAAGTTCTAGACTAGCCTTTCGAGGTATGAACTCTGTATTTCATATATGGACACTGGTTAGTCTTATTACCACTATGTGACAAACCACGGAATAGTCATAAGGAGTTCTTTATCTAGGTGAAGAAAAATAAAATTCTATTTCAGCTTAACATGGGTAGAGAATTGCACAGAAACTGTTTTTTCCGCTGGAGTGATCTGCTGTAGGAGTTAGCCATATGCTTTAAATGTGACTGACATGTCTCTGAATTTAATGTGTCACCTGCTGAGTTCAGGATCTGCTGTCTATCTCTCAACGTGTAAAAAATGAATTGCTTCAAAATGATTTATTGCCAGCAAAATAGAATGTGAAAACAACAATAGGAACAGTGCTGTAAAGGCATCCTACATTTAATAGCACTGTTTGACGAGTAAATTATTTCACAAATATAATCAAACATTCTTATTGTGAAACTCTCAGCCTTGAAAGCTATTGCACAGTCTAGTATCTGGCTTCTTGATTCAAGAGCTAATGCCATTAAGAACATGGAGAAATGTAGCATTAACTCCCTGGGTTCCATTGCAGCTTGTAACTCCACGCAGAAAATACAGGGTTATAATGTCACCACCAAGCTGTGGAATTAATCTCTCTACTTTTATCTTTTGTGCTTTTTCTTCTTCTCCTGTGAAGTATCTACAGAAGCATCTTTAATAAAGGATTTTCATTTTCTATTTCTTTCTACAAATGGGTGGCTTGCTTTATAAATCTCATCTGTGTACACGCTACCAAAGCCTTGATATGTAGAACTATTTTCAAAATATCATGGACTACCCTTTAAAAATGTTAAAAATGTAATAGATCAATATTAATGTTTAATATTTGTAATATTTTAACCTTAGAAAGATTAACATAAATGTTAAAAATTAGTGATAAATACTGGAGACAAAAGTTCCAACTCATCAAGAAGTTTAAGCATAAATATCATTGAGCATGTGAATAGTTTTAATACATAAACAGGACTACTATGCTTAAAAGTAGGCTTAACAGAAAATACATCACATTGTATACTGAATCGCACTCAGCTTCTTAAATGCAGCAGTCCAATAAACTTCCATAAAGTATATTTCATGTCCTTTAAAAACAAAGCCTAAGTGCTTACCTCCCTTTCCAGACTGCATCCATGTCATCCACACCGATGTTACTTGCCAGAGCCATTCCTAGAGTGCAAACAGAAGATATATAAATAAAACTACTGGCTTTGTTTCTTGTCAAGCATCACACCAAAACCACTATCAGTAATGAAAACGAGCGCTACATATTATTAGGTGTTCCTTGGCTGAAAACATAAACCAGTTTGGTTATTTTTTCTGAGGTCAAGTAGCTCTTTGATCACTAGGTTGTTAAATGACTCAAGCTTATAGTCAGCATTGCCACTGGACCCCCTACCTTTCCTTCCCTTTAGGTGCCTGCTGCCACATATTTGGGAATATAATCTCCAAGATTAGCAAAACATGGTTGGCTCTATAAGAAATCCTGTGAGTTACACACAAGCAAGTGGAAATGGTAATAAAGTGTTGAGTGGTTTGTTCTTTTTTCCTTCTAGCAATCACCAACGCTTGCTTTTTATTTTCTTCTAGTAATTACTAATGATGGGGGGACAGAAGCACTTCCTCTGAGCAAGGCTGATTTCTACCTGAAATAGTTTGTTGCTGTTTGGTTTTACAAGAAACTGAAGCAGCGAATATGAATGACAGTGGCAGTTTGCCAAGTCATGGTCAGTTATTTTAAACATTGACAAGATCTAGCTTGTGCCAGCACTTAAATTTATCCACTTTCAACCTATATATTTTCCCTGTTTTGGGAATGTTACCACATTATTCTACGTGCAAAGGAACTCTGAGATTTTAATGACTATTGGTCACAGGCGCAAGACTGGGAAGTGGGGAGGGGAGGTAAGGATCTACTTTCTGCGCTGTTTCTCTCTTTTTTTAAATATGTGCAGAAGTTAGGAGGGAGCCAGGTGCCGCATTTTTTTGTTTGTTTGTGATATTCATGAAACTAATAACTCCTGTGGATAAATAGATATTGCTTATGCCCCCAGTATTAGTTAGGGCTTCGAAGTGCAGTTGGAATCACTTTGCCATGCAAGGCACATAGCCATTGTCAACGTTTACTCTAGAAAACTTCCAATACAGACAAATCTTGGAAAGAAGAATGCAAGCAAACCCAGAACAACAGACCAGTGAAGTGATTTGGCCATAGTTTTGCTTAAGGTTAATTGCAGACTTGACCATTCAGCGTTGAACTGAAAGTTAACTGGTTTTGCTGGACCTTATGTACTACCCAGAGAAGTCTGCCCAGTCACAGACTATTCGTAACCACAAGAAGTACATTCCTTAGGAGAGGTATGTGCATAAAGGTACAACTGATTTACAACCACATTTCTACATGACAGAGAATGGAAGTATTCAGCATAAACAAGAACAGGTATTGGACAACACCCATCTGACCTGCATGCAACGCCAAAGTTAACTTCAGGAAGAAGCTGTTCATAGCTATACTGATGGGAATTTTTCTTTCACTTCTATACCTTCAAGGAGAAAGACTGTTTGCAGTCTCTTCCTGTTTGAGATTGCAAAGGAATTCCTTAGCAGAATGACGATATGACATTTGAAACACTGAATGTATTCTCTTAAAGGTACAAAGAAGCCTATTGTCATGCTTGATAAAACATGAAACAAACTCATTGGACTTATGAATATTACTCTTTTCTTTTTATTATGTATAGGTCACCATTTTGCTCTGAGAATAAAGAACACAGGTCACTGCAATCTGGTTTGGATGTGTGACCTGTTATTGCTCAATCTTTTTTCCCCTCCTATCTGAGTACTAAGGAGAAAGGTTATCATTTGGGAACTGAGCTTTCTGCTTCTTCCACCCAGCTTCAGCTGCTGGCAGTGTAGACATGATGCTCAAAATCCTAAGCTTAATGTTCAAAGGTAAATTTAACGCATAAAACGCAGGAAAGGTGGTTTGGGAATGAATTTCACCTTCTCTCATTAAAAAGGAGAGGGACCAGAAAAAGTACAGAAGATTTCTTTCCAAACACTAGGTATAACACACACAGTATTATACTTCTATCAAAAAAACCCAAACCAAAACAAAGTGGCTTGTCTCTCCAGTGAGCACTCCAGCATTGCATACACACAGCAGCAAGGGCTATCCCATGCACATCACTAGCTCCATCACTGTAGAGATATGGCAAAATGACTAATGGTAGGATCCGTGCCACATTGGTTAGTGGCAATATCTGTACACATCATTGCTAAGTGACACTAAGTATGCATAGACAGCTATCGACAACACTACTGTACTAGAACATTACTTTTATAGTTGAGCCACTTCCTCAAATACAGGAATTACAGATTAAATACAGGATGTGAAATCAGGTTTTTAGCTTGAAAAGTATATAGTTGTTCCTTTTCCAGCTTCTGCTCTATGGGTAAGACTCCGGAGCCCGCAATTACATTTTAGGGTCTTCACAGTAATTGTTGTTTTGCCATTTCCCTTCTTTGCTGCATTATATCTGGCTCTGAAGTCAAACCCTTTCATTTTGCTCTATTGTTTTTTAACCACTTCAACAAAAAAAGGAAACTAAAAAAATTAAAATTAGATCTATATTGCCCTCAGAGGAAGCTTTGGTTGTCTGGACAGTTAAGTTTTTTGCTTACCACTGAGAGGACACAACATGCTATATCACAGGTATCAAAGCACTGAAGTTTTAAAGATCTGAAATAACTTCTATGTTTGTTTTTAACTTCCATCACTAACCAGGTCATGTTAATGCAGCACTTTCAGCTCATGGAAATCTTGAAAACACATTGAATGTCACAGCAAATTACCAGTAATAGATTTTATGGGGTTTAATAATTATCAGTAAAGTCTCAAATAAATGCATTGTTATATATAAGTTTATCGGCATTAATCTTGGAAAGACCTGTAATGTCCAAGTCAGATACAACTTCTTCACAAGATCTGTAACATAAAATGATTTTAAACAACAATAAAGAATTTTACTTTCTACAGATACTTAAGAACCAGCTTTATTCGATGTAAAAATGCAAAGATATATAGAAATAGATGGATGAGTCAAGATCCATCCACCTACCCATCTATCAATGGGTAAACAGACAGGTAGGCATACTCCATAGGAAAACAACATTCTCCAGAACTGAACAGTCAGATTCTGGAATTGCAATCAGATGCATGATGAGAGGAAGAACATTCTATCTCCTAATTAACTATTCATCCATTTCTGAGAAAGGAAAGAGAAAAAGCACATAAAATTACCTCTTACATCTCCTTGACAGCACGCTCAGCTCCAGTGCCCATCCCACCCTCCTTGCCAGAGGAAGCATGTCAGGGAGCAGCCGGAGCAGCACTGCTCCCTCCAGGCAGGGGAGCCAGGGGCAGAGGGCACCCCGTGCCTGCCAGGGCAGGGGCCACTTCTGCCAGGGTACACCCCCCCAGCACCCAAGAAAGGCAAGCAGCACGGCCCTAGAGATGGTGGCCAGGTCCAACCAAGAGTCCAGACCATAAGGCAATGTCATGGTGATGAGGCAGGTCTGCAGTCAAGACAGCAAGCCAGCCCCCAGGATGAGCTCTGGCTCGAGGGGTGGACCAGCACTAACAAGGCACAGCTGAGATGGGACCAGCAGCCCCAGGCTGAGCTTAAGGAAAGCTTGGGGGGGCGGGGGGGAGACCCAGGTGAGGTTGGTCAGGGCCATCAAGGCTTATTAGTGCACTCAGGGCCTCAACTCGAGGTGTTTTGGGGTAGAAAAGCTGTATGCCTTTAAAGTACTGGCCTTGCCAGTGTTACACTGATACAAACTATGAGATTATATGATTTGATGTGCTATATCGTTGGGGGAGAGACCCCACATAAACTATGGAATATGTTAACTACTTTTCTAAAAAGGACTTTTTTTTTTTTTTTTCTGCAGAAGGGGAATGAAAAGAACTGTACAGACTTGATTTTTGCCACAGTGGCTGCAGATAACTTGTGGGTGGTATTTTGGCAAAGGAAAACCTGTTTTGTTAGGGGCACAAAATATGGTACTCCATTATATCTACCCACCCAATGATGGAGACTAGAGATGGAACGATGTATTAAATCTTTAATTCCACATTTGATTATAAAATCATGGATATAGTAAGCCATAAGGTACCATGTTAATACATTTCATATAGTCCCATAGGGTGATTTTGCATATTTTCTAGAAAAAAAAGGGAGCAAGATACCATTCTTTGACCAGTGAATAAGGAAATTTCAAAGCAGAAACTATTAGACAAGTCCTAAAATTTGAATAAAAACATAATTTCTCTTTTAGTTTTAGCAATATTAACCATTCACACTAACCCAGTTATTCTCAACTATTTTTTCAAGGAGCAAGAAATTTCCTGTGTTTCTTTACAGAAGTAAACCACATTAATGCTGTATAACTAAAATACTCTCACAAATTAGTACGACATTAAACACATGAAACCAATAAATTAAAAAATTTGTGAGATTTATCAATAAATGGAAATAACAGTAATACTTCAAGATGACATGCTTTTATAGGTAGTTTAATAGGCACAAGATTTCTAATAAATGTTCTGAAATCTAATCATTATAACCATGCCAGATGCTGGATTGTACAGGCAAAGGTTGGTTTGAATGTGCTGTCATGTTAGACATACTTGCCAGTATTAAACAGACTGTGACTACTATCTGTACATTTGTCTCTCTCTAGGGCATTTTTAAGAATTTTTTAATTAGCTTTTGTTTCCAAGCAGTGCTTTCATTTTTCTTGATAAAGCTTTTGTTTTTCCAGGTTTTATTGAATTCAGATTAGATTCCACATTTTCTATAGTCATTACAATAAGAATATGAAACTTTTAATAATATATGAAAACTAGCAATGACAAGTACCTTACAGTGTTTTCAAATCCAGTTAAGAATGAGATAGTTTAATGGTTACTTTCTTTTATTGTTTTAATTTTGGCACTATCTTGTAGAAACAGTGTTTCTCATTAGAAAATTCAAATAATAAAAGTCTATGAAAAATGAATGAGAGGTTGAGCCATCATGACAGAAAGCATACTCTGTAACACAGGTGCTAATCTTAACCCAGTTACTCTACTTTTCACGGTCAAGGTAGAAGGCACTTGTCTGAGAGTTGCATTTATTTATCCATTGCTGTATTTGTCTCCATTTGGAGGCAAATATAAATACGCTAGGTTAAGATAAGAGCAAGGATATCCCATATGCTGTCAAGAGCATGTAAATCAACATTGGGCCAGAATATAGTTTAGCATGATTTCTATCTTCTCTGTACCCCGAGAGTCTATTGTGATTCTCTGAGCCTACTGTGAAATCTTTGCAAGTCTAGACACCCTTGAGACTCAATCTGCCAGTCTGTGCTTATTTTATTTATTTCTTATAGTCATTTTTTCCAATTGACTCCAGTTAGGGCAACAAATTCAGTGACATAGGTTTTAACCTATTGTTTTGTAGTAGCAGTCAGATTTAAGTCAGCAGTTACGAACCAACATGATTTTAAACAAATTAAAGTAACCAAGCAATAGTCATTTACCTTTATAGATATTAATAGTGGGTTTACCAAGCAACAATATTCACTATTACCTTATAAAAAATGATGTTTATTAATGGCGTCTCATTGCCTTTCACAGCAGGGCTCCTCATCCTATTTTGCCATAATGACTGAGCCAGCATCAGATTTTAAGAACGAATGTTATCATTATTCACTACAGTACTCCACCGAAGCTTCACTAGAAAGCAATAAAGAACAAAATGTATATTTTAAAGACCCTCATTTTCCCCTAAATGCTTGAATTAAGTTGCAGACTGTGGTGTTCTGAGAATTGAGTTATGTTCTAAAGCAACGCTTCTGAAGAAGTGCATCATTCCTGGAAACTGGGCTCTGATTAGCCTGTGAGTTTTCCAATACAGGCTCCTGATTTTCTGCAACTGTAGCTGCTGCTGGATTTTTGCATTCTGGCATGGGGATTCTTTCTGTCGCCTGAGAGAATGATGAACAGTTGTCTGAGTAGCTCCGAGCACATACTTATTTCCTCTTCAATAAGAACAACAGTCAATATCATTTAGGCACAGGAAGGCATCACTACAACACAACAAATCCAAGGAATGCTTTCTTTTTTTACTGCTGATCCTAGCTACTAAATTGTAGCTCTTTCACAAGCTTATTTGCATTGCTGCTCTGCTCCAATGAACAGGTATTGGTAAAAAAAGGATGGGCCTTCAAACACCCTAACATAATAAAGCATGAATTCAAAAAGGGGCATGGTACATAAAGTACCTGTGAAACTGCAGCAGTCCTAAAACTTACAATTCTTTCACTCCAATTTGAATTTCATTTTAATGACAACAACCCAAACGCCATACCAGCAGAATGCGGTGCATGCAAGAAACAGTGTGAGACTTGGTTAAAAGCCGTTTAAGGTTTTTGTACTGAAAAAAAGTCAATTTGTAGGAACTGAGAAGTTTGCAGATCTCAGCTCTTTTGATAAATTTCACCACTTTAAACTTCTGTTTGTCTGAAGAAAGAGTTTTAAACTGGTAGACCACCCTGGTTTTACATTTTGAAGGTGAAAACCTGGGAGGTTAATTAATTGGACGTAAACACTCTTGAGAGAGAAGGAAATGAGAAGGAAAAAGTTTTAAATTAAAATTAATTGCAATGGCCTAAATGAAACATTTTTTATTTTCAGCTTACAGAAATCTGTGAGATGTTTAATGACTTCTTTTGTTGATATCCCACAGTGTGCTACAGGAAAAAAAAAAAACAACCTTAACATTTCTTGAAGACTCCGTATCACTAAATGGGTGTTACTTAGAAATGTGCTTACAGACTTGCATCGTATCGGCAAGGTTCACTGTATTCTTTAATCACAACACGTTAGCAAAGCTTTCTTGCTAGTCAGCTAAGTCCTAATCCCACAGTCACTGAAGTCTTGGAAAGATCCCGTGCCTGAAGGGGTTGATGAAGCCCAGGATACTGTACAGAGTATTCTAGAGCCAGAAGTTATGGTGTAGCTTTGTATAATACAGAGTAAGCATGTGTCTGCTCTGAAATTACCTGTAACCAGGCATATTTTCTAAATATTGCCACAGTTATACTACAGGTAAATACAATACTGTGAGTATCAAGCAATAACAAAGCCTAGTGACCAGCTTCAGACTTTGTATTTTTCTGACCGTTCTGAGCTGGGAGTCACTAGCCAATGTCTCTCAGAATTTTATGGTTCATGATCAGGCATATTGTTGATAAATAGGTAAAAAAATACAACTTCCATCACTGCGGCCAGCAAAGTGTAGGGTATGACATGGAGTGCAATTGCCCCCCACGTAGCCACAGCCTATGAAAGCTCTACACTGCTCCGTCTGTCCTTGCATGGTGCACAAACATTTCATCACCTTTGCCCACCTAGAGTGGAGACGAGAATCTATCGCTTTCATCCAGTGCAATATTTCTATTTGTAAAAAAAGAAGTTTTAAAATGACGCTACATCCAGATTAGGGCCATAGAATGGAATGGTGTGCAGAATGGAAATCAGACACAAAAAACTGTGCGTAGGAGCCCCCTCAGCCCGCACAAGAGTAATACCCACCCTTAGTCTCTGCAGCCTCTGCTATTCAAGCTGTGTGCCAGATAGGGACAGCCTTAGACTTCGTCTCCTCTCCCTACAACCCCCTCCCTGATTATTAGAGCAGGGCAGCTCTGCCTGGGCTGGGCTGAGCCTCCATGGCACAGCAGCACACTAACAGCATCCTTTTGTGTACTCTAGCAATAAATGGATAAACATGCAAAAACCCAAGAGATTTACGTATCTGCCAAAACTGACTTTCAGGTCTCTGTCTCCTCTGCAGAACTGGGTAATAACTAGGGGCCAGCGAATAATGTATATATTTTTTGTTAATATTGATTTGAATTTTTAAACGGACCCACTCTGGCTGTTGTTGCATCTGTGTAGCTGTCACTGGAGCCAGTGCACTCTCAACCAAAGGGAAAAGACAAAAAGATTAACTCTCTCTAGTCCTCCATCCATTAAGATGAGAAAGTCTGGAAACTAAGTTGTTTTGCATAGCAACTCCATGTCCTTTATACACCAAAAATCCCCTGTATTTTCACTGGTCACTGATATTCCATTATCAGAACCTTGTTCTACCGCTGCCATTTCCATCTTGGTATTTAGCAGTTTATAACAATATTAGCTACTCAATATCTAATTAGCAGCTAAACGTGTATTCTCACATAGATGCTTTTTTCAACAACAATGACAAAAAAAGGCAAAAAAAGAAAAGGAAATGGAAGAAAGAATCACATGCCTGACTTACACCCTCACTTCAAAAAAGGTTTATTGGTAAGCTAATTAGCACGAGTTCCAATTAGGCAGTCAGCATCCCTACAATTTGGGATCTAAGGAAAGATGGCACTCTGTAGCTATAAGTCAGTACAGAGCAGCCGAGAAACAGAGCCCTTCGGCAGGGGTGCGGGAAGCGGCTTCTGAGCATCTGGGAACCGACAGGCTGCACACTGCCAAAACAACACTCCTCTGTCAGGACGCATTCATCTTCGCCTTTCCCATTCCCCTGCACATCCAAGCAGTTTGCTGGATGCCATACCAAGGGACGCAAGCAGCAGAGTGGAAGCACTGCATGGTGCATACTCCTTGCTTTTCCTCCCAGAAGGCCGGCAGAGCCCCCAGTACAGCGGACGGGTGATGAAGCCCAGCCCAGCTCTCCCAGGCATCAGGCACCGCTGCTGCCCCTTACGCGAGTGATAGCTGGGAAGTGGGAAAGAGCCCGTTTCTTCGCAAGTACCCTGCACTGCTGGCTAAAGGCCAGGCAGGTCTCAGCAGGGCAGGTGTTTCTTTTTTAGGTCAAATCTTTTAAGGCTTTTTTTGCTTTCTGTTGGAAAGCTCTCCTGCATGCATACCTAGTGCAGCATTTCAAAAGCAGTCTGCTTGGAGAAAATATGCTCTTGACACAAAGCAAACTTTACAGTACCCTTTGATATGTCAAATTATATCAGTGAGTATCAACAATATTCTCCAAAACACAGCATGTTTTTAATACTTAAAGTTCTTGGCAGAAGTGTGCCAGAGTTGCTATGAACAACTTGCTAAAAAATAAAACAGTTAAAATAAGGAGTTTTGCAGATGTTTTTCCAGGTCTGTCAAGTTTCCTGGCAAATTATCTGTGTACGTGAATTGTTAGGTTACAGAAAGTAAAATGTACTCAGCAAACCTAAATCAGTAAGTCATATAAAAGACAAAACAATTATTTTCTTTCAGGACGGAAGAAAATAAGTGTGTTATTTAATTTCTCCTCCCAGTGGGACCTGGATTGGTTGGGAAGATGAGCTGGTACAGATACATTGAATTATCTCAATTTTAAGCCCAGGCAGTTTGCCACGATTCAATGAGTTTCTCTTAGAAAGCCTATCTGTAAAAGATGATGTCATGGTGTCCACTATTCAGAGCCAGGATTTGTACTAACATTGATTCACCCTTGACGCTGGACAAAGTACTCACAAATATTGAGATCCTCATGATGAGTTTCTCAAGGGTTTATTACTTGCTGCTTGACTGGTTGCCACCAAATGATCCCTCATTTGATCACTCTATTTATTATGAGATGACTGACAAGATGAAAAGCAGAAAAATGGCACCCTTGTTCACCTATTTCTTCTTCAACCACAATGGTCAATATCCTCTGTCAAAAGGCAGTGGTGGCAGTGACAATTCAATTGAGCTATTTTAAAATTTTTAGACAACACCTCTTTAGTTTAAGATGAAAGGGAGTCTGTGCTCCTCAGATTTCCTATGATTTCTTTTCTTACTAATGAATACATTTGCACTGGAAAGATTAATGGACTGTTTTGACACATAACAAAAAGAACTCTCAAGTACAAAAGTATGGAGCTCATCAAGCAACAGTAAAATTTAATTAGTACCTGAGATGTCTAAAATGTAGAACTTTAATTTGTATTAAAAAAAAAAATCACCAAAATCCCAGCACCTAGCAAGCCCTTACAAAAGTGCATGTGATTTAGCTGATTTTCAATGCAGTGGATTAGAAGACTGTTTCAAATTCATGTGTTGAGCTGCTTCACAGACAAGCTTCATTAACTATAGACCTCTATAAGTTGGAAAACACAAAGTGTATATCTCCTTCAGACAAGCCTCAGTGCAACGGAGCCTAAACCCCATCCTCCCATATGATACAGACCTGATGATAACCTGCCTTTCAGTCTTTCTACACATACGAAGAGGATGTAAAACACTAAGAAACCAAAAGAGCAGATTTTTTTTTTTTTCATGCACTCTACAGTAGTGTATATGGATAGCTAGCATGTGAAACAGCACTGTGAGAATAAGCTGGGTCAAAATATAGTGACACATTGCTACAGCTCAACTGAGAACACAGGGACTATGTTCATTTAGTCCACTTGTGAATTTGGTCTACACAATATACTAATCTAGGGCTGTTTCAAACCTCTGTTCAAAAATTCAAGCTCAACTTGCAGTTTTTCTCCTGTTCTATATGACAGGGAAGTCTTGCTACCCTTTTGTGAACCCAGGGTTGTTGGTTTCTTTCTTACTACTGCTTTTATTTGTTATCGTACTTCCTGATTTATTTCATCAAGAAATGGGAGTTCAAAAAGACCTCAATATAGGCTGCTGCATCAATAGTTCTGGCCTAAATGGAATTAGAAAGTGATAGGATCTTGCCACAAATTCAATTTCAGCTCTCTCCAGTTGCCAGCTCAGCAGAGGACCTCCCAGTTTTGTTGTGTTTCTCTGCATGCCACAGAGGAAAGCAAGAGGCCCAAGAGAGAGAGAATTTCATCAGGGGACACAGAAAATCATATCTGCACACTATGCTGGCTTTCACCAACAGACACTCAAGATTGATGCAGATGAATCCAAGACTGAATCTAAGGAGCCAAAGGTTTCCTGGATTCTTTATCTAATTCTTTGTTTGAGATTTTGCCTACATTTAACTCCTTTCTTGACATGTATGTCTGGCAGTTAAATATATAGCACTCTGTGAAATGGGTTTGGAAGTATATCCTTAAAAAGACTACAACATAGCAGAGAAGAAAACCGCTAGCTAGAACCAATAATAGCATTTCCACCACCATAAGCTCTGCTACTGTCCCTTACTTATTATGAGACCTATGTCCAAGCGAAACACAGCTTTACATTTTTTAAACAAACCAGAAATCATGCATTATCCATTCTTACACCCTTCATTCATGTTTCCATGGCTGGATGTTTCTAATAATTACACTTCTACAAGTTGATAATAATGGCACCATATCCCAGTTAACATTTGCAGGATGGTGCTTTAGAAAATAGCACATGAAATGTATTCGTGGGTCTGCTACAGTGACTCACTCAAGCTGGAATCTCTCTCTAATGGTGCTTGTTAGGAAGAACATTTTTTGGATCTGTTTCAGAAAGTGGTGTGTTAGTGGTTCAACAGCTAGTTAAATGAACGCTTTTGTTCCACCTCTAGGTAGATTCATAAAATGAATAACTATCAACCTTTCTCTTCTAGGCAGCAGTACCCCTACTCACATCTCACACTTAGGACAACAGTGAAGACTGATGCTTCCTATTACTTTGCTGTAATTAGTTTCTTGTACTAATGGTACAGAATAAATAGAATAAGCTTATTCCAGGTCTTCCTCCCAGTGTATCAGGAACCCATGCAGAACACTCTTCTCTGATGTCCAGAGACTTATTAGACATCTGCATGACACACAGCTTCAGTTAAAGAAATACCTTGCTTAAAGCAACACTCTTAAAATCTACCTCTGTTGTGTTTGTGAGGTACTGAGAGGGCTTAGGGCTGTTTTTTGTAGGAGACTCAATTTTTTTTTTTTTACTATAATGGAGACATAGGGGAAGAAACTGCTTATAAAAATGTTAGCAGGGAGCTACAGTGTTTGAACTGACATGCATTAATAGTTCAAGTTAACTGATAAAATATTCTGTGGTTACTACTTAATGCACGGAAAGGTCAAAAATCCTTTTTGTGTGAAACCTGTTGTAACCTACATCAAAACTTAGCGAGAAAGATCAAGGGTCTGATAAAAGCCTGAAGAGCTGTTAGCTGAGGCTTTAATAAAGACCTGACTCCTGATCTTATTGTCCTGTAAATAGTGTTCATCACAGTGTGGCCTTTTACTTGGCAGGATAAGCAATGATCTTCAACATTACTTGCAAGGGCTTTTTATTTATAGACATCTCTGACTCTTAACGTCTAAAACCATCATGTGCTGTGTCATATTTTTCCACATAATGCACACATAAAGCAAATAGGCCTGCTGTTCAGAGAAAAGCCAGTGTGTGGTATCTGCACAAGGGTTTCCAAAAATAAGTGGCATTACTAAAACGAATTAAAAATGCAATTACTGTCTCTATAGACATACTTGGCAACGTCTGTATAAATGGAGAAAAACTGTAACAAGCCATGAAAGCCGTAAGTTAAGTACAGAAAAGAGACAAAACAGAAGACTGGATGCTGTATAATGGACAAAAGAAACACCCAAGGGATGATTTATTTTAACAGCTGTGTTTCGTAAGTGCTATGGAGCAAGTTGTACTTACTGCAGATAGCCTTGAAAGACCTTAGGCCTTTCTGTGCAGGCCTGTCATTTCTTGTCTGTCTTCTCCCCTTTTTTATTGGAAAGGCTGGTTTTCATTTTAAAACTTAGACTCAAGTAGTTCAGTTCTCCCAAATATCAGGTACAAACTGCACCACTGGATAAAACCAGCAACAACAACAGCAACAACAAATACAGGCAAGTAGCAAGCTGATAACAGTATTACGCAAAGGAACAAAATTTTTCAAAAATAAGTCCAACTGGCAAAAAGATCTGTAGCTGTACTGTTTGAACTCTGACTATTCGTCGTGAATGAAGCGCACATATTCCAAATTTAAGAATCGTATTTGTCCATTCAGGTTCACATATGACACCCAGAGTGGGTGTCTCACAATGCCAAGCAGAGCAAACCGAGCGGGTTGTCAGTCAACAAGTTCAGATGTTTCTCAGCTTCCCCCCGGTACACCCTGGGCTGCACTGGCATGCGACCTTCTCTGTTAGCAAACTGCAGATGATATTCCCACACACAAATTTAGCCAGCTCTAACAAGCACTGCCTTGGGGGGGTCCCGAGCCCTGACTGGCAGTTAGACTTGTTCCAGGGGCCCATCACAGCAGGGAGTTTGCACGAAGCCATGTGGTATTGCAGGCTAAGCAGTTTGCTAGACCTGAACTACTCCCCCCCAGTTGGCTTCAGTGCCTGGAAACATTCTCATGAATGTTAAGTTTTACATTAATGTGTAGCCCAAGGCGTTGTTTTGTGGCACCGTGAAATTTCCATACAGGCAAGCAAGCAAAAAAAATGAACCGTGAAAAAATTAGCCTAATATTTATTTGATTGTAAATGAAAATCACCATGGTGACACTGCAGTAGAATGATTAAGTCTGGCATGTCTTCTCCTAAATTCTGGTCACTTTGCAAAAATGGTGCCTATGCCCTTGCTGCACACTGAAGCAACAAGGGGAAGCAGCACAAGGAGTTTTTTGTGACCCACTTCAAGTCTGAACAGGACTTCAGTAACTCTCCCACAAATTAAAAAATAAAAGTGCACTGGGCTTCTCCATCCCTGCTTCAGCACAGATGCCTAACACTCCACAGGTGAGAGCTTTCTCATTGCAGCTCACCAGCAGGCATAATATAATGTGAGCTCCCTTCAAATAAAAAAGAGCTGCCAGTAGTTTTGATAAATAAGACTTGTTTGAACATCCCAAAATTTCTTGAATGGAGTGTCTAGCCTATATGTGAAAATTCTTGTAGACCAAACATCAGCAAAGCAAATTAGGCAGGAGAGTAAAACCAAAACAATCAATAGCTCTCTTCGGTAAACCCATGTTTTATCATCCTGTGGTACTCACCTGAAGCCTAGTCACTTCAGGAATCTAACACTTTGCACATTACCCAGCCTCCCTATTCTGCACGATAGCCAGGACATTAAAAGCCTACTGAGGCAATGCTTGGCTTCAGCCCAGCACAGGGAAACACACACTGCACATGAAGGATGTTCTCATTACTAAAGAGCTATAGGTCATGTCATTGTCATCACCCTATTTTAGCACTGCTCATTGAAGCAGAGATGTGTTCACTCTCCTTGCTTTCTTTCATCTCCTCTTTCTGGTGCATAGGAGACTGCCTGATGTTAGATTTTTTTTTTTTATTTTCTTTTAGGGTAACTTCTAAACACCTGCCAAGCAGGTTCCTACACCTCAATTAATTCAAGTTCAGTTGATAACTGCATTGGAGCTCAGCTAGTCTGAAAATGTTGCTTAGTCATGCATATACTTTGTTTCTGATCTCTGCTCAGGACTGAAGTCTTGCTCTGCAGAAGAGTCACATAGATTTAGACCAATGATTTGAGTAGTTCTGGGTCAGTATCCAGATGAATGCAAACAGTAATGAACTGAATAAAGGGGAGCAGTGGGAGCATAGGTAAATATACTACTATAGAAGGCATATGTGTGGCACATAAAATCAAACAATGCAAAAACAAAGTCAGAGAAGGTCAACTCATCAGAAGAAATTATCCACATGTGGTATTAATGACTTGTGGCATAAGAAAAAGGAACATTCTGCTCCGCCTAACTTAAGCAATTCTCACTAATAGTTAAAACTACCCCAACGGTATCATAAAGTGGTTATTGATTGGTGAGCTAAACCCATCTCCCAGTGTCCAGAACACCACTTATTTCTTCATGTCTTCCACTCCTCAGATCCCACAGCTTAGCTCACAACTGTTTTACTCACACAGTACTTCATTCTGAGGGAGTGCACAGAGCGGGTTACCAGTTGCATGTCTGCTGCGGTGACTACACAAAGTACAATGCGGTGGTGAAGGCTGTAATGAATGTAACAATGAAGGAGGGGAAAAAGAACCAAACACATGAAAGTGCCTTTAAATCATTGAAACTGGCATTTCTTTCAATGCCTATCTGTTCATCTGGTTATTATCAGGCTGGGGAAAATTCTGGACAAAAGATAAACCTTAATCTCTTTGTACACTTTTTCATAGGAATGGAAGCAGTTAACAGGTGTTATTTTAGGTATTCATTAAGTGGAATGAAATGGTGAAAACCAGATGAAAATCGCAGGACAACTGGTAAATTACAATGTCACTTGCATCAGTTTACTTACCGAATCTTACACAGCATCACTGAATTCTAAGTAATGATCCACAAGCAGATTTGAATAACTTGTAGCAAAAATACTGAGACACAAAACTTTTGGCTGTATAACACAACATTTATTAATCTCTCATCTATGAAATCCATTCCTTGTTCCAACAGATAAAGGTTTGGGATAATTTTATTTTGAAGGGAAGTGACTTATCAGCAAACAAATCCTTCATCCTCCTCTTATTGGTTTCAGTCACAGCTGCTATTACATCTGACCCCTGGAACCCTTTCTGTACCTAGAGCAGAAGACTATCTTAAATTGGATATCAAGAGATTACGGAATTATAGCTGTTGTGAATCAAGTTTAAACTGTTTTATTTTTTCCCAGAGCTAAGCAGATCTAAGGCAAAAAAGTACACAACCTCACAACGTTCAGGAACAACAACCCTGAAAACAGCAGGAGTTACTCTGTTTAAGCAGTGCTATAGTCCTTGCTTCCTGTAACTTTAGCCCTGAGAGGACAGCAAGAAATTTTACATATAACCAACAGTGATATTACATTACTAAACTCCAAAGAATTTGGCAAGTATGAGGAATACCATTCAGGGCAATGCTAACAACTTCTGCCAAAGCTCACAAGCAGCCCAGGAAGTGTCCCTAGGGCTAAAGAAGGTGGAAAAGGCTTTTGAAGATTTCCCAGGTCTTTGATGTTAAGCCACACAAAACTGGATGTGTGTGTTCTCCTCTTTAATGTTACCCAGGAGAAGTGTTTTTCCTACTAACTTTCAGGGCAGTTCCTGAGACCATCTTGTGTGGCACTTTCCAAAATAAAAATTAAAATGAAAGCAATGACAATGTCAGTAATAACAGAGCACTGAAGACAAAATCCAGCAATCTGTACACATGCTGGGGAACATGCGGCTCAGAGAACAATTTCATTGGAAAAAGAAAATCCACGTAAGCCTTTGTCAAGTGAGGCACAATCACAGTGCGGATCAGAGGGGAGATGTCACTGTGTTAGCCGGTCAGTCCTGCCCAGGGCAGACACAGAGAGAGCGTATAAAATCACGGTAATACAGTGATGAGCCAGCCTGAAACACATTTAAGCTCTCTCCTGCCCAATACCAAAAATAAGACAAGGATTGCAATTAAGCCCAGAACTTCTCAGCTATAATCTTTTCTTTGCCCATACTGTCCTATTTTGTTACCCTTGTTTCTAGCTTCAGCAGGCTTAGGTGATCATGTTCATCGTGTGTCTGTGCATGTGAATGCCTGTCTGTGTTTGCATGTGTGTGTTTCTAACTCACAGACCAATTTCAGCTCAGTAGGACAGAACATGAAAGGTCTCAAGGATAAATCAAGTCACAAAAGTTTAAAGTAAAGTGGAGTGGTCAATGCCTGCCAGGGGGAAGAACAACAGCCTGACTTCAAGCTCACTGGCCATTAGGGATCCCAAAATAGGAGAAAAATTTGGTATATGCCCCTTACCACACTATGTTTATTTATTTATGAACCACACCCACGAAGTAAAACCAGGCTTTGTTAGTTCCAGTCTCCTCAAAGCATCTTGCTCATGCTGTGCTCTTTTTCTCCACAGACTAATCCTGAAAAAGGCCTGATGTCTACTGCTGCTTAGTATGAGGGACTGCATCTCAGGCTCAAAAGTGCAAACCGTGAACACTTACAAGAACAAGGTTTTAGGCTCTAGGGAACTATTAAAGTTTGATAAATCTCGGCCAAGGTAAGGAAGGAGCTGAATAATTTGGTTATCATTTAATTTCTCTTGTACATGATTGTTGCCTTCATACACTTGCCTCAGAGCAAAAACAATTTGGCTTTCATTAAGGATTAACAAGTTCTGGCCCCACTGAAAATCCTAGCAAAATTTCCTGTGATTGGAATTTCATCCAGTGAATCTGAAGATACTATCCATGTGCAAAAAATATTACCATTTTTTTACAAATGTAACTACTTTTGCTTCATAAGTAAATAATGTAAGTTTATGGGGAAAAAAAACAGAAAAAAAAATGATTAAGGTTTTTAATTCTGAACTGTGGATTATTTGATGTCAAAGACAAATTATGGTTCTTAAGGTTTAGATGACAACTATAATGCTACCAGATAATAATGAATTCCTTTCTGTTTGAACCAGATTCAATATGAAATAAAAGCTAGCTTCAAAACAGTCAGTGTAATAAGGACATGATCTAGCAAAAACCACTTTGCTCTTCAGATCAATTTTTTCTACTGATGAAAGTTTATTGTAGACTTACATGCTATACTTAGAAAGTACAATCTTGTTTTCAGAGAGATGGAGTATGTTCTAGACCTACTTACAACACTGGGGGTTATGGCTCATGCCTGTCACGTCTGAAAAACCAGCTTTCGCAAAAGGAAAAATAGAGGCAAGTAAATGAGTCAGATCCTATGCAATCTACACTTTCAGAGGGAGGGAGGCAAGATTAAATATAGTAGACCATTTTTAGTCTCAGAATCTCTGATGCTAAGTCACTTATTGCACTGTAACAGCTTTCCTTGCTCATCTATTCCCTAAGTGTTTGAGTTCTCACTGCAGGGCAGCTGGGGAAGCTCCTAACAGCAGTGTGCAAGATGATATAACAAATACCACGCTTTAAGTGAGGATTAATTTAGGTTGTAACCTTTTCTCTAGATTACACACAAGTCTGTTGGCCACATTTCAAGGTGGTAGGCAAAGGGACGCAGATTATGGAATAAGCAGTTACAGGGCTATATATTAAAATGAGTAAGACTGTGTACCCCCATGATAGACTGAAAAGATACAAGACCACATGACAGCTCTCCCCAATGGCACACTTCTAAAGCACACTGTTACCCTAAAGAAAGGTATCCAGATTCACAGACAAGTAGGTCAACAGTGAAATTTTCCAGGATTTTTCACAGCTAGTAGTAAGTTTGATCATCAAGTATATTCTTATTCACTCCCGCTCTCAGGCCACTGTAATTACTGCAGTGAACAATATAGACAGGTTACAATGCTTTTCACTGGCGTGGTAGCATTGATAAAGATAAGATACTTGATTTCTAAAAACACACAAGAGTTCTTCTTAATATCAAGTGGTTGGAATGACTAGGCCAGGTGCCAGACTAGGATCTTTGGAGATTTATGTCTTTTCCTCACCCACCGACAGCCAGAGCTTATGCAGCCGTCCCCTCACAATGACTCACTCATTTTTCTCACCAGTTGTGGCCAAGAGGCTTTTTCCAAGAGGGAGAACATAGTTCATACTCAATTCACAATTGACGGTGGCCCTCTCAGATGTTCTGATGAACAAGACCACTTGTTGTGATCGTGGCTCTTGATTAAAAGCAACTCAGCAATAAGAACAAAGCTGACAGCACTAATTTGTTTCATACAAGCCAGCCCAAAGCTTATCTTCAATTTCTGCCACACCGGACCAGATTTAAACTGGCAACAAAACAATAAATGGCTACACTTTAAAATGCCTAAGACACCCAACTTTATGCTGAAGAACACATTTTTATTTGTTTGTAATTATTTATTTTTTAAAAAGGGAAACTACAGATTCTGAAATGCTGTTCTTCCTCCCCTTGATCTATTTTCTACTTTTTGACAGCACAACATCTCTAAAGCAGGTCAGATAGGGAAAGAATAAAGTAAGAGGCTTAGGCATTACTTTTGGTTTGGTTTTTTTTTTAAATTTTTTAATCTTCTCATCACGTCAGGAGTTCTAATAATCACATGCTAGATGCAAAATAATTAGGCCTACGCCAGTTTGTAAGCTGAGTGATAATTGAAGTGATGACAACCCAAAGCTCTTCAATTATAAGAAGAAGGTGGTCATATCAACTCAGGGAGGGCTGGATCTATTGCCAGACTGAATATTATTCTGGCATATTCATATAACCTACGGAATTCACCTTCAGCTATCAGCACAGGATCTACATGGTTAGAAGAGGTTTAGTTAGAAAAACTCATAATTACTGTATGTGTACTGGGTTAAAGATGCCATAAAGGAACTTGAGAACCCAAGCAAAGCAATTATCAGGTGAAAGGAAAAAAATAATCTCTTTCCTCTGCTATAAAAACCAAAATGACACTAGCAGAATCAATTGGTACTAGTGGAATCAGTCAAGGTCTCCTATAATGTTTGTCTTCATTCTCAAACTTGCACACGTAGTGCCTACAAAAGAGCCTGAAGTTTCAAGAAAATTAACTCATTTTGTTTCATTCAAGAAAGCTGTTTTCCCTAAGGCTCTGCTGAATCCTCTCACTCTCCCCCCTGCTCCCTCATCTAGGTAGCCACTAGTTCCCTGGCTTATCCTGAGCTGTGCACATGAGATGCCCTACCCTTACTCCAAAACTAATCACAAACAGCAAGTTACTCCTAACAATCTCCCAGTCCATTAAGGTCATTCCTGATGTCATTAAGATAGCGCTTCTTTATTACTGCCCTCAAAGCATCAGTGCTGATAAAGACAGAGCAAAAGGAGGCAGAAAGTGATTCCTCCCTTTCAGGTTAGCAGCGATTGGCAAGTGAACAGAATTAAACTCAGGGCACAGCTGCCTGGCCTGGAATGGTGCAAAGAGGAAAAGGGGCTTTTTTCCCTCCTAGTCCCAGCACTGCCTGAACCTCAGTGGTGTAATTAATAATGAAAAAAAAAACCCCACAGTAAAACCCACCAAGGCTAAAAATGTTCCTCTTCGAACCAAAGAAAATTAACAGGAAACATTAGTAACTTTATCTGTGCAAAGAAATTAAGTCTGATCACTCAATTAAAAATAAATCAGATAACACACTCCAAACTGATTCCAATGAATTAGTACTCAGGAGTTTCCGATTAATTGCTGCAGCCAGCCAGAAAATATATCGTCTGTAGTGTTAATTTTTGTTCAAAAAGAAAATTACACTTCCAGAGAAAACATTTCTTGTGCCTTTAGCACTGTTATCAGAAGTGTCTTATTACACAAGGTTAAAACAACTGGCATTTTGCACTGCAGAGAAAGATCAGATGAGTGAGAGGAGTTGTGGAAGAAGAGGGAAGTGAAAAAACTGTCTCCTTATCAAACCATAAAAAGCAATTGAAACTTTAATCATGTCATCTTTCAAAAAATATACTGGGGAGGGAAATCTTTAAAAGGTGCAAAGGATTTTTTCTCATAATAGATATTACATGACCTGCTTGGATGGACAGAAGAACAACACAGAATTTCACCAAACTTTGAAATAGAGCTATAATCTGCAAACACTGTTACATTTGTCTGTGGCATCATTTGCTCAAGACAAAAACATTCATGTTACCCCTTTGCAGGAGAAATGGGAATGCTGGATAACATGGCCATAGAGGAGATAAATGGTCTATGGTGCCTGACGGTAGGTGTAGAGCTGGATCTAAGATGTAGCTGGCATTAGCACACAGCACAGCTGAGTTCTCAGTGTGCAGCAAATATGGGTGCCTCATTGCTGAGGTTCATTCAACAAATTGTCACGGAGAACGCTTCTTAGTTAGAAGGCCTGATCAAAAGTGGAGGCACAAACCAGGGAAGAAAAATCTTAATCATTCTGGGATAGCTGCGAAGCCAGCTACTGAAAACAGCAGTCTGCCTTTATGGCAACACAGTTTTAAGTACTCAGATCCACCTTTGTACAGGCTGTCCTGGCAAGAAAAGAATTCCGCTGGCAGAGCTAAACAAAATAATTTCTGTTTGTTCTTTAATGATAACAATACATTACACTGTTATGGTGCTTTATTCTGTCCATAAAATGACTTGCAACATCAGCTAATTCAAAAGCTTGTCCATTGTCGCACAGCCAACTCTTACAGTAATATGGCTGGATTCTGTCAAAGAGCTAATCTCTTAGCAGTGCTAGTAATTGTGTCCCCAAGTATATCCTCACTGTATAACCAAAATATGCAATACAGTCATCATATAAAATATTTATACATCCAGGCGCACTATAGAAAATGTATATTATATAATAGTTATCTATTTTATAATCACTGTACTTCACCCCTGGCCCAATGACAGATACATGCCTTTTATATGTAACCATTCTTCTTAATCCACACATTCAGAATAGGCAAGTTGTTTTTACAAGACAAACTCCTTACCTTGCAAACATACATATTTCATACAAAGAGGCACTGTGATATCAGTGATAAACACTGTGTGCAACTGCAAACCATCCTGCACTGCACGTGTGTGCAAACAACTTTTTCATCAAATATCTGTTTGCACAAATGAAGCCCTGTGGAAAGGGTTCATGCATGGTGCATTTGTGATTTAAGCTCAACCTGTATCCCAAGTCTCCAAGTACAGGCAAATATGCCCAGGGCGAACAAAAGAGTAACTGCAAAATTATTCTGGAACATGATGGAAAGGTTCTGGATTCCCCTCCCATCAGTTCCTGGTGCCGTTATCTTCACCCAGAGGAGCCAGCCACAGATTCAAACAAGTGGCCACGGGTACTAGGTATCAGAAAGATCATGTAGAATTGCCATGGCTGTGAATGGATAGTCATAGCCCTTCCTGGTTGTCAAGTTAGGAGACAGGATCTGAAAATGTGAGAGACAAGGAAAAAAAAAAAGGCATCCTCTATGAAAATTTTATTGATACTTCTGACCACAATCTCTTTAATCACTGTTAGAAGGAAAAATAATTGTTAAAAAGAACACAGAAGTAGGCCCTTCCCTCTCCCCCCCCCCCCCCTTCTCCTCTATTCCCCTTACTTATAATTTTTAGGAAGGAGAAAAGCAATTTTGGATGAAAACTGCCATAGGTCTTACGGTCAAAAATGAAGGAAGAATGATGTAGAGCACCTGCATTAATAATGGACACTGAGCTCCTGACCTCAGTTCTGTCACACTGGCAGACAACCTTTGCTTCAGATTTACATTAGAGTAAGAGACAAGAAGTGAGCTCAAATGACGAACACAGAAAAAAAGAGCAAGTTTGTTCCTCTTTCAGCTTTGCTCCTTAACTGCTACTCCAAAGTGAATGTCCCAATCTGCAGTCATTCAAAGCTACCAGTCTGGATGCAATAAAGGTTCCACAATTTCCCCTTCTCCTCAAACACTCAGCTATCAACTCAAGTCATTCTGTTCAAAGCCAGAGTTTTTCTATGTTGAACAATAACGTTTCAACACATCTAGGACCCACGCACATCTACAAGTCATCAGTAAGCAACAGAAGCAGCAAAAAAAATCTCTGCTTTCTCAAGGAATAATTGTTGGAAATAAATTAAAATAATTTTAAATTTGGAAAATACAAGCATTTACAAAAATCTGCAAATATTTGAAAATACATGATGTTGGCAGAAGATTGGTTTATGTACTTTAGTTGCTTGTTTTATTCAATGGAGCATTCTGGTCAATTAAAGAAAGGCCTAAAAAATCTCACCCATCTTATAAACAATCATCGCAGACAATAAAAAGCTTCAAAGCAAATCTCTTATTTCTGATGTATCATTCTCACATGCAGGTCCAGTTGCAAACAGTGGAATGTAATTCTATACCTTTTTTTTTGCTGTCTTCTGTAGAATTTATTGCTAAGAATGTTGTAAAGATACTTGGATTTTAGTTATGACATTTGAAATTTTCAAGAAAGCATTTGATAGGCACTTTTAATCATGATGTCATTGTAAACTTGCAAGTTGTTAGCTGAGAACTAAATACATGAGAAGGGTTTCCTTATGCAGTTGGACAAGTCTCCTTTCTTAAAGATTTTGAATGTATTTTCTCAGTTCTGTTGAAATCAGGCATACCAACTTTTACCCTTGTTATCTCTAGCACTCAAGGCATCATACAACATCCAGTGAAAAATGTTAGCTCTGGCCAGACTATTATGTCTATACACATACTTTACAAGACACTGAAGTGAATCTTATCAGTTAGCAAAGAAAGAACCCTGGAGACTCAATATTACTGGGAATGTATTTGCAAATGTTTAGGATGCAGGGCTCAAAGCAGGATCCTTAAGAATCGAAGACACATGTTCTCCTACCTAAAAGTCAACAGAGAGACCAAATTACTTACAGATGATATCCTTGAAAGCCATAGTAAATCAATGACAACTGTTCACCAGGAGTGTAGCAACCAGAGGAAACAGCTTAACCAATTTGCACATCAGTCGGTCTTAAAAGTACTATCTATTAGTTCTTGTGATTAAATTCAGTTACTTCTCAGTGGAGATAACACCACTGAACACCTCATTTCTGCACTGAAAATTTCCTAAAATGCTTTTGGAAATCTACACATTTTGTTTGAAAAGGCCACTCTGTAATGCAGAACAGTGAGGCAACCGTGTCTGCGGTTTGTGAAAAGCAGCTGAACAAAGAAGTGCTTCTTCACACACTCAGGCGCTTTCCGTAATAAGATTTCTTAAGAAGAAAAGTCAAATGAAACTTTAGTTGAATTTTGCATAAACATAATACTTCTTGTATTTTGCTTTGTATGAGAAGTGTCTTCTGGAGAGGAAAAAAAGTTCTCACTTAACTGCTTATTAGTTGTGAGGAAATCTGAAAAGGTCAGAACCTCAGCCACTATTATTGGCTGTCTGGCCAGGCGTGTTGATGCTGCAGGCTGCAGGCTGCATTGCAGTCCCAGATAGAGATAAAGCCAGTTACTGAGCTCATTTGGACATCAAAAACAATCTAGCCAGAGCAACAAAGACCTCCGCATGATCTCATTTTCTTGGTCCGCCTTTGTTTCTAATAAGTTTGATGTTTTTTTACAGTATTCAAAGGAGCACCACAATAATGAGAAAATAATACCCCATAGCTTTTCTTCTCCTCATGCTGACATTTTAAAGAACACAGTGACAATATGACATTATAATTACAGAACCATTAGGCCCAGTTACGAAGTTCTTACTTGGTTTCTGGTCAGGAAACAAGAGCAGTTTCTGAGGTCTGAGGCATAATGAGTTCAATTCAGCCCTTTTTTAAAAAAAATAAAATATGCTGAACATGAAAACAAGAATAACAAAAGGTTGTGTTGCAAAAGGCTGGCACAAAACTTGATTCCTCTCTCCAGGAATATACATTAAAACATATGCAAAAGCACATGCAAGTCACTCAGTTATTCAAGAATCTTTGCTGTTTACTTGACTCATCTGGAAACAATAACATGAGGGGAAACTTGGTAGAAAGCAATGCTTGCTTTCTGCTCATTCTTTCCACATATCCCTTCTGCCAAAAGAACAGGTGCCACTGCTCTCCCGGGTGCCACTGAAAAGCCGGGCTCTGCAGAAACAGTGCTTCCCAGAAAGGACCGGCTGAGCCTTGGGTAAGAAAATGACTATCTGGCAGGAAGTCCTCCAAAACCAGGGATATGAAAGTGGATAATTTTAAAGGATAAAAAGGTAAAAAACATATGCTGGTGTATCCTGTGGTGAAGCCTATGGATTTAAATGTATGCTTTAGTTATAACAATAATGCAGCTGGGTGTAAGGGCTGCACCTATGCACACACTCAGTCATCAGTAGGGCAGTAACGATTGCTCCTCTGCCCGTTTCTGCCCAGGTGAGATTCTTGATGGATAGATAAAGGATCCCTGCAAGGCAGTCCTGGCCTCACATAGACATCATCATCAGCTGACTGACAGGAACTCCGTGATGAAGAAGTCTGGTTCCTGCTCTCTATTACGCTCAGATGTATTTATTACTGGATAAGGCACTTGTTGTAGATGCTTAAGATATATTTTCAGAACATAATATGTATTCATAAGATATGTTTTGTACATAGCTTGAGATAGTCGGTAGACCACAGAGTGGTCATGTAGGACCATGGGTAGCTGAATTACAATAATTCACTGGACAGCAGTTCAGGGAGTCTCACCTGACCCAGGTGAAGAAGCTGTCACAAAGATGTCTGTGATGGAAACACCCATGACCATCTAGACAGTGAATGACCAACCTGTTAATATCATTCCCTGTGTAAGTATTAAACTTTGCAGATGATCCCAGTAAATCAGTTTCTTTAACTAACAGTCTGTGCATGGGTATCTGTGCAGCATGCCAGTAGAGGAAAGAAACAAACTCAGTCCAGATATGAGCCAGATAGTGTATGATATGGAATAGCAGTTTTCCTAGCAGGAGAAGGAAGGCTGTTCAGCAGTTTGAGCTTTAGCTCATGGCTTAGGAGACTTAGGTTTAAATCCTTGCTATTTCCTTCCTGTAGGGTTTCTGGAAATTTTCAAGATAATAAACTCTAAGTACTTTTTAGTGCACTAAAGATGATTAGGTGCTCAGCTGCTGCAATGGTGAGGGCCATGTAAACATCTGGCTCATAATCTTGTTGATGTGGTGCCTGGCTGTGTGACTAGAACAAATCCCTCCACCTCTTAGTACCTCATTTCTTCTTCAGAATTGGGAGAATATTTTTCTACTCCCTTTCCAAAGTGTATTAATGCCAAAAGGTGATGAGAAAAATAATGATGAGCAGCTTCTGAAAGCTTATAAATAAATAAAACATACTCTTGTAATCAGGATCTGTGATAGCTTTACTATGAAAGGAGACTGTAGACAGACAGGGGAAATAAATCCAAAGGAATTAATGGATTTATGTTTTAGGTTCCTTAATATCATGCAGATAAAGAAATAAGGCATTTTAAGAAACAGATAAGACCTAAGCTGCTCAGTGTAAGATTAAGATCTTCTCTGGATGCAGAAGAACAGACCTTTAGGAACCTGGGGAAATCCTGGCACTAACGTTTTTGGGGTTTTAGGCATCTGAAATGTTTTAATCATAAATCTTGGCACCTCGATTCTTCTTGAATAAAACTCTATACTCTTCAATACTTCTGCAGAGCTTTAAGTCTCTTTACACTTTGACTTCTACAATCCAAGACTTACAAAAGTATTTAGATGTTTAGAAATTGCAGAGAAATGATCATAGAATTTTCAAATGCTTGTAAGAAGATAAAGTGCTAAGTTCTACTTGAACCTGTTTTTACATTCTAGTCAATGCCTGACCACATAGTTGCATAGCTCAATGCCCTAAAAATCAGATCTTCTGCCATTTAGGTGCATTAGAAAATTTTACCCAAATCATATTGCTATGATTTATTTTGTGCCTCCCTTATCAGTAACAGATGAGCAACTACTGAGAGAATTTCATACAATATGAATCATCTGGAAGTACTTTGGTATGGGTTTTACTAGAGCTTAAATAATTGAAGCTTATTACTTGTGACTTATCATTTATTTGTGTAACAGTGGTAATGGAAGGCTATACACTATCCAAAATGAAATACTTAGATAAAAAGGAAAATGAAACCCTACAGGTTTTTTATATTTCTGTTTAAGTCATGGTGGATGATCTACTTTATTAGAGAAAACTGTAGATTATATCTGCTACATCAGGTAGAACTTCCACCAACCCATTGCATCTTCACTCGAAAGTCACCTGACTGCTGTGCCAAAATGTAAAAATCTTTAAAAAAAAAGATGTAAAATAATAGCTATTAAGTCTTGATACATCTGATGCATCACTGTGCCAACCGCTTTCCATTAATAGATGATCTTAAAGAGATGATATAAAATGTTACATAGATGAGAAAAGCTTGGTATGCTGTCCAAAAGAAATTGCTGATTTGGGAACTTAATTCCCTCCACACTGGAAGGACAGTAGAAAGATTATTGATGCCACTAAATCAAACTCTATGTTAATGATCTGTGTGAGACCAAGGTGAGGGTCAAGCCTACCATTTCTGCAAATTTAAGTTTCCTTTTAAATAGATCCATCTTTACAGAAAGTGGGGCATCCATTCCATTATCAAGCTGCTGTAAGATGCTTACGGTTGATGTGTTTGGCAAGCAAAATGATTTGTAACAGGAAAAAAAAGGACATGAAACTCATGAGAAAATGTGGAGCTGAGAGATTCATTCACAGATTGTTTTTATGAGAACTTTTTCACATTCATTTCCTACTTAAGCAGTGGAAGCATGTATTACTGAGCAGCAACTATGTTCAGCATGGCTGGGAGAATCACCTATGAAGTCTTTTGCTGAATGATATTCTAGGTCAAAGTAAGGAAACCATGAGGTGTCATCATTATAATTGAAATGTTTCAGTTCAGATATACTTATTGTCAAACTAAAGACCAAGATCAGGAAGCAAAACCAAAAATACTTATTACTTAAATGTGCAAATCTATCAGTTAAACGCACAGATCCCTGTGTAATTAGATACTGTTATTTTGATGTTTTGCAAATAAGTATGTAAATGAGTTCCTTTTCTTGTGGATAAATCTCAGTGATTCTGCACCTTGGAGATAGAGATCATTACCTCTTTTCTCTGTATTGACTCATAAAAGCCAATAGCTGAGAAGTATCACATTTTCTATTATCATTGTATGTTTTTTTCCTTTTTTTATATAATTCATGCATAGGTCCAAATTGACGTTTTTAACATTACTTTAGAATTGAGAATAAGCTGAAACCAATATATTTTTCAGAATGTTCCCAAATGTCTAGTTATTAATACTCTTTACATGCATATCTGACTTTGTGAAGTGAAATCACATCTTCCCGGAATCTATCCAGGATGTTTGCCAAGGACTGTATGCACATCAAGGACGGCACGTCTCACAAGAAGTGCATTTGGTAGCTAAGGGCCCTCAGAAACAATGTTTAGAATCTAAGTGAATTAAAGCTTCTCTTAAGACAAAAATCTGCCCACAGACTTAGCCCATTAATCACTGCTGCGCAAGTTAAAAAGAGAAGAAAATGTATTTATTTTTGGAATTCATATTGATTTTCATGCAATGTATGGGATTTTCAGCTATACAAAGCAAAATGACAAAACTCAGCAACACATACGTCATAAATCAAGAGAAATAATCAGTGATCAACAAAATGGCTTTGAAATCACCAGAATGGATAGAAGGCTATTTTCTAGTCTTGGACATTGCCATACATCAGGAATTTCAATTTAGCTAAAAATTGCCCTGTAATATTCATGTTCTATTTGGGAAATTCCCAAAATAAATTGATATATTATTTCTTTTTGTCTTTATAAGCATAAGCACAGAATCAAAGAACCTGAAGACAGAAAGTACCAACCAGTTCATACATTCATGTCCATCTCGGTCATGTTAGATTGATTGTTCCTTGGTGTACTGGTCCAGTGTGGTTTTAAAACTCAAACAACATGTTTTACAGCTGAAATTCTAAGGTCTGCTCTGAGATATCCACTTACCACCTAACACTCACGGCATTTTCTATCTTAAGGGGAAATATTCAGTGAGCATAGTACTTTAAAACTTCAAGCTTACAGTTGTTTCTAACAAGTATCTCGTAATCTCCACTATATGAAAAATATTTTGACACTATGTGTACTAATGTTGTAGCCCCATGAATCTTCAATAGTTTTTAATACTATTGAGGTATTAGCCAAACCAATTGGCCTTGGACAAAAATCTGGCACTAAATACCTTAAAAGGTTAAGAAAATGTCACTGGGGTTCTCATTGAAAGTATTTTATTGGAGACAGTCCATAGCTTTCCACCTGTTTAGAACTTGCATCATTTCAGCTATTCATTATAAAATTTCAGTGGGGAATTTTACTGTCATTCCTCAGAGCCTCGGATCCTTCCTTCATGTCTCACAGTCATTTGCAAAGACTAGCTTGGTAATCAAGGGCCAAATTCTTCAGTGGTTTTCAGCCAGCTCTCTGTGCATTGCTAACTTCACTGCTAATGTGGACAGTTTTTGTAAACTAACTGAACACACTGGAATAAATGCATGTATGCAAACCCCATATGTGTACAATAAAGTAAAATAAATATTATGAGATATAAATAATGGGTAAACTGAAAACATAAGCAATGGCACTTTGAAGTTGTAATGCAGAGACAGAAACTGCAATTTAAACATTTAATATCTACTGTCACTCGCAGTAACTTCTTCCTAGGAAGGTGAAGGATTTGGACTGTTTCATTCACGTGTTGTCTTTCCTTTGATAATAACAAGGTATTGACGGAATTATTAACATGTTCTACTCTGAAAAGAAAAAAAAAATTGCTGTCTTCTATTACATCAGGAACTTTATTTTCTCACAGTTTTCCTGTTACTTCCCAAGAATAAAACCCCAGGGCCAGTTTTCAGAAGGTCTGAACACTTACAACTCCCACCGACTTCAGGTACAATTCTGTTTTGAATGCTTCTAAAAACCAGGCCTGCAGCACAACGGTTCTTGCTCCTTATGAAATACACAAAAGGATTTCTAATGTTCATGCAAAATCTCTGATTTTACAGTGTCAGCCTAAAGATTCCAATATGAAATGTTTATTATAATTTCCTGTCTCTGAAAGATGAGACCAGGCTGCCCGCATTTGAATCTATCCCTCCAAGGAGTTTATGAGTATCATGTCAGAGGTGGAGATAATTACAGTAGGTTTATAGATAAAACACTAAATAGAAAAAATGAATCCTGAGCACTTAATAGCACTTATGCAATTAAAAAACTGCTCCTATTCAGCTGCAATAATATAAGCAATTGCACTCAGCTTTTGGGGTTTGGAAAATGCTCATCAGAACATTTTCCCTTTTGTTCTTTGAAGCATACTCACTCACTTAACCTATTAATTTTCTGCCTATTTCCAGAAAGCAGTTAAATATCAGATGTAACTTTCAATTGCCTCATTGCAATGCATGGTTGTATTTATAGGATAGCTGAAGAGGTATCTGAGTTAGAGAGTGAGGACACAGATGTGGGGGGAAAAAACAAGAGAAGACAGAGATGTTCTATGTAAATTGAATCTGCCTGTTGGTGTCTTACAGAAACAATTGAACTAAACAATGTAAAGAAAAATATCTCTAGGGAAATACTTCTCTCCTGGAAAGATGTTTGAGCATAAAGGACTGCTCTTTCTTCCCCTGCTCTTTCCTTCCTCAGACTCAAGCTGCCTATTAAGCTAATAGAGCTATAAAATGAAGTGATTGCGTTTGAACAGGTTGTGTGTGTTTAAGGCCGTGGACTGCAGAGTGCACGCTGCCATCATGCAGCACTGAATCTGCTGCCACACGGAAGAGTTCAGCAAGCTCCCCTCTCCCTGTTTCTCCAACACAACTGAGCATGCTAGAGACAGGCTGTCAAACTCTGACAGTGGAAAAGGCATAATTACACAAAGAAGTAATTAGATTGGGATGATTACCACAAAATGATAGTTTCGAAAGGCAAGACAATGAAAAGTGCAGGGGAAAATTATTTGAATCAATAGCAGGGGAAAATTATTTGAATCAATATAATGGTTTTTAAAATTTAATAAACTGGCATCTCTTTGAAGAGTTGAGCCATTATATTCATTCCTTTTTCCGTTGCTTGCACATCCAGATTACCCAGAAGCCTGCGCTGCCTTTATTTTTGGCAGCAATGCTAAACCAATCAGGTATTTGTTACTTTAAGAGGCTTACATTTTGTCTCAGCTATGATTACACTCTATCATACTGTATCACATGTTTGTGGTGTTGCTTCCCTCTTGGCAAGCTGAGAATGCTGCCATTTAGCTAGTTCCTAATAAGAAGTAAACCTCCTAAACCTTTTTATTCCCTGCTTGACAATTTACATGAAATTATCATGTAGTAGTTCTGTAACACAGTTTTTAAACCTATTTTAATGCAAATTAGGGCTATTACCTAGACATGTTCAACTTAAACAGTATTATTCAGAGTAGAGATTTGATTGTCATGTTTATTATCTACCTCTGATCACTAGGTTTGCATATATTTTAATTTAACCTCTTTTGTTTGTTTGTTTCTGGACTTAAAGGGAAAATATCACTTTTAATTATGTGAATGGATTTTATTATCATTAATAATGTCTTTGTGGTGAGCTATTATAAAGTATTCACTCACATGAATCTCACTGTGGAAGTGGCACCCTCTTTCTTTAGCACACTAGCAAATTTCACCTTTACTTACTAAAACAAATAGTATATAAAAATATAATAACTGCAGCACACTGTTTGCTTTGGATGTTTCACTCCGTTTGGTCAGTTACCTGTTTTTACGTGCAAGTGCATTTTCTTCCTCACATTCAGCAGCACAATGCTGATCTCACTGAAATTTTCAATGTCATTTAGAAAAATTATAAACATAATTTTCAGTGGAATGAGAAACATCCTGGAAAAATTTCTATCTATCTAACAAAACTGAGATGTAGGTCCTCAGCCACTTGACATTGTCTCTTTAACAAATAATCTTTTTGATAAAGGGTCTTGAAACTCTATAATTACCCCAGTTAATGGGTAAATTGTCCTCATTAAGAATCAGTATTTCTAGCATGAAAGCCAGCTAAATAGAAACATGAAGTCTAGGCTTATTGGCTTTGACACAGAACAATCATTACAATTCCACTGTACAGTCATCAGAATGGCTCTCCCTGCAAGGATCTCTTGCAGCGGTGATCTCTGGAGGGATGAATTGCATATCTTCAGAGCAGTAAAAGAGTAGAAACAGTCATGCATCTATTGGTTCCACATTCAAAAATATTTTTTAGGGTCCTAAACATTTCCTGTACTTGCAATTAATCTGAGATGGTGTTATCTGAGTAAAGTTCTGCCCAAGGACGATTAATATGGAAAGCCATATATCTCCACAGTTTAATAGTTTTATGTAAGTTTTATAGCGCAATGCAAGTCAAAATTCAGCATGTGATTTTCATCTACAAACCTCTGCTGTTACAGAGTCCTTATTAACTCCTTATAAGACCAAGTGGTAAACAATCCCTTTACAATGCCTTCTGGAACACTTCTGTAAAGGACGTCTCATTATATTAAGCCAACTTGGCAGAGGCATAGATATTGTTGAGCATTTATTAAAGTGCCTCCTACATTACTATAGCTGTGCAAAATCTAATTAGAATGGAAGCCAATATATATAGCCTTATAAATAAAATAAAGTCTTGCAGTAGGGACCTGCTGTCTTTGCACATAATCAGAGCGATCATCTATACAGCAGATGGTTACTTAGCCAGTTGGCTAAGGGTTACAGCACATTTACATTTGTAAAAATGGCCTAGAGTTTGTTAAAATAATTTCAAATAACTGATTTTCCGTGATGTACTTGCCCAATAACATAACTTTAAAGACAGTTTATTGGCTAATTGAAAAGATCAAAAAGGAAATCAACCTGGTTAATTAAGGGGCTGTTGTAATAACACCTTTTTATCTGTTTTCATTTAATATTCCTTGATTTTTACTATCCTGAAAAAATAATGACACTTTGCTGAACATAAAGCTTAACTGCCCTGCTGCTCTGGATAATCTTTCAGACATTTAACAGTTTTTTAGCCATATGGACAATGTATGTACAGTTAGAAAACAGCTTTTATCCATATATATACGAATTTACAGGGAAATAAAAGGGAAGTATGTATCTTAGGAAGTTAAGGGCAAGCATCTGGCAATCCCAGAAAATACGTAATTGCTTATTTGTAAACCAGGTATATTGGAAGTTATCTTCAAATAATAACAGTAAAAAATAATGGTAAGCATAGATTCATGCATTTATGTTCTCTCTATATACAAACACACAGAGAGTACAGGAAGGTTGCAGATAGCTCTATAATTAACTGGTTTCAGCACTGCAGTTACAAAGGACTCTGTCTTTTGATATGCATGAAAATTACAATGTATCCTTCCCAAAATTGCCACACTGACTCATTAGGAAATGAATTTGTACAGAATGAATCATAAATCTGCTAATTCTTTTAGGAATTACAATTAATTAAAATTTATTAATTTAAGATACTTAACACTCAATGCCAGACTAATCTTAGTAACAATAACACTGGAGCTTCAGGCTTCTGATATAGTTAAAATAGGGGAATGTTATAGATGATAGTCTACATTACAATTTTTCAGCATTATGCTCATTTTTACTTCCATTCTTTTTCATTCCTTGTAACAAAAAGTTATTTATTCACTGCACTCTAAAGGATAAATAGTCGACTCCAAATCATACTGTGAAGAACAGCCTCTTCTAAAGTGATTGTCACCTCTCATTCTCCCCTGGTGAGACTGAAAGCAAAGCTGAGCTCCACTTCTGACCACTCTGAGAAAGACTGGATGGCAGCCTCCACCCCCACAGCTCAGGAGACCACTGTGCTCCCTGTGTGGATCTTGGTTAGGACTAAATTCACACTGTGCTTTCAGGTCAGCATCATATCCAAGTTAAATCCGAGACTGCACAGGAAAAAACTTACAAGATATATGCAATGTATCTCCTAGTTATCTCCCCTTCTGAACATGGTGGGCACACATATAGGTGCAATTCCTTGGCCTGAAAGTACAGTGTGTACATTAAATTGCTTTGTAGTGCCATATTGTGGCAAATGTGCAGCATATAAGATTGTGATTTCTTGCTGGGAAGCTCCTGGAGTTGTGTGCAGCAGCATACTGTGCTGCAGGAGACTGTCATGCTTGTCAGATGCTGGGGTAAGATATGTGGATGCACAGCGTGTAGATTACACACCACACCACGCTTCAGATTGCTCTTGGCCTGTGCTCCACTGAACAGTACAGATACAGCTTTTGGCAACACAAGGCGCTGCTGATTGATCACTCTGAAATGAGTCCTTTCTTGTGCAAAGAACCATTTTTGAGACGATAACTGCAAAAATGGACCATTCATTTCAAATCTATGATTTCTGAATAGCTGTCCACTGAACCTTATTATCACGTCTGGGGTGGAGGATGGGGAGAGGACAGTGTACATACACTTGCAAAAATGAATGAAGCAGGTGAGAGAAGCAGAAGGGTGTTTGCACAAGAAATTCAGGGATGCAAGAAACTGTGTGTATTTGTGACGATATGATTGCACAGGAATATGTTCAGGTATACAAATTAAAGAAAGTCAGAAGGGGCAAAAGCCAGGAGCATTTTAAAGCACAGGAGAAAGTGAAAAACTAGTCTGGCAAAATGCAGGATATCTCGATCTGGTTAAAACAGCTAGTTTGCACTGGCAGCTTTGTGCAGGGATAACAAAGTTAGAACGTATTGTTGGAATCCACAATGCCAAAAAGTTGATGGAAGATTGATACTTCTTATTTCAAATTAGTGAAAGTATCAGTGGTCACACTGTGTTTGGTTTTCAATGGCATTTTGTGGTTTTCAATGTCATTTTGTGCTTAGGGATACTGTTTTTCATCTAGAAGAACCAAAGAACCACCCCCCCACCCCCAAGAAACTGTGCTAAAGTGAAAGGTGGGGCAAATGTACATGTCTATGATGTGGAGTAAAATACTCTACTGGGGTGTTGTAAGTCTTCTTAAACATGCATTATGACCCCCAAAATTAAACATTAAGACTAAGCTTAGTAGCACTCCAGACAGATCATGTTAGAAATGTGCTGTAAAGGTTCTGAAATGATTTGGTACTATAACAAATTCTTCAAATGAGGAAGCATGAAGAATTTGTCATTCTTCACAAATGAATGATGAAATTCTTCATCAATGGAACTGTACAGAAGCAACATTTGCATATTACTTTTGGACTAAATTGTATGTTTCCTTACGCAATTATTCAGAGTTTATATTCTTTTTCTGTTTCAATAGACATATTTACCCCTTGGTGATGCTACTGTTGCTGGTACTTGACATAAATGAGAATGAAGAAGAACGTCCCACTTACCTGCAGTGGAAAACGAATCTTCATCTTTTCTAAGGCAAATAAGGTTTAAATAAAATTAAAATAATTTTCCCTCAAATCCCAGATGATTTTTTTAATTGAACTTGATCTGCTCTTTTTTTAGGTTCTAAACCACTTGAATAACTTCCTCTCTCTGCCTACCAGCCTAAACCAGTCATTTGTTTTAGACTTGAAACTAGGTCAGGAACTGACAAAATACAGCGATAGGATTACTTTTTTAGCAGTGTCAGCTCGAATACTTTTTAGCTGCTGGGGATCCTTCTTTGCTGAGGGCTACTCCATAGGCACCCTATACTTTCAGTTCCTGTGTGCGGTGGTGCTGGGCACGGTGCTGGTGTATAAGCCCCTGCCATTGTTACTTAGTGCAAGAGGAAAACAACTCAGAGAGCTGTTACAGAGGTGATGCTCAGGTAGGTTCTGGTGGGGATGGAAGAGCTTCCCTGTGGAAGAGCAGCCCCTTCCCTGTAGTACTTCCAGCTGGCAGCAAATGAGGAAAATACTGGGAATTCCAAAATAAAACCTAATCAAGCCTCTTCCCTCCCTCAAATTAATCTTTTAATGAATGCTTATCTCAGACCAAACCTGCTTCTCAATCACCTTTTCACATTTCCTCCCTCACTATTTCTAAAGGGATTCTTTGCTTCTGAGAATCTCAGTGGAGATCAAACTCTGAATCATCACAACTATCCCAAACTGATCTTCATTTGCCAGCTTTCTTCAACCCTGGGCTACTTCTTAAAGTAAAGCCCTTTAGAAATTCCTGGAAAAAGAATTATTTGTAAAGGTTTATTATTTGCAGTTCT
>JAVJGG010000007.1:6056391-6083573 GCA_035590195.1 Aviceda cuculoides | reverse complement strand
GGGGGATCTTACCTGCTTTTTATCTTAATGTGGACAGATGTTGCCTTTCCTTAGCAGAGAACAGAACAGAACTAAAATATTTTTTCAAGAAGATTATACAGTATTAATTCACAATTTTAGTAAGTAACTGGGTTGACATTAAGGATATAGCCATTATAAACTAATCATTATTAGACAATCATTTTTTTAGATCTTCAGAAATGAAGAAAGAGGTGGAAACCAAACTCTTCCCCTATCTACAAAAAAAAACCCAAAAAATCATCTTTCCATCTCCTGTAGCTATGGAATTAATAGCAAAAATATTATTTGCTTTTTTTCCTCTGTGTGCCTTCAGTCAATCCTTCAGGGCCAGGCCAACATACTCCACAGTCACTGCCAACTTAACCTGCCCTTAATTCCTGGAAAAGAAGACTTTGGTTTTCAATGTTCTGATGGTAGGTAAGTGAAGAACCTATCTATACTACAGCTTCTTTTCACAAACAATGTATTGGGGAAAAAAAAAAGAAAAATCTGAAGCAAAAGATTCTGCTAAAAAATATTTGAACTTAATTATTCCCTTTCAGGACTTTATTAAAATACATTTTAAACTTTAATCATCTTCTTTCATCTACTGAAAAGTGAGTGGTTTTGAAGGTAAAAAAGAAAACCCCTAATAATTTAGGAAACATTTTTGATATAGTAGTTTATGTCCTCTGTTTTTAGCATGGTGAATAACTAACTAAATAAATCAAATTCTTGACAAAAGCACTGTTTGTGTTAATCATACAAATTGTATAACTATTATAGCTGCAAGAACTGGTCAGCTTTGGTCCAGAGATCTTACAATGTCCTTCTAAACATTCTTCATCCATCGGTATGAATTTATCAAAGAATTAACAATATTAGGGGTTTTATATTACTTGCAAAGTTGCATGCAAAATTCTAATCTCTGTTAGGTTTCCAAACTAAATGTACTTCTTTAATTTTGTAAATTTTACATACCTCTTAAAACTTCAAATCATAGTATCAAAACCTTATGTAACCTACAATCTTTTTTAATTTTAAAAATTACTATATGAAGTAGGGAAGTATCACAAGTTCTGTTTTCCAGTAGAGAATGAAAACCTTTTTCAAAGTAAAAGAAAGCCTTTGATAATCCATAGAAACGCATTCAACTCCTCTGAAACTTTAATCCTTATAATTAATGACACACTCTTTCCTCACACTTTTTAATATGTTTTATGTAGTCATCCAAGCGATTAATTTGATACATAAGAAGGGCCAGCCAGTCGCTCAAAAGCCTCTGGCAATCAAGTAAAGCAGTACACAATCTGAACCTGACATAGGGAAAGCATCATGACCAAATGATTTCTGTATGCATAAATACTGCAGAAATCAGATTTCCTGACTCTGGACATTCAGCTGAAAACCTCCTCTACATAAGCTTCTCCAGCAGACTTTTCATTACAAAATCATTTACACAAGGCTAGCACGTATTTTGGATAGAGAAGCACTGTCCTACAGATATTAGCATCTTAAAAGGCAGAGGTCTCTTAATGCCCAGAGTGAAGTCCGTTCATAATTACAGACATCTACGAATTAAAAAATAAAAATAAATCTGCAAAAAACCCAAAGCCCAGAAACAGGGCTGTTGTATGTGCACAGGACAACTCTGGTCACACCGTGTAGTTCACGTACATGCGCCCTCCAGTGCTCACAGCTCAGGTGTATCAGATTCATTGTGCCTATTTGTTAGAAGATACATACGCGTTATATCAACAAACAGCTATACAGGCCCTAAATCTTCACATTAATCCAATTTACTAATGCAAATGACAGATGTCTTATAGAACAGCGAATTTTTCTGCACATGCTTCGGGCTGACCTCTTGTTGCAGCAAATCTTTTGTTAGGATGTATTTTGTCTAAAATCAAGTTCACAATCAAGATTTAAGATAAACTGCATTTCTGAAGAATATTTCTAGGTCCCAAACCAAAAAACTGAGACCAAGTGATGACTACCTTTGGTAGTGCCATATGAAATACAGCTCTAGTTCTTTTCACGTTGCTACATGGAATCGTTTAATCATTTTTCAGTTGCTGAAGAATTTACAATTGAAATCTTACGGGTTTTGACATTTTTGAACCAAGTCATGCTAAGACAGGCCAATCTACCCCAGACAGTGCAGCATATCAAGACAGTTGATACATTTAACTAACAATTATTTTGTTTTCTGCATTAAGCATTTCTCTATGTGGTTTGTGATACTACGAAGAAATGTATTTAAAAAAGAAAGGGAAAAAAGAAAAAAAGAAAGGTGAAGAAAGCCAAGAGATACAGTGAAAAGTTAGGAAAAGGATTCTAGTTCTGCAGCGAACCAACAAACCCCGGATGGGCTCCAGAACCTCACATAATATACATAAAACCAGAACAAAATGTAAACTAGAAAATTTTAACCAAGTGTATTTGACACCAACCTTTAATCCTTTCAACTTTCCGCGCTGGAAATGCTTTGCAAAGCACAGAAAAGTGTGAAGAAATTAAGTTGCAGTTTTTCTAACATAACAAACAACACTTGAGAATGAAATGTTTTTATGAATTACAGAGACAAAATGCACAACAGTTGAACATATGTTAATTTAATGAATGTCATCATCTATGACTGGAAATAATCAGTATTAATCTTGATGAAATGTAAGAAAGTATTAAATGAAATCATATTTGTGAGAGCATTTTCAGAGATAAAAAAGTGAAAGGAAGCAGAATATTTTCACCTTTTCTCCTCTGGTTTTCTGCTTAATTTCTTTTCCCAGAAATGTTTTGCTCCCATACTACAAAACAGACTTAAATTGAGCTGTACACCTCTGAGAATGTATCTGTATTTTCTTTTCTCTAGGACCTTTTTCTTAAAATATCAGTTCAGGATGGCAGAACGTACAATTACTCTTTCAATAGAATTGAGACAATTCTGCTAATAATTTTCTTACACTGTTCAATTATATATTCTATTATTTAGAGTGTTTTAAATCACTTCTTCCCCATATCCTTCAAAAAAGACTGTGTTTTACCACCAGAGGCAAAGATCTCTGGGAGAGAAAGTAATAATGCACGTAACTGGATCCCTCACCTATTACTTTAAATTACACCAAAAGAACACTTTTTCAAATCTATAGACAATAATGAAAACACTTCAATAGAAAACATAGACAATTTTATCTCAAAAAATTTAATGAAAAAAAATTACTTTAACAGCATGTATCAGTAGGGACATGCAGAAGTAATGTCACTCTGAATAACACTGTTGGAAAACAATTAACCTATGAAGCAATATCTTGCAAAGTCTTTTGCTAAAGCACTTGAAGTTCTGATGCAAATCTCAGAAGACAAAAAATTCTGATTATTCAGTGTTGACTAATACATTATCACTGTTTACTGTAACATACCTTTGCTTTTCATGCAGACTAACACAAATTATCTAGCTTTCCAAAGCCTGTATTTTGATTTTATATTGAGCTTGTTATTAACCACAATCAAATATGCAAAGTCATATTCTAAATTTGTACCTTTTTTCCTCAATGACTGTTATTTTCCCATTAGTCATATTGGTATAATCAAGAATTTGTCAATTTATGTTTTGATTAATGAATTTTTTTCTGCTATAGCTTAATAAGCACACAATGGCAATCATCACTGAGAGAAACCTTCTCCCATCTGGGCTTTCATATTATAAAGAATGAATGTGTTATTAATTGGCTACAATTTTCCTCAAAAACCGAAAGATATTATGAACCACAGTCAGAAAGTATGTATAATGACTGTTTGCATGTCTAAACACAAGTGGGTACTTTGCAGCATCATTTTATGATTGTTAGCATAACTCTCAAGATAGTCTTCCGGTAGCGCCTGAACATATGTTAGAGGAACTGGCAGCGATAGTAGTTTTTCTTGAAGTAGTTCCTTAAAAAAGAGCAAGTTCAATTTTAAAGGTATGGATTTCTTTCACATTCCTATCTAGCACGCTTACAGGAAATAAAATGGGAGTGGAAAATGCAGTTAGAAAATTCTTTCACACCATTCTTAACTTTTTTGCTTAATAAGGAAGAAAATATGATTTATGAGCTACTGCAGTAAATAATAGATATGAAGCAAGCAGGAAGTGTAGTCATATTTACAACAGAATAGCTGAATTTCTAGGAAGTATATTGCAAGCGGAAGGAAAAAGGTAGCAGGAGAACTTTTACGTAAATTTGGAAGTAAAAATTAAGTCTCAATTCAGAGCTGAACAAAAAATTACAGAAAATGAAAGTGTCTAATTTTCCTGATAACATCCAAAATACTGTAGGAGCTAATAATAAGGTTTTAATGAGAACTCTCATCAAGATAAAATAAGAATATCTACTGACATTTTGCTTTTGCTACCCAAAAGTTCAGTTCATTCACAACAGAAGGTGAACCTTTTGCCGTTGTAGCCACAGTCTATTGAGAAGTTTGAGCTTTCACCTAGTGACTCTTGCCTAATTAAGGAGTTTTTACCAGCCAGCCCTGTTCTTCCCAACACAATTCCCTGTATCCTGAGTCTTTCCTTCTGTCTGACGAACGGTTTTGTTGTCTAATGGCAGCGTGTCTTGTTTCTTCTTTCACCAGGCCCGAGGTCGCCCTCTCATCGGGATCCGGCCTGCCCTGGAGACGCACGCCTTACCGAAGACGCACGTGGGTGTCAGCCATGTCTATACAGCAGCTTTAATCTTTTATACATCTCTCTTGTCACTGAGACAAATAGTCCGTTGTTCCTGCTCTTTCTGGTTTGGTGTCACCTCTGCCCGTGCACATACACGAGAGACTCAGACCAGGGAACTGACGTGTCACCTAGCAAAAATGAATGGATTTTTGCTTGGTTGCTTTTTTCCCACTTGTATTTTGACGTCTTAATGAGGAAATGAACATACCAGTGCAAGGAGAGACAAGGATCAAAGAGCTAAAGGTACAGGAGAGGAAGAAAAAGCCACTTCCTTCTAGAATATACTGGATTTAGAAGGACACTGAGTTAAAATTGCTGTGTGAACATAATTTTGCTGTTTGGAATTGGTTTTCCTGTTCTCTTTTAAAAAATCTAGTCATGAGAAGGAAGTAATAAGTAACAAAGCAAAAGGAACCTTGAATCAAAACAATAATAATAGTATTAAAGTACTCAAAACCTATGAAGTACAAGATCTGAAGCTGATTAGACAATGTTCTGATGAGGTTAAATGTGATATGGTGTCCTACTTTCCCAAGGATTGTGAGTCTCATTCAGTCCACGGGATGGGCAATACAAGATTTGCTCAGCTGATGAAATACCCCAGGGACGCTGTCCTCTACGGCAAAGTAATATGAGAATATTTAAAACTGGGAAAATGAAGAAGAGGAATTAAATTCAAACTTATCTGCAATACTTTCATGCATTATATTGCTAGAAAAACTGTCAAATTTCTAGAAAAACAGAAAGTACCAAATAGAATACATTAAAACCAGAATTTGACATCACAAAGGAACAAGTGACCTGTAATACCAGATATTCTTCGACATTAAGCATATTCAGGATTCAAAGGCCATCTGTTCTGAAGCAGCCAGTCTCCACCTCATCATTTTCAATTACTGCAACCTCCATGTTTAATCAATTCCAGGGGGCTTTTATAAAACTAACTGGCCTGATAACATACAATTAACATTAACAAGTAAGAATCATTCTAGAGGAGATGAGTAAAACAAACAAGAAGTTCTGCATTACAGGAAATAGGTCTTGTTGGGAAGGGAGACTTTGAAATAAGAGCGTGGATATAGAATAAATTCATAGTTGCTGCTGTGCTTAGTAAAAGAATTCTCCCTCTCTCAGCAAAACAAAATTATACACATAAAAAAGACTTGATTGTTCAGTGCACTATATCATGCTGATGCTTTTTCATATCAGGAAGCCAATATTTAAAAGGGAAGACCTGAGACCTATGCCCCAAAATATTGTTACTTACTGAACTTTTGCAACTACATTGACAGTAACTGACCATTTCCCTTCCAATAGTTCAGTGAAAAAATACTTGCATCTCTAAGGAGCTCTTCTATAATGAATTACAGACTGCTTGGTCACAAGGCTTTCAGACCATATCTTGGTTATCATTCACTTATTGTGGCCCACTAATTTCATATTTCCTTTATTATCAGTTGCACAAATATATCAACAACCTTGTCATTCAAAGCCAAAATCTAGAAAGTTCTTCAGGCAGAATGCAATAGAATTTCTAATACAATCACTTATTGCAGTTACTGTATGCAAAATAAAATGCTTCAGAAAATTTCAAACCAATGAAAGTTGTATTTTTTCTTGTCATTACTAGATATTCCCACTATATCTGTTTTGAAAAGTTTTGTTTCTGAACTCAACCTAAGTAGAAAAAAGATTATAACTTGTGTAAGAAGAAATTTCACCCAACTAAATGAAGATATTTCTCACTCAAACTGGGGAGCAGGGGTGAATTATGGAAGGATATGACCTTGAGTTCCTATTTTCAGAGAAGTGCTCTACTTAGATATGGAATTAAAACATCTGTTTAAGTGTATTCTATTGTCAATCTGTCTACCTGAATGCACACTTCATGAGCAGCTTTACGAGAACTTAAAATATTGGCACAGTCTGTTCTGCACAGTCAGTCCTTCTGGATGAGAAAAAGGAAAGAAGAAATCAGATAAAGTTAGGCTGAAAGAGATTTTGAGAGTTTAATCAACTTTTTTTCCCCAAGACAGGATCAGTTCTTCCTAACACATTCTTGACAGATGTTTGTTTTATCCATTCTTAAATCCCTAAGGATTCCAGCATTCTGGCTAGGCAAGCAATTCGAATTCTTAATCATCAACAAAATTAGCAAGTTTTCCACTGTGTCTAATTTAAACATTCTTTACTGCAGTTTAAACTCATTATTTCTCTGACAACAGGAGGTATAGAAAAGGTTTTCCCTTTATCCTTTCAGCAAGTTTCCCTCTGTGAAAACCCTTCTTATGCCACCAATAGTCTTACTTTTTCTAAATCTTTGAGTCTTTCTGAACATCTAAACCTATGACCCTTTCTTCTCTTGTCCTTTTCAGCCTCAGAAGGACAGACCCTGCCGCCTCTGAGCTGCAGTTTTACTTCTCGGTGTCTCACCTATCCCTTGAAAGAGGCACCACAATCCTACTTATGGTATAACAAAAAAATTACCTCAACCTTTGGTCATTGATGAAACACAAACTATGAAAGAAGTTGAGCAGTTTGTTTCAACTGCTTGATATTAATTTGTATCTGTCTGATGAGAAAAGTTTTAATTCACTGAGGGAGGGAAAAGGGGCTACAGACCTGCTTTTAATTTAAGAAGTTATATTCTGAATCTCTGAATGGCTTTTGAGATCATCATTGATTGTTAGTCAGTGGGAGTCTTTCCATTAACTCCAGTAAGAATTTGAATCAGATTCTTAGAATTATAAAACCCCAAAGTACATAATTCTCATTATGTCAATGGGTGTTAGATGCCTAGCATCTGTGTGTGTTCCTGAAAAACCTGTCTTTAGTGCTTATTAATTCAAAGAGCGCTGATGAAAAACATCAGCTTGTCCTATCAAAAATGGGATTAATGTTCCATTTGCACAACTTTTTAAAAGCATGGCTTGTAATATATATACAATTAACATGATTTTTACAGCAGAAGCAGCAAAAGTAACAATCTGTACACACCAGCTGCTGGCAGCTTAGCAGAGCACATGTTGATTTCAAATGTTTGATGTCTCATGTCATTTAGAAAGCGTGAGATTTGGACGAACAGCCCTCTCCAGGCTTTTGACATACTCTAGAAACCAATCTGTTCTCTTGGACTTAGCTGGTGTGCACAGGACAGATGTACCAACCGCCTTAATGAAGTACTGTAAATTCTAATTTAATGTCTGCAGAATAAATGAGGCTGTTCAGAAGGAATCTAACTTACTTACAGGTCACCATATTAATAATTGAAGAGTGCTGTCCAATACTACACAGCCTACGGTTATCAAGCAATCTCTCTGCAGTTCCACCATTCCTCCCAGGTTTTTCACAAGAATTACATCATTTGGACTATTACCACATGCCTGACCTTCTACATTTATTCTCAGGGACTAGCCCAAGTAAGAGGGAGGCACAACCGATGACACGCGCCCAGGCTCAGCCAACAGGAACATGTATCTGTTACTTCCATGACTGTCTCACTCTAAGACCCTAGGCAACTTCAGTTGCACTTGTAAGATTTCCTCCGACTCTCTTCTGTGAAGTTTTTTTTTTTTACCACGTTGAGTGCAATGCACTCTGCAATATTGTATCTTCTTTATCTTCGAGTGCAGTTGTATTTTGTTGCCCTCCTTTTTTGTGACATCTGCACTTATGTCACATTCTTATGAAACAAGGGTTTTCTGTAGTGTAAAGTAATAAGAAGTCTCCATTTCTACCTATTTCATATTTCATTTTCCCGATAAAATTACCCCCCTTCGAAAAGTATTTGCCTGGCTTATTGAGACTGACTTATTCTAGAGGTCCAAGGAAACGTCAACATGTTATTGAAGAATTTTGTAAGACTCTGTGAAATATGTCTATGAATTATTTGGTTGCTGAAAGGCACCCTGACTTGGAGAGGACGTAGACTAAGAAACAATACTATTGCCCTCCCTGAGATTAAATAGCAGTTTTCAAGCCACTAAGTGACTGTCAGTTCCGACATTCTGGTTTGTCAGTGTGCTCAGGGATGATGAAAAAAAATTATAAAAGTGCTACATCTTTTAGCTGATTATTTTAAAATTATAAATGTTAATAGTTTAGCATCCTTTTTACAAGTATGCCTAATCCCGTTTTACTGGTTATGACATTGAGGTATACGAAGGATAAATTATTTTTTCATTTTCTTCTCTTCTTCTCTTTTATGTATATATATATATCTGATATACAACATGGTTGAAAAATGAATATAATGCTTTAATTATCAAGTCAGGGTGTGGGGAGGCACTTTCTGGTCCATGGTATGCTTCAGATGCTACAGCAATTAATTATAAAGAATAAGAATAGCAACAACTTTGATATTTTTCCAGAAATTATGTTTATTCTGAAATCAGTTTTGCATACCAGCTAAGGATATATAATTTTAAGTGAGGGTTTTTTTAGCAGTAAATATCACAAAGTAGTTGTATACTTCGGAAAAAAACAAACCAACCTGTTGATGTGTATTTGTTTTAGAAAGAGCAAACAACATTATAATGTTCTCACCATGTAAATGATACAGGAGTTCTAAACTGAGTATTTCTATCTCAAATTTATGTCTGACTTGTCATTTACGAACAGAATATGGAAAGATGTGTTTCAACTGAGTATTTGATATCAAAGGAAAATGCTGTATTTAGCATAGGTAGCTGACTTCTTGCTGGTTTGGGAAATCAGGTTGTTCATTGTATATGTGAAAGAAAAATAAGTTAAGATTTTAAGAACATGTAAAGAATATGAAAACTGTAACAAAATGTTTTTATTCCATACTGGAGAAGTATTTTTCTCCTTGTTTCCATTTTAAAATTAACTGACATTCAGAGTCTTGGGAGCAAAAGGAATTGAAAAGATTTTCTTAGTGACTTTTTCTTATTTACTGACAAGTCAGACACACAGTCAAAAAATTGCTAGACTGGTCAGGAGTTTGGTGTTATTGACTGTTTACCACAAAGATATTTCAAATTACTTCTGCTTATTTAACTGTATTGTCCACTTGAGCTTATGGCAATGATTTTGAAATCTCCTAGACAGCAGACTCAGGTCAATCAAGTAACTCAATGACTTCAATGGGATTATGTGCAAGCCATAAAGAAAAAGAAGTAAATGTATTTCAGGTTTATGAACATCGAAGCATATATGCATACATTTATGAACATCAAAACACATATAAAGATGTGGGTTCTGCGGTACTTGCATGAATTTTCTATCAAAAATACCAGCAAACTTCCACAACTTTCTGTCTGTCTGCCTAACGATAGAGCTTCAGTAGTACTTCTGTCTTCTTTCTGTCTAATTTTATAGACAAATATTGAAAGATGCATTTAGCTGTTCGATGACAACAAGCAAAAGTGACTAACAACTTCCCTATGAATTCTGCAGAACTGTCTATCCTAATGAATAAAGAAAACTTTCAATATGAATATATATAACTCAGTTTTACTTTATCTTTTTTATATTTATCATCAGTTTATAGTAATATTTTATAAATTTTGTAATCAACTTGCTGAAATTACTGTAAAGAACTATTTGCACAAATTTGTACAAAGATTTTCTTCTTGCAGTTTAAAGAAGCTGCCTTGAAAAATTTCTGCCAAGTTACTATGAGAAAATACTAAATTATTGAGAAAGTCTTCCCTTAATTTTATTGCTTTTTAAAGTGGTATCATGTTTCTGAAATTTACAACTAAGATAAATCCAGTGCCATGTTATCACATCAGAAAATTGGTAAAATGACTCAGCCATTACCTTGATGCAATACTTACATGCACAGTGATTACAAGAGCCTATTCAGCTGTCACCTAGAAGGTGCATTAATCAATATTGTATATTCACATTAATAAGAAATGTGATTATCTTCTCCTTCTGTTTTCATACTGACAAGTCAGGAACCTTAAAACTAATCCTTTCAGAACTAGAGAAAGCCAAACTTTTTAGATCAATAAATATAAAATATTCAATGTATAAATTTACATTATTATATGAATGTATATTATCATATGGGAAAACTTGCAAATGATCAATTAATGGCTGGGTAGCTTCTTCTGAAGGCTTATTATCAAATTACCTTCCAGAATACTGGATATGTTCATTCAAAGTCATTCTGTGGGCCTTGTGTCCCTGTTCTCTGGTGTCCCAATTTTCTTCTCAAAAGATACAGATAAATGATTTAGACTGGGTACTTGGGGTTTTTTTGCGAGAATTGAAACTGAAGAAATTGTATTGACAAGTGCAAATATCTGTGGATCAAAAGCAAAGACAGTTTTTATCCAAACCCCTAAAGACTAAAATTGCTGAAATTTATAGTGCTCTGTTAATTTTCTCCTAATAGAATTATTCCTGTCATTTATGACTCTGCTGTAATTGGAATTTTCTTGACCTATTGAAAGTTTTACCAGAACTGACATGCTTCCATTGAGAAGTTCAGGTTCTGATGGACTAAATCCAGCAAAAAGACATTTCATCACAAAGTCCTCTACCAGAGGTAGAAGTAAGACTCTTGAATCCTACTGTAATGTCAGCATGCAAGCTCTGGCTAACCGACATGAAATATTTAGATAGATGTAAGGAAGAAGTTCTTCCCTGTGAGGGCGGTGAGGCCCTGGCTGTGGCTGCCCCATTCCCGGCAGTGCTCAAGGTTGGATGGGGCTTGGAGCAACCTGGTCCAGTGGGAGGTGTCCCTGCCTGTGGCAGGGGGGTTGGAACTAGAAGATCTTTAAGGTCCCTTCCAACCCAAACCATTCTATAATTCTATGATTTAGATGTGCCTGATACTGTGTGCCTATGAAGAGCTGGCATGCTGTTAACCATTGACTCTTCTGAAACGGATACCTTATTCCTACACATATTACCACAAGGTCCTGGGGGGCAATCATTTGTCTACAGAAGAATTTAAGAGTACTTTCATAGTTTTGTACTTCTATGCAATATTATAACTGGGCTACAAGCAAACTAGGCCTTAAACAAGTATTTCACAGCTGTCTGAATCAAGATATTTAAACACCTGAGGATGCAGATGGACATTAAGTACAATTTCCACAACAGCATGTACAAATGACAGTTCTGTTGCTTTCTTACCAGAACTAGTTAAAAATTACAACTGAAGTGAATGGAACTCTGTGAATATCATGCAAGACTTATAGAAATGAATGTGTAGAAATGAATTAGTGAGAACATGGCAAGAACATGGCCTGTATAAGTAGAGAATTTGTATTTGGTGTATAAATAAGTCTGTGAGCGTGCAAGTCACTGAAAAGGCTCTTTCCAAACTGCTGCTGTTTGTGTGCTGTTATTAGACTTTACTGACGCATGTTGTCTCTACAATGACTAATCAGAGTACTACTAAACAACTACTATAACTGAATATGTGCAGTCACTGGGGATGGGATACATTTCCAGTTCATGACAGTATATTTATTACTATATTGTGGACATTGCTACTACTTGGAAAAGGGATTTCTATCACTGTCTTTCAAGCTGCTCTGTCATTTAATGTGGTTGTTCAAATGTAAAAGATTGCTTGGATGGTAATATAATTCTGTTCACATTGTAATCAAAATCAAAATGAGCTTTCATGAAAATAGTATTTGGCTTTATCACACCATGTTGAGAATGACTAATAGAAAAATCTAACCTGATTCCTTATTTCTTTTTCTTTGTTTGATAAAGTAAGATATAACCCATCTTATTTTGAAATTCAAGAGTATCTGATAAAATGAACAGACTTTATGGCTGATGGCTTTTATCATGATCAACAGATGAACGACATCAAGGTTATAAATAGAAAGCACATATCCATATTGTGGCTTATCATTCTGTGTTAAAAAGAGGCAGTTCTCATTTGAGTAAGTGAAGGAACTCAATGTTCCATCAGAGAAGGGCAAAAAGTTATTCTTAGATGAATCTTAATACACATACATCTGAAGCACATTATGAATTTAGCAAGCAGCTTTCATTCCCTCTTCTCAACATGTTATAATTGTAATTAATATGGCTCTGACTGAGAGATGGTCTGAATTTTTTTTTCTCTTCCCTTCTCTGTGAAAGACAGGTGGGGACAGAAAGCTTTGTTAGACTGAAATCAGTAATGATCGCTCTCAAAGGAAGGAGTGGCAATTTGGGCAGGGCGAAACCTGTCACTTTCATAGAAGCAAAATGAGCAGATAATTGCAATCTTCAACTTTCAAGGTTCACTTGAACCTTTAAATGAAAGGAGCAAATTCATGTAATTTCCTCCTCTTCTTTTACAAGAGGCTTAAGTTGTCCCCTTCTTTTCCTGGTGTAAAGGCACGGATACAAAGACAGATGGGAGAGTGGGAACGTTCCTCCTCATTTTGCTGGTGGTGTTTGGGGTTCTTTTAACCTTAATGGATCATCTAAAAATGATATAATGATAATATAATGGTGGATTCCATTTTACATGCTTTTCGTTTCTCTGACCTTGGGACTATGGGCCTCTATCAGATGTTACTCAAAACCATTACCTTCACCTAGAACAAAGATTATTGGCTCATGAGCTATTGAAGCAAAACAGCAGAACTCCACATCAACCTAGACTGTGGTCGTAGTGCCATTTTAAAGTCACACTGTCAGATCTTAGAAGCTATTGTTTACTTAAAAGTTACGGTCTGAACACTTTGAATACAGCAGGTACAACGAAGAGCCTCCTTGCTTATTGGTACACATTAATTAATCACCAAATAACCAAAGACACCTCTCATGATAGGTAACACCAAAAACACCAGGCGAGGCTTTCTGGGTTCTGTTAGCACAGGAAGGAGGTATTCGCAGACTAAACCAGAACGCGCGAGCAGTGCCCAGAGAAGCTATGCTATGGCTACGTACGTACTGGTGGGCTAAACAGAACCGTGCTAGAGGCAAGATCGTCTGTGCGCGCTATTGCCAGCAGTCTCTAGTATATATCCGATTTATGTCAACAAGAACTCTTTCAGAAAACGCCCAGGAAGCATTTGGGGTGTTGAGTGATGGACCGTTCCCAGTATGCAGTATGTGCAAGGCCACTGTGGGTAGTGGGTGGGAAGTCAGCTGTATGAACACTGTCCGAGCTGAGCCACTTGTCCTCACAACAAGAAAGTTATGTTTGGACTTGTTTTGATTACTGGTTTAGATGTAGCTACTGGGACTGTAGTGAAAGGCTGTAAAAACTTAGGTAAGACAAACAGGTGTATAAATGCTTAATTTGTAAGTCTTTTTTCCCCTCTGAAGGTTTTTTGTTACTGATAAAATAAACTTGTGATTTAGAGGGATTTCAAATCACCATTCCCTACGTTTTCCTGACAGAAGAAGTGCGTGCATCCAAAATGAAGGATATGCATTGTCAGTGATAAGACACCTGGATTCATTCCACATATTTACAAAATTACTTGGCTCCAAAGCCTAACCCAAGCTTTAGGTGAGCTTTTGTATGTTGCACTATACTTCCGTGCTTTTAGGTAGTTGTTGAAGCAAGTAAGCCCTAATTGTTTCTTCTTTGCATTGCATTTGACTTGGGAAGTAACTTGAAGGAGTGACCTATCTCTTTTAAATCATAATAAAAATCAAGCATCACGGTTTAAAAGTCTTCTCCACATGGGGTGTTAGATTATGTAGGAACAAACAGATAGACAAATGTCTGTATTCTTAAATCAAAACTACTTAGGGAAGCAACAGTAGCACTGACAGGGTGTGGTGTTTCCTGGCACACTATTCAGAACATAGTGATCATAATTTATTTCATAAATGCTATGGACTTCAACTGATTATCTAATAGGTCTTGAACCAATGGTCACCCAGTAAAAGATACAATAACAAACTACCATTCCGGGTTTTTTTAATGTAAAAGGAGGTTCTGAACAAACTCATAAGATTCCACTTAGAAGCAGGAGATACCAAAAGGCTGTGCTGAAATTCAATTATCTGAGACAATTCTAAATCTGACTCCAAAGGGGTGCGTAATCAGATATGGGGAAACAATCAGAAAAGTTAAAAAATCTCTACTGCAGCCTCTCTACCTTGACTTTTTGCACTCCTACCCAACACAGTTTCTTCTCTCTTTTTTTCACTACATATACCCACTTTGTTACTTACACATAACAGCACTTTCTCTTTAAAAACAGATTTAAAAAAAAAATAAATCTGTGTAAGTGTTACTACTAATGGGGAAAATACAGAGAAATATCCTTTCACCTTGAAGAATGTTATTTTTCCATTTGGCTGTGTAAGCTCCCTGTTCATAATATAGCTTGAGGCTTGGCATGGGAGGAATGTTTATACATGTCCACCAAACTCATCGACTTTTCTGGTTTTTTTTCAGGATGACTGTACACTCCTAGATATAGATAATGACAGCCCAACACAGATTCACACAATCTGTAATACCTGGGAGCGTTCTCTGTTACTCAGGTCAGACCACCTTTAGGTGAATCAGCATTAGAAAATAAATAAATTTTAAAAAGGCATTCATTATATGGAAAAGTTATAGAGAAAAGTGAAGTTAACCTTTTCCAGTGCAGTTTGCTCAGCAGATTCTTAAATGGAAAAATTTGTCTCAAATATTTTTCAGTTGCACATAAAAAAAGATAAGAGAAATGTTACAGTAAGAAAGACTACTCTAATTTTCCTCTAACACCTTTCTTTTAGAGACAGCATATTTACAAGCCAAACTTCTATTGTAATTGAAACCTTTTTTTTTTTTAATGCATCCAGATTAAAAGGGAATGAAAGCCTTTAACCTAGGAAACGGTAGATTTTTTTAATGGCCAGTACATTAGAAATTTTCAGACTTCTACCTAATAAAGCTATTATAGAACAGAAATTAATTTAATCATTCTTACAGAGGAAGAAAGCAGATCATGTCAAGCAAGAAGGAACGTAAAATAGAAATTAATTAACTGAAATGTTGGGTAACTGTAGAGATCAGTGACAATAAGATTAGTCATGGACAGAATTGAGTAAGAAATGTGCTGCCGTACTAGCCTACAAAGCACTAACAGAAGAATTAAAATTATTAAACAGATTTTTAAAAGATTTTCATATATCGAGTTGATATTTACTCAAAATATTTTTAAATCTAAAAGCTTGTCAGAATTTTTGACTGCAGTCAGTGAATTACAATAATTACTAGGCTAGTCACTTATCATGTTTCACAGATTCGTGATAAACAACTTGTAGTATTTCAATTTTTTTATAGTTACACTCACATGTGCAAACACCTGAGGCATTAGGGCCTCATACTATTTTAAGAACAATGAATAGCATTTTATCAATGGCTTTTCCATCAAACCAGCCTTCTGTCTTGTTGATGCCATGTCTTTTTTTAAGATCTTGACATCATTACAGTATGTCTCTGCAAAAGAAAATCTTTGATGTTTTTAAATACCAGATGAATAAATACATATTTCTAGTGGTGATAACTTAGGATTCAAAACTTTCTTCTCCTTATAGGACCTTGAGCTCTCCATAAGACACATGCAAATATAAACAGAACATCACTGAGTGCAACCTGAAATTCCAATAATAAAATTGGAATGTTTCAACTCCTGTGAAGTTTATTTATTTAATATTTTGAGATATTGCTATCATCTAAGACAATATTACAGTATGCAGTATACAGTATTACAGCATAAATACTACATATTTTCCCTGAATATAGGAAAATACTCTGCCTTTGAAGTATAGCAATTCCCTGAATATACTAATTATCTCCAAAACCAAAACCTGCAAGGCTTTCATCCTGACAAGGATTTGATTGAGTAAATGTAATTTGGAGCATTTAAAATCGTACATGCATTAGAAAATGTTTGTTTGTTTGTTTGTTTCTCTTGGTGTTTCTGGCAGGAGTTATTATAATTTTCATGATTATTCTAGCATGCAATCACATATATGCCATTTTGAATGTCATGTGTCAACTGTCTAATAATCTGATCCAATGCATGTTGAAACTAAAATGAAGGCTCTTACTAATTTCACTGAACATTAAACATAACCTTATATACAGAAAAGGGGTCAAACCCATTTTTACATTTGCAGAATATGAAAGTTTGAATGACATGGTGAACTGTGACTATGAAATTATTTGACCCCTTCCTGGTTTTCCACCACCTCTGCATTAAGCAACATACAAAAGTCTTAACAGAACAAAGAGGACAGTTCTTATGCAGCTTAGAAATGAGATCTCCCTTTTCTTGGCTACTTCATGTGGATGCATGTAATTCAGATTTTTAATGCAAAGTCCTGCCTGTCTGTCTTGGTATTGTATGTCTATGACCTCGACCCATTAAGAGTTATCTTATAGCTACAGTGCACTGGAAAGATATGAGAACCCATTAGAAGGAAACAAAGTATATACTGTTGTAATTGACTGAAATGTGATGCTCTTGCTACATTAAAAATGAAGCAAAAAAATCAAAACCAGAGACAGAAATAATCAGAATGCTGAGGGGAAGATTACCAGTTATCAATACTGCACCATTACAGTATCTTAACGTCTGTTCCAAGTTATTCACACACAGCCTCAACATGTTTTTGTTAAACAATTGCAAAACTTCAAATGATTTCAAGAAAGGCTGAGTCAGGTCTACTTTTCTTCAGGAATATTAGTCCACTATTTTCTGTAGGTTCCTACTCCAACTACCACTTTGTTTTGTACATTGAGTATTCTGGCTGAGTGACTTGAGGACAATTTAAAGTTGCAGGACTGAAACGTTAACATACACCTTTGGTTTTGATTAATGTTTCTAAGTTAGATTACAGACTTTGGCAAGCCAGTACAGGAAAGTTCAAATCAACACATTTCACAAGGTACAGTTCAAGGAGTGGTGGGGCAGAGAAGAGAGAAATCAGGATAATTTCCAGGATTTCTGTCAGTTTACAAAGCTATCTTTGATTAAACAATATTAAAATCAATGCTAACACCTATTTTGAATGATGGTATTGCTTATCCATCAAGTCTGGGGTACCTTTTCTGCTAAAGGCTGCAAAATTGAAAGTAAAAGACAAGAACAAGACTTCAAAAGAGAGGAGAAATATGGTAAAAACAATGTGTAGCAAACTTAGAACAAAGTTGCATGAGCATCATCAGTGCTGAGATCTGCTTTGAACCTCTAACAGCAGAGCAGAACATCCTCAATCCACTGGTAAAGAGATCACTTTACTTGATCCTGACAGATTTTTTATTCTGTCTGAGTATCAAACTGTATTCCTTCTATGTATCATATGTAGAAATTTTTTATTGAGATAAAAAATGGCGTCCTCCAGACAACCACAGTTTTGCTTACTTCAGATTCTATCAGTAAAACCCATAAAATAAGTCTTTGTTTCCAAATTAGCTAATTAAAACATATAATATCATCTTTCCCCATTTTTTACGAATAGATGCAGTTTGTGCTTCTTTAACTATTATGGTTTTCTAAAAATAAGAGAAGATAAAATGTATTTTTCCTTCTTATATAAATAGGTCTGAATATGAATGAAAACACATCACTCAACAGTCAAACTAGACTGGTTTCTACTGAGTAGATAGCAATATTAACAGCAATTTATAGTCCTTTTAGATGTTTTTCCATTTTTTGTTTCAGATGCTCCTTATTCTGCATTTGAGGAAATGGAGATACGGTGATGACGTGACGTTTACGTGTTGAACCTCCAGAGCTTTACAGGAATCTCTTTTTTGTAATGTTTAGGCTGCAATTAAGAAATGCATATCTTTGTTGCAAACATAATCATTATTTATCACCCCGACCATTTGACCATCTTTCATCAGCATGCCCAGCATGCTCCCCACGGCTTCTTCATATTCACGTTCATTACAATAAATAAAAAACAGCTTTTTGAAGAGAAGATGAGTAGGCAGTTTGATCCATCCTGCTCACAGCCTGCAGCCTTCCCCACTACCTAAGTAAGAGAGACAAACTCTCTTTAGTCTTGTGTGATTAGGGAAAGAAAAATTTAAGTACCATTTAGAAATGCCAATTCCTTCCACATAACCAATTGCCAGAAAGTAGTTCATTGGTATTGATGACTATACATACTCCAGAAATCTTGAATGAGTTCTCTTCCAGTGGAAAGGTGGTATATGTGTTACACAAAGCAAACCTTATGACCATTTCCATTCTTTGAACCAAATTTGCATTTTGAATAAGGTACAATAAAACTTGAAGCTAGTCAATGTGAGCACAACAGCAAATTAGAACTTATTTTGGAGATCCCTGGCTGGACTTTTATTGCTGAAGACTGTAGTTGATAAGAAATGAAGAAATAAACTACATAAATTAACAAGCAAACAAGTAGAAGTCATCCTCACAGGTGTGACCTAGCTGATAAAATTTTTACAACCCTTTAAAGAATATTTTTATCACCTTCTCTTACTTGTTTTTTGTTTGTTTTTCTTCTAAGATGCCACAATTAAATAATGGCTGATTTTTAAAGCTTCCTAATTAAGTTGGTGACAGTCTTTTTACCTGTATCAATGGATTGCTAGTTGGGCAGAATTGAGTTACAATTGAGCTTTATCATAAGGCTAGCTTTCACTTTTACTAGGGCTAGTTTTAACTAGACATCTAGGTACTTGTGGTATTTGTAATGGAAGCACAGATACTCCACAAACATTTGATCTTGAGTGTGGTGTTTGCTTTTCTACCTTAGATTTTGTCTTTCTAGGCTGCTCAGGACATGAAGATTGATCTAAAGAACTCCTTCTTTTTGAAATACTGGTTTTCCACTTTTTGCAGGCATAAGAAGGTATGCAGGAACAAAATGTACTTTTTTGAGAAGACAGAGCAGAGACCGGCTTGCAAAATATGATTGCCAGAAAATCAAAGCTACAATTTTGTGAGAATCTTAGGATATCTGTAAGGGTCCTCCCTTTCTATGATTTTTACAAGTGAAAAAGGAAATTCCCTTAGAAACATTTCATTAAACTAAGAGTACAATTGAAAATCATTACCTTTAAAGATGAGGTATTCTTAAAAAATTTTAAAAAGTAAGGAACCATGAAATAAATCTACAGTCAGCCTCAGAAAAAAAAGCCTTTAGAAACAAAAATATTAACCATGACAGAGCTAAGCAATCCCACCAACTTAAAGACAGACAAAAATTTTGACCAGACCATAGTGCTAAATGAAATGCTGACCCAAGCTAAGACAAAGCAGGAAAGATTTTACTACTGCAACTCCGTGTTACATGTCCTCTAGATCCACAGGCTGCATTATGTCATTCAGTGCCAAATGGATAGCCATAACTGTAAGCTATCAAGTACAGATGACTGCAACAATACATTTCTCAGAGACCCGCTTATCTGAAACAGACAACACGAAAATTGCTCTATTTATCTGAACTGCAGAAAGTGAGGTGTTTAATATTGCTTATCTTAACTTAAGGCCCATAAATCCACTGCTTTATATGTCAATACTCATAGTGCACCTCCCTCTCAAGTGTCCTCATTCACATATGACCTCTTGCAAAAACAATCCTCATCCTTCCAAAACAGGTCTAATATGAACAAAGTTACCTCTTACACCTAACATCTGCTTGCCCCTTTCAACTTGGTATATCATTGTAATTATGTTACAGTAATAATATTGCAATAATATTGTAATTCCTAGTTCAATTACAACCAAGTGTGGCAAGCAACAGCAACTCATCATTCCTCTTCATTCCAAGCTTTCAAGCCATCCATTTATAATTTCTACTTTTGCACTGGTCCCTGTGGAAGTCTCTAAGGATGTTTTCCTAAAGAGAAGAATTGGTAGCTGGGAATCTGATATGGGTGTTAATGACTGGAAGGTGTAACATAATGCTGGAAAGAGTTAATGTTGTCTCATTAACCAAGCGACCTCCAGACATTGTCAGTTTGGCCCAGCTGAAGTGATTGATGACTGGGGAGAAGAGGTTAGCAAATATCCCCCGGGTATTTGTGTACAGCATCCTCACTTACACCCTTTCAAACTTTTCCAGAGAGAGATTGATTTGTTGCACAGCTTCAAAAAGGACTTGACAAACCGTTAATCAAGGGATCCTGTATTACCACAGGAAAGTCAATGTCAGTGTCAAGAAGAAGGACCACCCTTCTCCACCATACTCTTTCTATCCTGTAGTTTTAAAAGTTTTAGAAACTTTTTTCATAACTGACTATGGGCATGAAGTAACAGGCTTGTAGAAAGATACTGCCTGAAGATGCCAAAGAATCTTACTTTGACTCAGAATTTTTGGATCGACAGCTATTTCCCACTTGAGTTCTTTCTGGAAAACTTACTGGGTAAAGGTGAGCCATGTACTCTTCCATTCCCCCCCACACACATAAAGAAACATAAATAAGAGTTTGAGCGTAACAGAAAATAAGGCCAGGACACTCATGGGTGAAGAGGCTTGTCTAGAAATCCTTGCCCAAAGTTAGAGCACTGCAAACAGAAGGTTTTTTACATACACTGTGGATCTGCTTTTTGCCAATACTGTAAGCTCCGTTCGAATCCAAGCAAATGCAACAGTCTACTTCCTCGGTAAGAACAACCATGATCACTGTTCAAAAATTCCTCCCAAAACATTCCTAGAATTTTTAATCCCTATTTTAAATATGAAAATACTCGCTATAATCCAGAAAGATCTCTGCATCTTGCAGAATAGAAAGATCTCTGTACCTTACAGAATGTTCACATTAGAAAAGTAAATTATAAACTGCCTTCGGCTGGTGAGAATCAGTATGTTTTGTATAAAATCAGCATACCTATGCCTGATTGCACCATTCAAGGAGTGTTTGTTGACATTGAGACATCATACTACTACCTTCATAACCAAACACACGCACTAAATAAAAAGAGAAGTAAAGGACAACATGCTCTAGTATAGTTATATTTGGATCTACTAATGAACATTTATGTTCTGGTATCTTGTACAGAGGATCTAGATATTTGCAAATTCATAAAATATTATTATTTATTATTTCACATATGTACATATATTTATAAGTGCATAACTTTTCAAATCCAGGCACTGTGGTAATTTTCTGTGTTTTCTTAAGAAAGCTTGCTTTTGTTAAATGCAACAAGACAGAAAGAGAGACAACCAGTTCAGTTACAAAGTAAACTGGTCTGCATTTTAGAATGTCCTTGATAATTTCAAAACCTAGGACCTATGTTTCAAGGACATATCACTAACTACTGAAGCAGAATGAAGCATTCTCATTGTGAGGAAAATTTCATGGTAAAAATAGCCTTTGAGTAAGTCACACAACATTAGCAGAATAATTAGTCTTTAACAATTTTCAAGGACAATTCAGAATGACTTATTTTAGAGCCTAGGTTTTTGTTCTTAAATCCAGTATGCAGAGGTATAGAATGATCTGCAAGGTACAGCTTTTATTTCCCTTGTATTGTAACTGAAATCACCTGTAGGCTGAGCCGTCAGAAACCTTAGGCAAATACAGTATATTTACAGTGAGAATCCTGAAGCTCATTGTCCAACACCACAATCCAGAAGGTTTAACTATAATGCACTTTTAATACTGACATGCTTTCATATCAACCCCCTCCTGTGATAACAACACCTTGGCAAAGTTGGCAGAGCCTGTTGCCTTCCTTACCAAAACCAACATCAAAGCTCTAAGAATATGTTATGTATACTAAAAATTTACTGCAGGGAATTCACACAAACTGCATCCAAATCTGAAGGTTAAACTACAGCCGACTTTGCTGGACTGCCAGGTACTTTAAGCAGAAACATCGCTTCAGGTGTTATAGATAATTCCATCTGGGAATAACAAAGAAGTAGCAGATGCTCTCTGGTACTTCAGAGAGGTATTCTAGTTGAGGTCATTCACTGCAAAATTGGGCATCCTCTTGAGCTGAAAGTTATGAAAAGGCTTTCTTACCTTCCTGAATCAGGACCTTAATAATGATGAAAATACACAAATACCCACAACAAAAAGAACATCAATCCTTCCTGCTAAGGACGTTCCAGATTCTACTCTGGCCTCTCTGTTTCTTGTATTTTTCCCTGAAAGAAATTATAATGCACAGGTACAGCATTTCTGTTGGTAACATCAAGAGGAATGAGTCTGTCTGCCCTTAGGCTTTACTTTGGGACAACTTGTAGAGACTATTTGATGAGGAATTAGATGACAAAATGTCCTTGTCTCAAAAAACTACTGGCTTATTGAAAAGAATGTAGACACTTTGCTGCAATACATTCCCTGTATCCTGGCACTCTGCTGGAGAAGGGCAATGCCACAGGCTCTTTTTTCCCTCCAGCCTCAAAGCCAGTGCAGCTATTCTCAGAGGTGTTCCCCTAAAGAACATGACGTGGCACCGTTTCCCACAGGTACACGGTTGGGAAAGTGGCCTTGGTCACTTGCAAAAAGGACTGGCTGGTAGTTTCCAGCAGTCTGGTGAATCCTAGCTGCTGTGTCCTAGTACAAGGGAGCTGTCAATGTTTTCCCTGAGGAGCTGGCTTAAGCAGACAAGGTCCCAGCAGCATCAGGCTGTCTTTTCACCCCTCTAGCTCTGAATTGTGCTACGTGCAGAGCTAGGAGAATCTGGGTCACAGATTTCATACTGTGGCACGCCAGGGGGACTTGTTATTTCACTTGTTTGCTCTCAGTGGCAGCCTGATGCAACTTGGCATGCAAAAGTATGTGCAATGTCACACTGGCCAGGAAAGTAACACATATCACCCTTGGGTGAACCTGAAAGCCAGTGCTTTTCTGATTAAATGCATCAGGCAACATTTGCCCCCCATTTGCACCAGCAAAACTCCACGCTCTTCACCAGAGTTGCATTTGGATGTGTATGTGGAAGTGCAGGTAAGAAGACAAACAGATTTATGATAAAGTTTTTCAGCTTATTAGGATCAAGGTTTTCTCAGGAAACGGGGAATTCTGCTCACACAGTTAAACTACAATGATCTGCAAGGCTCATATTTAACTTAAATGATTTTTATGCAGTGCAGATTAGTTACAGACTGGGGAGATAATGAATCAGTGTTTTGAGCTGTTGCGTCTGTGTTTTTCCTGTTGAGTTGATGGGTACTGGTTTTCACAGCGTTACAACCTACACTTTGTTACGTCAGGCACTATTATGAGCCTGGATAGCAGCTCATATTTTTTGTTTTTTATAATGCATAAAGCTTGCAAGGCTCCACTGCTACCACTAATAAGCAGCTTCATAGAATAAAATGACACAGCTGAAGTTAAAATTATGTCCTCTCTCAGAAATTATTAGGCATTATACACCATAATTCCCTCTAACAAAGAAGTTTAACAAATTCGGGGAAACATTAATACTTGTAGAATGCTTTTCAAAACATTTTATATTAAATCTTTTAAATTTTATGTGATAAAAGTATATGTTTAAAAGTAACTGAGAGAACACTTCTGGCTATAGAAAAGGGTTCAGTTTTGAAAGCATATTGAGACATTTTATTGTTGCCAGCATTAAACTGGACTAATCTTTTGCTTTCTAATATTATACAGCTCTACATAATTTCCAGGTCCTAAGAAGATGTGCTGAGACACTTATTTTGGCTTTGGTGAATGCTCCATGAATAAGCCATGTATATGAATGCAACCAAAGTTCTGACATTAAATTGGATTTTGCTCCAAGAGAAGCTTGGAGCTTGCTTCCTAAGCTGTGTAAAAGCCTCTGCACTGCCACTGTGCTGGGAAAGCCTTTCACCTATTTTTGTGCACACCACAATCTGCTGGCTTCTCCAGTCATATCCAGATGCTTGTGTAGCACAAGTGCAATATATAGCTTTATACACTGGAAAGAAAAAGGCCTGTGAAATTTCATTCTTGCTTCTTTTTTTTCTGCAAGCAATAGGGCTGCTTTCAGAATCATGAGGAGCCTAAGCTGCAATAGAAGATAGATAAATTAGGCCAAATAACAAATAATAATAATATAATAAAATAATAATAAATAATCAATAATCAATAATCATTAATAAATGATAAATAATAATAAGATCTTTCCCTTTGTGAAAGGTCTTCTATCTGAAGTTCCTTGTTCAGAACTGAAGAAATAAGGGTCCATCCAGATGGGACAGTTCAACAGATGTTGGACTGATGACCTCCAATATCAGCAGTTCCTCTGCACAGAGTTCAGCGTAACTCTAGCAGTCCACATCTCTTCTTGAAAAAATGCACTCCTAAAAATGTTTAAACTACTTCTCATCTACTCCACTTAAGGTTCTTGTTGTTTGAAAAGCTAAACTGAAGGAAGAAAATGTGTCTGTTCAGTGCCAAAAGTCCAAACTAAGGCTGGTGAAGGAAACTTGGAATTTCTTAATCCTGTACTTCATAGGGAGCATGAAAAAATATTTTCCATTGGGAACTTCTTTCAGCCAGGAGCTTTTTTTTTTCATATGTGTATCAATAATTGTTCTCTCTTGGACATTCAAGCATAGAGAAAATGTTTTTTGTCCAATTTACATTTGCTATTATCAAAAGTAATATGAAGACATAACACTGAAGAGTTAGAAAATTTGGCCCTGCGAGCCTGATGATACCTTCTCAAAGAAAATATATTTTATACAGAGCAGGAACTTAATTCTACCTAAAACAAGGAAACAGGAGCACTGTGATCTCTTCAGGGATTTGCAGTTTTAAGAACATTACCAGCAGAACAACAGTGAAATCTATGACCTGACTATTTGGGTTTTCTTGCTAGTTGATTAACCTTTCTCTGATATCTACTACACATTTCTTATTTTCATTTTCAAATAAACAAAGAATTGAGCTTGGTTTAGGACAAGAATAAGGAATATTAGTGATTGCTACCTTACCAGATAAAGAAATAAAACTTGGTATCTATTTTCTAAATACTCTGCAAAAATTTTCATTATGAAAGAGAAATTACAAAGGACTCGAAACAATGAGTGTGGCTTTGTTTTTATGCCAGAAAGTATGGCCTGAGGGAGGAATATGAGTGTGGTTTTGTTTGTAACTTCCTAACATACAGAAATTGTTACTATTTTCAGTGGAAATCCTATTACAAACTGTGGCTGTTAGTTGCCCACACACATACATTAGCTAATACTGCTATGTCTGTGCATGGTGAAATTTTTGTGTGCTGCTATGATACAAGTACACATACTTTACACTGATTGTATTATCTACCACATATTGTGGGGTTGTTGAGTCTGGGGTAGTTTAGCCTGGAGAAAAGGAGGCTGAGGGGAGACCTTATCCCTCTCTACAACCACCTGAAAGGAGGTTGTAGCAAGATGGGTGTTAGTCTTTTCTCCCAAGTTGCCTCAAGTTGTGCCAAGGGAGTTTTAGATTAGATATCAGGAAAAAGTTCTTCACCAAAAGGGTTGTCAAGCATTGGAACAGGCTGCCCAGGGAAGTGGCTGAGTCACCATCCCTGGAGGTATTTAAAAGACATGTAGATGTGGTGCTTAGGGACATGGTTAAGTGGTGGACTTGGCAGTGCTAGGTTAATGGTTGGACTGGATGACCTAAAAGGTCATTTCCAACCTAAATGATTCCATGATTCTACGATTCCATGATATTGTCTTCTTCAGAACACAGCTGACTAATCTGCAATAATTGGTTGTCAAGTATTCCCCTTCCAGTAGCTAAGCTGAATTGTTGCATTATTGCTTTGGAGATTAGAATGGAGGTGGGACACCGGATTACTTTTTCTTTTTTAAATGGTAAGCTACTGATGCGAGAGGTAAGAACAAACCATGGAATGTGGGAGATGATAAAACTAGTACTGTTGCCAAACACTTTGCAATACTAAAACTCTGCTCTTGGCAAATCGTCCAGAGCATGAGGCCCCGATTTTCAAGCATGCCACTGAACATGCACTTGTGGGAAAGCAAGAGAAGAATCTAGAGTTAGTCTTTTTCTCTAGCAAGAAAAGGTAATAAATAATAACATGAAAATAACTTTTTGGCTGTTTTACATTTCATATGGTTGTACCGTGGTTTAGATTTGTATCTCATGTCAGTTGTAGGCATAAAAACCCCCACAAACAACCAAATACCCCTGAAGCACGGAACACTTAGAAGATTCCCATTTAAAATGTTTAGACTCAGGTTCTGCCCAGAGATTATAAAGGCAAACTTATAATCAGTGCAGAAACATAAAGAATTAAAAGCAAAAATAAAACAAGCTGAATGACCAAAGTGAATGACTCCCTACAGGTTAGAAGCTTGCAAATGAAATACTAAAAATTTCTAAATCACTGTAATTTTCTAGATGCAAAGAATTCTCCTGGCATTTTCATTAATGAACCATTTCAGAAGGTAAGTGTTCAGGTTGCTATGGTTAAAATGCAATTTCAGGTTGATGATTAGGTGGTTTGTTTGTGTACATGGCAGGGGGCACTGGGAATCATGTTTACATTTGAAGTTACCGTTTTTGTAGAGCACTTTGTTACAAAGAAAACAGCATTACTGTGATTGGAACAAAAAATATCTGATTTTTTTAAAGGTG
>JAVJGG010000007.1:6036489-6056381 GCA_035590195.1 Aviceda cuculoides | reverse complement strand
GTCCAGAACCTTGAAGTTTAAAAGGATTTTCCTCCCACATCATATCTGATTTTTTTAAAGGTGATTTTCATATTTTAACAACGCAAACAAATAAATGTTCAGTCTGTCCAGCTGCAACACAGAAGTCTTACTATCTGCCTGATAGCTATCTGTAAAATACCTGTAGAATAAATATCACATTCATTCCCGTAAATGTATAGAAGGGACTTCTCAGAAGAAAGGAGGGAAACTGGGGAAAAGAAGCATTATCTCAAAAGACAATGAGGTAGCAATAGCCAAAGACTAACAGTAAGGCCACAGTTTTCACAGTTACGTCACTTGCACATTCTTTTCAGATTCATCCAGTCCCCATTGGATGATGAATATGTATTTAGATGCTAAAATGTTTATGGATTTCACCACTAAACCAAATCAATACAACTGGTCAAAAAATGTAGTCTGTTAATACAAAAAAAAGTTTAAAGGACTATGATGGCATCACTGAATTTTTTGAGGGGACTATGCTATATGCTATTTGCAATACAATGAACATATAATTTTGAGATTGCCATTTATATGACTTATGTTGCAACATTAACCTCCAGGTATTGATTTTATCATGATGTTTACTATTTTATATTCCAGTATACTGTCTCCTATTATTAAAAAGAAATATTCTCCTTATTAAATTGAAAAATGTGACATTAAAATGACATAACTCACTGTTTAAAAACTGAACTTTTTCAGAAAATGCAAAATGTTCAAATGTCTTCTTTTTATATCAATCCAGCATGAAACACTAGAGACTAGAAATTCGTTTTTAATTTTTATTCGTTAACAGCTGATGAATAAACATACTTGTTTTTTGAAAGAAAGTATGCACATACAGTGCAGCTGGGCATTTAAGTTTTACCTGGACTAGGCTGTTTTAAGAAACAGCATGTTCTTAAGAGATATATTGAACAAAAAAAATAATAGAAGGAGAAAAAAAATATCTAGAGTTCTAGCTTGTATTGGATCCCAGATATGGCCAATCCTAGTTTTTATTATCATACTGTGCAACCTGGTATTTGTTAGACCTTCACAGTGCATAGAAAATCAAGGTCTACTTAAAGTACAGTGAAATGTTTTTATATTAGACATTGGGCACATATCAAAACATGTCCCTCTGTTTTGAAGTCCCATCTTTCCTTGGTGTAAGACTATCTATTCATTATCTCCCTATCTACATTCAGGATTTGTTCATAAATGTTTATGGAGACAATTTTTTTTTTTTTCCCATAGTGATGAATCCCCCAGCTTACCTTGAGATGTTGGTGATATATTTGAAGGTCAAGAACCTGAATCCTTAGTCTCAACTAAATGCTGTCCTCAGAGTTGTAGCTTTTCATAAAGCAGCAGTGTATACAGGAGTAGCACTTTGGTGCTACTTGCAAAAAACTGGGTTTATAGAGTGTGATAACAGAATGTAAATATTTGTGCCAGAGGTCATGGCTCATACTCTGTTCTCAAACACTTTTAAACTTAATGGCTTAGACAAACACAAGAAGAGCCTAGACCAGGGCTGGATGTGGTGACTTTCCAACATTGCTTATACATCTCAACATGGAATTAGAACATTCTCCCTTCTGACATTCTAGCAATAGCTTTACAGAATTACACATGTTAACAGAAAGGATGTCTAGCCAAATGCTAGCAAAAAAACCACTTGAAAGATGCTTCCATGTAATTCCACTAAATGGCTGAAAGCCACCGTATCTTTTTGCTATGAGCAGAGAATCATGACTGATACCTGATGCTAATAAACAGAGTGTTTTGTCTTTTATATAAAGAATATAGGTATGTACATGTGCATGTACAGTATAAATTTAAAGCATAAAATTGTTAGCCCAAGTACAGTTTCTTACAATAAAACAAGAAGGAATTACCATTTTTCCCTTTTATCCAATTGATAAACATTCATCCTATCTGACAGAACTATCTCAAGAAAAATCATGTTTGATTTTTCTGGCTCAGGATTTCCAAACTGCAGTTCCTTGCTGAGATTGGCAGACAACTACCATGGTTTGTGAAGCGGGTGACAGGAGTGACCATGGGAACAAAAACCAGAACAATTCCCATCACCACCACCACCATCACTGTCCCGTCTAGGGACAAACATACAAACTAGTCCAGAGCAGAGAATTTTACCTAATCCACTGGCGATATTACAAAACACAATTGTACATTCAGCTCCACCACTCAAAAGTCTTCACCCTGTACTGAGAACTGTGAGTTATATCTGTGTTGCATAAGTGTTTCATAGGTCTCAAATGTCATGACTCTCAGATTTTACAGGAAGATGAAGCAGTCTCCATCAAAGCATTAGTTACACATATGCAATGGTTATTGAGTACAGCAATTTTTTCCTCTTTAGTTATGGGTCACCTCATTTCGGTTTAGAGACAGTTCACAATCTATTACCCACCATCTAAAATACCATGGATCAGGCTGTCTTAACTTAAAAAAAAAATCCCAGACAGTGCAAACACATGAGAGGGATAAACTGAATGTCAGTGGTTAATTTAATAATTTATATAATAAAGTTAGAGGTGAACTGCAAATCTTTTCATATATTCCCTCAAATTTAGCAGCAGATGTTGAGCTGGAAGTTAAAGTCGGGCATTCAGCACAAAGGAAATGCAAACCCTACTAGTCCTTAGGTCCCACATCATCCAATCTGTTAAACTTTCTGCCACCAGTTCTTCAGTGATGCCCCACTATACATTAAAGTGTTATCATTACCTCAGTAGTGACACCAACCTGAAGCATAAAAGTGACCTTTAAAAGTAAAGAGGTCATACAAGTGACACCTTTTAATATTTAATAAAGAATTAAAATGTATTTTTATATCTTCATAATATTGAAGATATAAAAAGTGATTTTTAAACTTGTCAAAAACTTTACTTCCAATTGGAAATATAGAGAGCATTTAAAATACGTATTTTCATAGCTGACATAATAACATGCTATTAGAAGGTATACTGACTATAAGCATAATTTATTTGAGTACTTGAAAGGGTGATGGGTATTCTCAAAACTTTACTGTAAATACACTTATTGTCTATTGCACCTAAGTAATTGTGTGTGCATAGTCGTTCTTTATTAAGCTTGTAACAAATATAAGCATCAGACATGCATATGTGCATTCTCTGATTACTTTTGAAATATGCATCATTAGAATTAAAAACTATCTTTAAAATACTATGCACCCCATGGTAAGCAACCAGTGTGATTACTTCTCTAAGCAGGGCCTGAGTAAGGGAGAGCTGCAGGATCATGCTCTTAATTTTCCCATTTTAAGTTCATTTTCCACCTTTATGATCACAATCTGCTGTAAGAATAAATTTCTTTTAAAATAGGATCTTGGTTGTCCAGTCCCCTCCCCAGAAATCATCTTAGAATTAATCACAGCTAAGAGACACTTTAAAGGAGCTATAGCTGTGAAATAACAATATTTGGTATTTAATTGACCCATGGAAATAAGACTTTGTTAAAGCTGATTCCATAAAAAGCTGGTTTCAAAGGACCATGGAAAGCAGATGGATTCTGGGAAGGGATTAAGTGTCTGCTGGTAGGGGGGTGATGGGTTGCTTCATTAATAAAATGTGAACAGCAGGAGGACACTAATGAATAGGCACCCTAGAACTGGCATACCAAATTTATTCCATCAGGCACACACATTCACACACTCTCAAAATGAAAAAAAAACCTCACCAACCCAACACAGTTTTACTGTACTGACAAGTTGAAGGAGCCTACAAAGGGACTGCTCTAATAGCAAAGTAAATGGTGACTGCATGATAACTTTGAAAGCAATGAAACCTCTGAATGCTAGGCAACTTTCCCCAACAGGTGGTCTGGCTTTTATGTTGTGTTTCTTCACTGGCTTAGATTTCCCAGAATTATCTCTCAGTACACTGATACCCTGTGCAGCATAAAAGATGCTTTGCTATTTTCCTATAAGCATTCATGGCACTTGATGGAATGTGACAATATCATGCAAGAAAAATGCAGCAATTCCAATTCAGTATGGCAGTTACTTAGGTATCTATCTGCAAAGACTGTGCTGCTTTCCACCCCTCTTTAGCAGAGAAACTTTCTGTCATGACTGAAGATCTCTGACTCAACTACATAATCAGCCTTGATGGTTGTATACGGTGGTTCTTTCTTTATCATGGATTATGAAGACCAATAAAAGTTTTATTTAATTACCCCTCACAACACATAAGACCTAGATATATGGATCATGTCCCACACTTTTGGAAGGGAGTACAGAAGTCCTGAATAGCAAAGTATTAGTGTTCAGCTGTGACAAAATGCCCGAAGAGCTCTATAGAGAAAGACAAAAATACATGGGAGGGCTTCACTAAGCACTAGTGATGAGGACTGCTGCAAAATGGGTGATATGGTTCCTTTTTAACACACTTTAAGGCACATATTTACTATTGAATATTTATGCAAAAAGTGTCACTTACATTAACCCTTTTCTATGGTATACAATCGCTTCTTGAAGGCTTGCCATCTACTATATTGGTCAAACCCCATCCCCACAGTTTATGAGATCTCAGGGGTTCATTTATCATTTAAGTTGCTATATTGTGGACCAACCTTGTAAATTGATGGTAGGTTTTCTTAGCTACAACATTACACTCCTAAGAGACAATGTGGTCCCAGCCATGGTTTAACCCCAGCCAGCAACTAAGCACCACACAGCCCCCCCCCGCCCCCCTCAGTGAGATAGGGAGAGAATCGGAAGGAAAAAGGTACAACTCTTGGGTTGAGATAAGAACAGTTTAACAGAACAGAAAGGAAGAAAGTAATAATGATGATGGTAATAATAATAATAATAAAATGACAATAATAATAAAAAGGATTGGAATATACAAAAGTGATGCACAATTCAATTGCTCACCACTCGCTGACCGATGCCCAGTTAGTTCCCAAGCAGCGATCCGCCCAGGCCAACTCCCCCCAGTTTCTATACTGGGCATGACATTCCATGGTATGGAATACACCTTTGGACACTTTGGGTCAGCTGCCCCGGCTGTGTCCCCTCCCAACTTCTTGTGCCCCTCCAGCCTTTTTGCTGCCTGGGCATGAGAAGCTGCAAAATCCTTGACTTAGTCTAAACACCACTTAGCAGCAACTGAAAACATCAGTGTGTTATCGACATTCTTCTCATACTGAACTCTAAATATAACACTATACCAGCTACTAGAAAGAAAATTAACTCTATCCCAGCTGAAACCAGGACAGTCCCTCAACAGTTAGCCTAACATTTCTCCCCTGCAAGTTGAACGTATTAGGAAATGCTGGAATGAAAAGCCATTGGAAATCACTCTGGAAGCACTAGCTTATGCAAGAGCATGCGTGCTTCCACACCAGAAGATTGCAGTCTATTCCAGGAGGCTCCTTGCTCTTGGAATTGGCTTTGCCAGATGAATGCTGAAGGCATAAACATGTAATTGGTGCTTTTTGTGCCACTGAGTGTAAATGGCTTTCTCACTGTTTCCTCACAAAACTCTTTTGTGAGCAGGATAAATTTTAGTGATATCTGAAGACAATTTTAGTGGTATCTGAGTGGTTTGAGAATCAGAATAGTTTCTGTTCTTTGAATGAATGAATGTATGCATGACAGAGACCTGAAATAAGCCAGTGAATGTCTGGTTTTGCTATGAAGAGGAAGCTACTTAAAAGGAACTATCTATTAAAATACAGTAAGGAAAGATGATAAATATGGTGTGAGGTGTTTTACGGCGTTTTACGTTTTTTTTCTGGGCACCTACATGCTCTCCTGGAGGCATTTTTTAAAAAAAATAGGCTACTATAATGTCCATTAATTTTATTTTCTTTCAGTATTGTTTATGTGCCTCATGATACAGAGGTGCAAAGAAACAGAAAGATGTTTCTTCTAGTTTTTTTAAGGGGTTCCTTTTCAGATATCTTGTAGAAATTTTAGGGAACCCAACGCTTTCCCTCCAGGGGTGTTCCATCCAAACTACTATTGGTATAAGCACTCAAGTCTGGGAATGTGAAATACTCTTTCAGAAGCATAGCTTAGAGAATATAATAACATTGAGTACCAAGCATATTTCTGCTTCTTCTGCAGAGTTAATGGTAATGGTAAGCTGTTGTTTGCTAAAAGCTAGAAGAGGGGTAAGGGAGCAGCTAAACCACACATTTTTACATTTGTCAAATGTTTATTGATATATTTTGCAGTTTTCACTCAGCTCTATTAATAAGTCTCTAAGAAATCATTACGCTACCAAAAGTCTACATGTGCTCTATTCCTTGGAGTTTGGAAGTTGGTGCAGTAATAAAACATGTATTTTCTCTAGAAATATTGCCATTTCCAAATGAAGTCCTAAGATAGGGAAAAAGTAGCCTGAAAAAGCACTGCTGCCATTTAATACAAAAGGGCAAAAAGTGCTAAGAGTTAAAGCATTGAAAGGAAACTGTTCTTTGAAGTACAGTGAAATGTCATTTTTCCCCTGTAAATTATTTGAAGCAGAATACCACAAATCACCCAGTAATCTTCTTAAGTGAAATTCACTGTAAGATTTTATCACCACTTTATTAACTTAGGCACCCTGTGCTCTTCTGCCCATCACGGAAGAGGCACAGTTAGGATATGGAAGATGAACGTTCCTTATTTATCCCAACCTTGCTTTCTAGTCCTTACGCTGACTGAGGCAGGATGGACCCTGTTATGTATGGCACAGAGCCATGAGGCCTGGCTGTGAAACGGCAGAGCATCTCCAAAACAAAACCACAGCCTATGCATATGGATTTCCTTCTCCACCAGTACAATACATCCAAACCTCCATCAACACTGTGGAAGCTGTCACCTGTGTCCAGTGCCCTTTAGAGGCAATGGAGAAGGGAGCTAACATTGCACCCACATTCACTGTCCTCTGCAGTGATACCTGTGAGTTAGGGCAAACATCTCTCAGGAGCAGCAACTGCCCTGCAGCACTACTGCTAATACAACCACAGCTATTAATGGCTTTAAAAGTATTTATTGCAACTTTTAACATTTGAATCCCTTTTAAAAAGTAAATGAGATTAAAAAAAATATTAGCTGGATCTGGAGAATGCTTTTTTCAACATTAAAAAGGCACACTCTGGAAAGCTCTTTAATCATTGTTGCCACCAGATAACAGCTGTAATCCCAGAATTTGCTCCTCTCTTCCCCTCTCTTTAAAATCTTGTGCACACTTTTATACCAAAGATCTCCATTTGCATGAGGTAGGAAAAAAATCTGAATTATCTTTAAAAATGTAATTTTATATTTTCTTCTCCACTCATTTGGCACATGAACAAATACAGCTAGATAAGCTTAGAATTGGGCTTTCTAAAAAAATAATCTCTTACCTTCTAGAAAAAAATATTTAGAAATGGTTACTTGACAACAAAATGGATTCTCATGGTTTAGATCAGCCAGCTTTAAATTAAAATAGAAGAAAATTCAATACACGAAAAGAACCCAGTAGTTTCTAAATGCAGAATAATTGTACTTATTTAAATAAAATTACACATTTTAAATGTACACATGTAAAATACTTTAAAAATTCTTTCAGTTGGCATACATATTTATGTATGTGATATTAATGTAGTTTCAACTTTACTTGATGAGAAAGCACTAGTTTCCTTAGATACATATAGTCCCAAATTCCTTCAAAATAAAACTTTTGGAAGGCACTTATGGATCTAAAGTGTATGTGTGTATGATTGTTTTGGAGGACTCATTGCAATGATCCGAAACATTGTGCATTGCCTCCACTGATTTCCTCTGAGAAAAGCACCTCCACACGATCCCATTACGTAGCTGTAGACAGGAATAAGATCCCCCTTCACCTTCTCAAGGCTGAACAACCCCAGCTCACAACCTCTCCTCATACACCTCATGCTGCAGTCTCCTGCTATCTCAGTGGCTCTACACAAGCCTCATTCCAGTATGTCCCTGTCTATCTTGTACTGGTGAGCCCAGCACTGGATCCAGTGCTGAGCAGAGGGAAAGGATCCTCTCCCTCAATCTTTCTAATACAGCTGGAATGCCACTGGCCTTCTGTAAGAGACTGAATTCTTATCTTGAACCATTCCACCTCAAAGATTCTTAGGTGTGAGGGCTGTGAACTGCTTATCTCAAGCCCTTTGTCTCTGGGATGGCCCGTTTAAGCAGGACACTCCTCTGTCCATAAGGGGCAATTACCAGACCATGGAGGAAACGGGGCTGGAGCTGATAAGATACTGGTTTCTGGTATCCATCACGGGAAGATCCTGTGATAGATGAAACCTGCAGCACATGACATCATCGGAATATGCCCTATAAAAACCTGCCGTGGGGCTTCTAGCTGCGGGCTTCTGCTTCCTTTTCCACCACTGAAGTATTGAAAACCGAGGACCAACGGGACGCCGCTGGATCCGTGGTGGTGACTATCCTTGCAACTCTATCCCGACTGATTGCTTGATTTCTGCCTTTTCTTCCATTCTATCCTATTGCCACCACTTTCTACTTTTGATACTTTTGATAATAAAAAAACTGTTTTGGGTATACGGCATTTGACCTCGTTTGTGTCTTAATCTCGCTCTTGGGATCGTATCGAAACCTTCCCTGACATTGGATCGGGACACTGACTTAGCATGTGATGCTGAGCAAGATGAACAGTGTTTCTGGTCCCCTGTTTCCCTGTCTTTAAAAGGAAGAGGGTACCTAGTTCCTAGATATGAGCTCCTCCTACTGAGGCTGTAAGGCTCAATGTTTGTAGAACAGCTTGGGATCTTTGGAAGAAAGATGTACAAAATCATTATTGATCCCAAATGTTTTGTATACTCTATTGCTGCACTCAATAAAACAATCAAATATAGAACATGTTCCTGCAAAGCCAGCATGTAGAAAATTCTCTATTGTCTCTTTCTACTTTATCAAGCAGCCCATGGAAAGCTTTAGAGTCCCTAGTCAATACTATTTAAAACTTCAAGACTGATTTTACACTCCACATTCTCTGTAATTTCTCTTTTTCTCAAACAGGTAGTATACTTGTAAGAAGAATGCCTTCCCATCATAATTACAATACACAAAGCTTCAGACATGCACATTTCAGGTGAAGGCCTAAAATTTTTAAGGTTCTCATTATCCTTCCAACACAAAAAGACTTTCCTGGGGACCGCTGCTTTTACATGAAAGGATGTGTATTTTGTTTCCTTTCAACATTACAGTGAGAGATAATGTCATGAGCACCTCATAGACTTATTGGTAATCAAATTCATGAAAAATCAAATCCACCTCTTGTATAAGCTTAGCTTTATTATAATACAAAAACCCATACAGGGTGGCCTAGGAGAAAACTGGTTCCAACTTGTCCCTTCCAATCATTCAGCTTCCACTGCGTGTCTCTTGGGGTCATAGGGCTAGCAAGTGCATCATGGCAGCCCTGGAAATTATTCTAAATCAGTTCTTTGTATTCCGACCCAACACTTCTTCTGATTACAAAGTTAATAGCTTGACATGGACATTCTAGATTTAACCCTATGACCTGCTTAATTGGTGACAAGAAGAGCAGCAAAATGTGGCGCAAGTGCTAGGATGAGAGTGAAAATGCTTGAGGATGCTAAGGCTCCACTACTAGAAGCAATGCCAGAAAATGGAGGTAATTGTAGGTTTTTCATTTCTTCTTTTGGCCTGCAGAAGTTTTCTTTCCATAATTGACTTTCACCTGCAACTTATGTGTATTTCTCAATAGGAAAATATCAGTGATGAGGCACAATGATGCAGGTTGATCAGATACTTGGCTAATTCTCCATTGTTTGAAGGCAGAAGGGAATTTCTGAGAAAGGAGTGTAGGACTCTTAGGACAGGACAGGTATTCAGACCTGCCCAACAACTACTTCTGGCCAGTGCCTGAACGATTGACATCCAGCCCAGTAACAGATGACATTAAAATATGATGGGCCAGGGAAAAAGAATTATTTCTTAGATAAAAAGGGGCTTTAAAATTTCCTTCTGAAAACAAACAAAAAACCCCAACCCCTGTTTTAGCAAAAGGGTTGTACACTCGGCAGGTTTAGCTAGCTCACCACAGGCTTGAATGAGCAACAATACTGGCACAGCAAACGGGGCAGCAAAAGGAAATGGGACTGTGCTACTAACCCCATGTACCGATTAGCTGTAATGTGAATCTACTCTCTGACTGATATCCAGCCTATCTATAGAAACGTGTGAGACAGGAATCAACCGACTGAGTCTCATTCTCAAAGTATAAGACTTGACAGGTCTGAATGTGTGTTTTAAATGCCTGAACAAGGAAGGAAAGAGATTCTGGTGATGAAAACTTTTTGCAGAACAAAAAAATTCCAACCTGAATCCACACAGTGTAAAGCATTAAGGACATCTTTTTATCTTTGGAAATCATTTTACAGTTAACTGAATAACAACTCTGAAAATAAAGACTCTTTTTATTATCTCCTTGGATTTGCAGTGGGAAGGATTTAAAGAACTATATTTGATCCATTAGGTTGAGGAACTCACAGTACTGTACATTGTTTTAGTGTACTAAATTTAGTTGACTTCTGTCTCTTTCAATTACCCTTCTAAAAAGGACGGGTGAAAAATAATGTCTCTCTTTATATCATTCGGTTTGCTGTTGATTAACTCTTCTCTTCTAGTGCTTGCTTATGTTTTGTAGGGTAGGGAGGACAGAACAGCTTAGCGGGGAGGGGTGGGGGAAGCCTTAATAAAAAGCTATTTTTCTGAGTTTGAGCTTGTAGAGTCTTCCCTTTCATATTTATATCTCAACAATAAAATGTCAGGATTGTTGATAAGGACACAAAAGTCAGATGGAGAATGGACTGAATCTTAACATCGGTAAAATAGGCCAACTGTAAGAAATCCTGAATGTAAAAATAAATTTCTATGCATGCTATCCTCATCATTAATGTGAAGCAAAACTAAATACAAGTTTTACATAATTAATCCACTGACTTGTCCATTTTTGCCACAGCAAAGAACTATAGAGGAATAGCATGCCCCAATTCTTAAAAGAACTGTGCTCTGTATCAGAAGTACTCTTAGACATTTCAGAAATAGTTCAATTCCATTTGGCATCACTTATGTGTATGCCCTCTGTAAGCTATGTACAACTCTTAATACCCCTCAACCTCTCAAAAGGAGGTAGAAAGTAGGCATGAATTCTGGGGCAGGTCTTGAACTCAGCTTCTTCTTTGCAAAGGATACAACAGCGAGAGGCAAAGGGTTTCTGACTGTGATGTCCTCCAACCACCAAATGGTCATCAAATACTTTGATGAGGAGGAAGCAAAAAGATGAATGTATTTTAGTGATCTGTTTAAATTTCCAAAATAATAATTGCTGAACTTGACTGATCTCAAAAACCTTGTTCTGAAAACAGAAAGAAGCAGCAATGATTTACCCTGAGTTTCTGCAGAGCCTGAAAGATATATTGAAGTTCTATTCCCCCACCTTGTTTCAATGCTTAGACTGGGCTGATACTCCACAAAGAAAAAAAAACAAACAAGAGACTTCTGGAGAGGAAGGAAGTACTCCACTCAGAAATTCACTAATTCTTTCCAACCTTCCTGTTGGAAAGGTTAGAAAAGTCTCCCTTACTACATTTGATAGTGCTTCATTAATTATCAGGATTAATCTACCGCTAAAATCTAATGCAGAAAATTTGTCAGTGATCATGTATGTTTCACTAGTTACTCCAGAGAAACATGAAGCAAGAAATCCAGATCCTGTAATAAGAACTGGAAGAACTTATGACAGGATTTAAAAACTTTCTGGTGCATCCTATTACAGTGCTGGTGACAGTAAATTTGGTAGTAGACTAGTATCAAAGGCAGAGGTGATGATTAGCAAGTGTACACAGAATTGTTGGGAGTTGTGACTTCTGGAAGACAAGTGACTGTGGAGCAGATATCCTGAAATCCCTCTTTGCCATCCACCCACCAGATGTTCCCTACCCTTTCTCTTCATTAATGTCTTCTTCAGACATTGGGATGTCACCAGGAACTGGGGAAGAACAGATCACATCTGCACCATAGCTGGTACAAACATAAGTAGCTGGCAGTGCCCATAAATTCTACTATAAGGTATGTAGGTATGCAAGTCTGAAAGTCTTTTGTGGGCTGATGGCTTAAATAATAACTTGCCAGCAGATCATATAGTAGAAACATGTCACCGCTTGTGATAAAATGGCAGGTGTGTTCTTGCCCATAACTGGAATGCACTTATTAGGGCAGAGTTTGAAATTTACCAGTTCAGACAAAGATATCTTCTTCAGGTTGTGGCAAAGGCAACAAACGAATGGAAATATCTTTGTAGACATTCATTTTTTTCTTTATGAACAATCTATTTAATGAATGTTGTTTCTCAGTTAAAGCCCCACTTTATGAACAGGCAGTCATTCTGAAGACAGAAAATTATGCAAGTCCCTTTGCTGTGAGAGATTCGGATACCTGTTTGGCTGATGTTCCACTAGACTGATCAACTGTTGGGCACATAATATCCCCTGGCTCTTCTCTAAAGGAGTCTTGCAGTTAGAAATAAAACTTGCAGTTTCAAGAAGTTGAACACTCTCCATTGCTTGCTGCTGACCGACATGGGCTATCCATGCATTCAAGGCAGGTCTCCACAGTAAACAAGCTCCCAGTGGAATGTGATACGATATACAAAAATCTTTGTCCGTCTTCCAATCTAGATACTTGAGAACTCATAAGATAATTAGGGGTTTATAATCTGTGCTGTCTCTCCCTTAGGGACCATTAATACATTAAGAAACTCAAACATTCCTGAAAAACCATACCAAGATAATACCTATACACAGAAAATTATCATGGCTACAAAGTAAAGGAGTACACTGGTGGTTGAACACCATACATCCGGATAAAACTGTTTTCCAGAATAAATCACTTCTTTGGTACAATTTTTCATTCCCAGTTTGATGTTCCTTAGAAAAACTGATAGGATTGTTGGAGGCAACACCATAATGTGGAAACAGAGTGAACTGTAGGCTTCTCTGATGAGTAATCAGATGTGTCTGTAGCAGAGAACTAGAGGGAAAATGGATGGAAGGGGAAGAACAATGTGTTTAGATCCTGTAAAGATCTGAGGAGATGCTACAGTGGAAAAGAGGAATAAAAGGAGAGAATTTAGGGGAGAGCGGAGAGCAAACCCTTCTCCACTATTTGTGCCCGTTTGAAGGCTTTCTGTAATATCACAGCCCCTGGCAAGCTGTGAAACCCAGCTGACCCGCAGTGATCTAGTGAGTGCCCCAGTACCAGTGCAGGATTCATACTTCTGGTCCCAGCGCTTTGAACACTGCAAGCATGGCTCCAATTAGAACAGTGCATCAAATAGCAATTAATGTTGTCTGCACTTAAAGGGGGAAGAAATCAGATCGAATAGGACTGAAAGAGACAGATGAAGGAAAGACCCAAGGTGGATGGCTCTGTCTTGCTTTTGCCAGGCAGATATGAAGAAAAGGAAGCAGCAAGGCAACCACTGTTGTAGGAAAGGCCCACAACTTTAATCTTCAACCCTAGGCAAAAAGCAGAGAGCCTGTCCAGAACAGCAATCTCATTTCCTCAGCTATAAGCTCAATGGTCTGTTGTGCCCTGGCCTGCTCCAATGCTTGCCAATGCCTCAGGTCTGCTATGGCTCCCCTCATTTTCAGTGCTCTTCAGGGCAACATAAATTTCAATAAGGCTAATATTTAGCCTAATGAGGCTAAATAATTAGTCTAATAAAGCTAAACTACTTGTTGGAATAACCCAAAAATTCTCTTGGAAGGCAGAAGGAAGAAGCAGATTGACATGAAGTAAGCAGAATAACTAATAAAAGAAAATTAATTTTACCATAGGCACACAACATCTCACATTCTACTACACCAGGTGCTATGCAGATGGGTAAGAAGACAGCCACCTCTTTCAAGAGCTTAAAACAAAGCCAACATGCAAAAACAGTGAAGAACAGCAAAAACACAAACACATTTCAATACATTTGTTTCTCACTCCTGCAGTTCTTCATTACCTCGGTCACAGTACCCTTAGTTAATCAAGGAATGTCAAGTTCAAGCATAAATTCTGTGGGTTAGTTTAACAGTTACTGTGTTGCAGTGAGCAATTTCACTTATGAATTACTCATTCCTTGTTAGGGACTCTCTTGCAACTCTGCTTCTATTACTACTCTGAAAGGACAATTCGGCAGTGTGCTAAACAGCCAAAAGTATCATTATCTTTCTTGATTTTCAGACACTGGATACCTGCAGCTCTTACTGGCTTCAAATGATATTTCAGGCACTACAACCTCAGAAAAGTTAGGCTTTCCATGTAAATAACTGGAATTCACCCCCAAAACACAATAGTCTCCATGCAGAGAAAAAAGTATTCCATTCAGATTTAGAGAAAACCTTGTGCTGCACTGATACCAGAAATGGGTGATGAATTTCAAAACTGTTTCTAGAAGGGCTTTGACTTGCAGAAGGGAAACAAGAAATCAGTGAGATAACTCACTGCCACACATGGAACCAGCTAATGTATGACTATAACAGAGGCAAAAAATGTTGTGAGTTTCTAAAGTGGTATATCAGGTGACACTTGGTCTGGATAAGAGATGAGTTTTAAATTCTACCTCTTTCCAGGTTTGACAACACTGATTAAAAAAAACCCTAAAGCCTATAAATTACTGATGATCAGCTCTGTCAGTGACAGAAGGAACTTGTTGTTAGACAATATCCAGGTATTTTCAGCACCATATTGTCTTTTAAATATGGTGCTGTTTACTGTATGCCTTCCACTATGGCCATTGCCAAGCATTATTAGAAGCAAGTCAGGGATTGCACATTTGCTAGTGCAGATCCACCCTCACCATTCTGAAGGAAACAGCTCCGTAATGACAGATTAGTGAGAATGTAAGCATAAAGGCATTTTTATTTTTTATAGATATATCTGTTTTCAGAAAGGAATTCAGTTTATTAGTAAAACCATTTTTGTTCAGGTTTAGCAGCAGATAGATAGATAAAATTAGCTGGAGGGTTACTTACTTTCAAGTAGATCCAGTGTTCCACTCCTCTCCTGGCAGAAAGGAAAAAGAAAGTACCTTTAGGTTTTCAAGGCACAGATCATGTATTTCTTGTGGTATGAAGTAATTTCTTTTAACATTCAGCTGTGCGATTCACCAATTCCCAGAATTGCATGTTATAGTTTGCATTCTGAACAAAGCTAAGTACCTTCCCTTCCAGGGCTCTTTTGTCTTCTAAATGCATCCTCCTTGGTTGTATTTCATGTTATTGTGTTCTCACTGCTTCTGTATAAATGAACATATTAATCCTTAATTTTCTAGGTTTCTTGCTCCATTTGCCAAGAAAGCATTCTTCTTCTCTCAGAAGCTGCAGATGCAGATTACCACTGTGCCAGCTTCTTCCTGTCTGGAGTGGTCTGGCAACGGGAATTAGTTCAGGAAAGTTCATAAAAATGTGTATTTTCTTTTCACTTCTACTGTACTTCATAGCTGTCTCGTGTTCTCATCACTTTTCATCACAGCAGCTAAGGTCTGCAGGGTTGGAAAGCTGACCTTCCAAGACAAGGAGTAGAAATACGGGAGGCAATCTTTCTCCCATCAAATGACAGTTACTCCACAACTATTTCATCCTTTAGGGTATCCCTGGTAAAACGCGAAACCTTAATTGTGGCTTGTTGTAGCATTCGCAATGGTGAAGAAAAAGCTGTCAGGATTCACTTGTCAGCAGCTTAGGCAATTGTGGAACTTGAGGTCCATTTGAAAATACTTCAGCTATTTGTATGCAGTAGACCTAAATGCAAGAGCATTAAAATCTGGCATGGAAGCCTACACGGGCAGGATATGCTCCAGTCTGAAAGAAGACAGCTTTAGGTTGGGGTAAGATGAAACACAGACAACTAGAAAGAAGTACAAGTGCAATACTGCTGGTGACTTCATGTTTAAAAACATGGCAAGTCAGTGTAGAGAAAACTAGTCTATAGCATCCCATTAGAGTTGCTGCATTTTTCTAAGCTGCCTGGATTACTCTGCATCCAGGCAAAACTCAGTTCACAGAAACAGTATATTTCCTTTTCTATATATCCCTTCAGGGAAAAAAAAAAAAAAAAGAAAACAACACAAAAACCCCACTGTTGCTATAGAGGTATCATAGAGGTATCATCCACAGAGATAAAGAAGGCCTAAAATGAAGCAAAGAATTCATGGAATCACCTTTTTAAATCTTCAGCTGCTCAACCTTGAAAATATCAGGGGAGAAAACAAAACCGCATGTGAGTTAGCATGCAGTTGCATAAAGCTATACATGAGATCCTGACTAAGACTCTAGGAATTTCCAGAGAAGTTGACCCCACCACACCTGCTTTCTCCCTGTCTATGAGAAAGGACATCATGAAAATCAACCCTCACAGAGATAAAACCGATTCCTTCTCCCATTGCATCATTGCAAAGAGCCCAGCACCCCAAAACAGCATGAGAGGTGAAGGAATGGCACTTGCTCCCGCAGAGCTTTTCCGATCAGTTTGATGTTGCAGTGCCGCTACAAGCAATGGGATCTGACTCACCTTCAATGAGCACCAGCTCTACGTCTGGTTTAACTATGGAACTGGTGCACTATGGAAACTCTAATTTAGATGTCCCATTATATATGGTGGTAAAGGCATATATTTGCTGGTTATTCAGACATAATCTGGGGTTTGCCTCACACCTCCTACAATGAAGCCACTGATACATACCTACCATCACCCATACAGGGCACTGCAAACCATCCTTGAAACAACTCATCAGCAACTGGTAGACTCCCTATTAAAACCATAGCAGTATGAATATCTGATGTCTTCATAACAGTAAAGATTATTTCTTTTTAAAGCAGAAAAGTCTGAGAAAGCCATTATTTGTCACAGGATGATCCAAAGGCTGTTAATCTCCTGTCTACACCTTAAGAAAGAAAAGAGGAGAAAAATCTAATTTAAACAAGTGCTACTAGGGACAAATTCAGACTGATGCTACGTTAAATTACTCGGGAGGCTGAGGTATCCAGCCATGGTCTTCAGTAAAAAAGAGAATTATAGGGTCTATCAATTAGAGAAGCGGTGCTCTGAGCCTATGTGCTGGCATGCTTACAGGTTTTTTTAGTGTCTGGCAGGATGTTTTACAAACTAAACTCAGCAAGATGACAATTCCACCAGAAGGTGCTTCAGATGGTTTTGCTAATAATTTTGATCAGCTGAAATGGAGAAAAACATCACTTTGTTTATTTGGCTTTTCCAGAACCTGTCAAATCTGAGCAGAACCATTAATTGCCCCTTTCTGCATCTCCCCCATCTCTCCCACCTTCTTCCAGAAAAGACACACTCCAATTTTATTTTTTTGCTACAAGTATTCTGCATAATCAGCCTTTGTTCCCAAAACAAACTTTGGTCATTCTTTGTGCACTTCCTTTGCTAGAAGGAAGTGCCATTTCTTGAGAATATTCATTGGAGGCTGGTATTGCTACTGCTGCAAACATGTAAGTGCTAACCACCATATATTGGCTTTTGTTTTAATAGCCTTTTAACCAACTTTGTTAATGGACTGAATGCAATTTAGATATGGAACTTGGCTAAAATGTAGCTTCAATTGGCTATTAAAATTTAAGAGCCAAGTAAGATAGCTAATTACAAAAAAGCTCCAGTGATAATGCTAAGCAGAATTAGTAATAGCAAATGACAGTCTGTCTAGTCTTATTCCCAAAGGGAAAGAAACTCTTAACTGAGAAGTCAACCAGACAACGTGCAGAAAACCTAATTGCATTACGGGTATTATGGCATCCCAAATCTGGCAGCTCACTGGGACAAAACAGTGAGTAAAGTCTGTCAAACTACTCAGGAAAGCAACTGACCCCCTTCTTAATGCTAGCTGCAACACGCATCGGAAATTATGTTATTATTCTATATTAACTTATTGGGAAATATTCCTGTAAAAATAATCAAATCAGCACCATCTAAAAAATATCTTATACACATCCTGAATTTGATTGTCTCTCCAGATATTTTAGATTAGGGTAAAAAATATAAACAATCTGTCTGCAAAATGTTCAAGCACTAAAAGAAGCATTCTGTGCTTCATTATCAATATCCTCATTACACCATCAGCTGAAGTGCCGACTAGTTCTCCTGTGAAGATTTATCATGTATGGTGGCCACTTTGAAACATAGGTAGCGGAGTCTTTAACATTCCCTACTCAAGTGTCTCCCTGCTGTGCCTGTAAATGTCAGTCCAGTTTTTTCACGGCTGTGCGCACAGATTAGAAACAGCAGGAGAGCTTGGGAGTATGACTACAATACCAGTAAGGACACTTGTCTTCATGGCACTGCTCAAGTGATTCTTGGAATGCAGGACCCTGCTGTTTTCTAATATTTACACACAACTGGAGTCATCAAGAGCAGTAAATGCAGTCTAAAGGCAGCTTGCTTCTTTTGTGTTAGAGGCTTTACTTTCAAATGGGGATGTCAACAAAAACCTACTACACCCTCTGCCTCTTATAAAGTGGTGTATCTCCCCGACACTGTTTTGCAGAACAGCAAAAACACATGTGTGCAAGCACATACTGTACGCAATACATACAGTAGTACTGCAGGTATTATCACAGCCTTCCAGTTGGCTCATCTTGACTACCCTACACTTCAAACATCATTGAAGTTTACAGTGAGCCAGAGACATTCTTCCCTGTGACGACTGTAGTTTTTGCAGAGTCTCTTGTGTGCAGAGACAAGCCCTGAAACAATATTCAGCTAGAATGGAAAGTGCCCCCCCCTTTTTTTTTTTGGTCCCCCCACCCCCCCACCCCCAGAACAGTTGCCAGTACAAACTTTTTCCAGGACATTTTTGGGGTGGGAAGAGGTAGGGGAGGCTTATGATATCTGCACCTCAAAACATTTTTCAAATATATGGAAATGTCTGTGTTTGTTGCATTTGGCTTTGGAAGTGTCAAAAATACCACACTCCTTGAAGACTTGGAAAGTAAAGAAAGGAAGTGTACGAGTAACTAAGTTACTAAAAAAAGTAAAATGTCAAACAACTAAAGTACAAAAGAATGACTTTGAGTATGCAAGAGAAGCAAGAGACTACGATATGCTTTCCCGACAACGGTTCTTCAGAATAGGGTAACATACTTTTTGAACAAAATGATTAAATGAAGTCATTAAAATGATAGTTGGATTTGAGGAGTTTTAAATATGAGAGAGGCTTTAGCAGTCCTATTTTTACATCTGAAACAAAGAAAATGCTATGCTTAAAGTCATCAGCCACACTTTGCTAATAACCAGGAAAAGAGTCTGTATAGCAGTCAGAACAGAAATGAGAAGGCACTAGACCTTTTAAATATGTTATTCCAGTTTTATTTCAAAAGAACTGATTCCCTTGTTTTCAAAACATAACCTCATCATTCATTCAACATTTTATGCTACAACTTATTTATTTCAGGGAGTAGCTACTCAGACATTACACAATCAAGCAAGCAGAGCACTGGACATCCACACAAATACACCACCCACTGGCTCATAAGGATTCCTTCTGGTTTGCCAAACTTCATAAAGCAGTCTCCTTGATAAGAATAATGTTCATGTCCAAATTAGATGTATTTTTGCAGTATTTAAGTGAAAAGCAGAGGTAAATTAAACACTGCATTTTTTAACTTGCAACTCTGACAAGACGACTCAAAGCCAAGCAAGGAAGTACTTTTAAGAAAGGTTACATGCTTCTCAACTACTAAAAAAAGGTAAACCATTATTTTGTTAGGAGAAGCACGAGTCAAGCTTTCACTGGAACTAGATACTTCACAAAGTTATTCTTCAAAAC
>JAVJGG010000007.1:5997100-6036389 GCA_035590195.1 Aviceda cuculoides | reverse complement strand
AGCCGGCTGTCAACCAGCACCCCCAGGTCCTTCTCTGCTGGGCAGCTTTCCAGCCACTCTTCCCCAAGCCTGTAGCACTGTGTGGGGTTGTTGTGACTGAAGTGCAGGACCCGGCGCTTGGCCTTGTTGAACCTCACGCAATTGGCCTCGGCCCATCGATCCAGCCTGTCCAGATCCCTCTGTAGAGCCTCCCTATCCTCAAGCAGATCAACATTTCCACCCAACTTGGTGTCATCTGCAAACTTGCTGAGGGTGCAGTACTCAATCTCCTCATCCAGGTCACTGATAAAGAGATTAAACAGAACCGGCCCCAGTACTGAGCCCTGGGGAACACCACTTGTGGCTAGCTGCCAACTAGATTTAACTCCATTCACCGCAAATCTTTGGGCCTGCCCATCCAGCCATTTTTTCACCCAGGAAAGAGTATGAACTTTTATAAACAAACAGAGCACATATGTTGATTTAAAAAGTAAAATGTTTATGTAGCCCTTTTCACAGTGGAAAGGCAGTTTGGTATTGTGTCTCTGTAATTAAGAGAACAAAGCAGTGGCTGTATCTGCAGATTTCTACTCCATCATCTTTGTAAACAGACCTGTCCCGTGAAATGGAGTGATACATGCCAGTCCTCCCTGGAGTATGAAGGGCTTTTTTTTTCTTTTTCCTCATTCACTGCAGCAGAATCTGAAATAACTAACCTGAAGTGCTTTAATTATTTCACTTTTATTTTGGCCATAATGAAAATTAGAGTACAGCTGTTTTATACCTGCTATAGCATTTGAAAAACAAATTAACCACTTTATTGTGTCACATTCTGAAATGTTTCTTTCAACCTTCTTTTCCTTCAACCTTCATTATTATTTCAGCTTTCAAATGAATATAAATCATTACAAAACTAATATCAGTTGAAAAAACGTATGTTCAAATCCTGTTCATCTCTATGTTAATCTGCCTTTACCACTGCTGGGTTTTTTTTTGTTTGTTTGTTTTTTTTTAAATGAAGGCTATTGTTTGTATTCTATTCAGTTCATCTTCTTAAAACAGAAGTATTGCATTAAAGGGTCTTTAATAGTAAATGCTCTCTCACTAACTTTCTGGTATCCTTTCATTACTGATTTCTAGAACTGCTTAATTGCTTTATGCCTCGTAGTTCATTACTTGTAAAAGAAAATAACTTAAACCTAATCAAGCCCTTCATCTAAGTGAAAATTAGTTTCTGATTATATGAGCTTGTACTTACCATTACACAGCAGTTGTTTCAGTGGCTTTTTGGCACAAACATACACAGATACTCCCCAATGAGCTCTCTAGATCAACTTATACACTGGCTAGCGCAGTCGTCATCCGATGCTGCTGCCAGCTCAGCTGCCAGAAGATAGCTCTTGCCACTGTGCAGCCCTGTCATACGCTACTGCAATTGCTAGCAACTGCCCATAAACTTTGAATTTAGTTAACAAGCTCTTAGGACTGAGACTTGCCAGACTTGCTCTGTCTGAACTTTTCTTGACCTTAGTTTAGCTGTGGCAGAAATTTCTCTACTTGACCAGGTGTCTGTGGCTAAATTGTTTTACTTTTTAAAAATTCTTTGTACAACATGGCAATAGTTTCTTACCGATAGCTGAAACAAGAAATTGTTTTCTGTAGAATGAGATATTTATTATCTAACATAATGATGTAGTGTAAAGAAATAGAGCCCTGACATGATAGCAGAGGCCTGGGGAAGGATACACTCTAGAAGAGTACAGTATGCATTGTAGAGGAGTACTGGTGTGGGATGATAAGAGATGGGGCACAGACTTGGCACTGCAGGCCCCACATCTATAAGTGAATCACGGCCAGTTAAAGAAATGAAGACCTGGAACTGGACGAAAGTCTGTTTAGGGGTAATAAGGAGAACAAATAAAAGGTATCTCACCTACATAAAAGCCACTGTATATGTAAATTCAGATGTCAGGTAGAGCTGCAGACCAATGAAGAGAAAGCAAGGTGTAAAAGCATGTTAGCAAACGTACAGAAATGACCCCAAGTGGGTTTTAGACAGAATAAGAAGCCATCGACAGATGATGATAAGTAAACATAACATCCCCCATTGCCAACATCAGAATAACACTACTTGACTTAGGACCCGTGGGAAGCATGAGCTTAATATCAGGAAAAGGAACTGAGACTTCTGTGTGTAATAATTGTAACTGTATTATTATTAAAACTTTCTTGAATAGAAGCATTTTTTCTCTTTTCCTGAAAACAATTACATGTGTACTCATAATGATTCTTGGATTGGACTCTTAAGATTTCAATAGTAATGACATATTAGATTATTATACTAATGATAGATTATTGGCTTTGTATATAAGACACTTTTTTTCTCTCCCTGTAAACAAGATTTTGATCATAATGCTCTGCAGTAGTCAACATCCATTTGTGTCTCAGACCTTGACTTATTCCAGAAACTTCCATCTTCTAAATATGGAGAGGCAAAACTGCATATCTGGCTTACAGAAGAGATTTGATCAGAGTGAATAAATGACCTATCCTCAGACGAGCATTTAAGGAGGAAAAGTTCATCAGCTATACTTCATTATTTATTTTTCTTAGACTTTAGTCACTAACCTACAGATGTTGTTTTTGAGTTCTCCTGGTTAAGTCAAGTGTTTCAGTTTCCTTAAAAGGGCAGAAAAGATTTAACAGTCCAGGCTGTTCACATACTTAAGTATGAATTTTACAAGCATCTATTCTGGATGTTTTTGTTTTCTTACTAGCAGCCAGCCTCCTCCCTGAAGACAATCAGTCCTATTCTTATATGTAGATGGTTGCACGATGGCTCGGCAAGCAACATTTTAATTTAGCTTTGTTTGTCTTGAAGTGATATTGTGAAGCTGTTGGATCAGCTTGTATCTACCTGATACTTATTTAAAAATGGTTCATATGGAGCTTCAGCAGGTGTCTGATCATATCTCACTTTGGATAGGATGACTACTCCCAAAAGGTGAAATGTGTTTTTATACAAATAAGTAGATTACAGCTATGGCCAATGCAGTTGCTTTATGGAAGGATCATCATTGAGTCTGCACAACTGAAGAACGCTTCTCAAAGTCTTCCTTTTATAGGGACAAGCTTCAGGCTTTCATTTAGACTATCTTGATCTATGCCAATATGAAAGACTGTGGCCAGAGTTTTCAAAAGTGAAATCTAAAGTAATCCAAGATGATATTTAACACTAGAGAAGTGGTCTGAATTTCTCCATCTGTTTTTGCTTGAAAGTCCATATTAACATGGATAAGAGCTTCTTGACTCTTAAAGTTGCAGTTCAAGTTATATACAGACTTTCCATCTACAGACACTTATTTAATCAACTTGGTGAAGTAAATGAGTTCTTTGTTAACTTTGCTTCCTATTTATAGCTGGTGGGGGCTTCTGTTACTGCTATTACCTGTGGGACCTTCTAGCCTGGAATTGCTAGGAATTGAAATAAATCACTGTAAAAGCCACCTGGGAGAATGCACAATAGTTTTCTCTTAATGCCTGTGATTGTGTTAAATATTTTTCTGAAAACAGTCTGCCCTAGAGAAACACAAACACACCCCTGGTATGCAGGGTGTGGATTCTAGACCATTTAAAGTGGATGGAGAGATGCTGTCAAAGACCCAGAAAGGTAAGAAACAAGAGAAATCACTGCTGAGCAGAACTAGGCACCTAGCACAAAGGTGTCGATAGACTTAACATTTGTGACACTATAGAGCTGGGGATGATGCAGAACTCTGTCACTCAGTGAGGAGCTCTGTGAAGTGTTTGCCCAGGTTCATCTAGTGTCTTTAGAGGGTGGTATAAATGCAGCAGGATTGACTTAAGCGTTTGGATTTATGTGCCCTTGGCCTTGTGCAGCTGTGCACAGAGAGAAAATGTATTGCATCAACTCCACGTCCTCATGCAAGCAGAAATTAACCATCGGTAAGCACCAGTTGTTCTTATGCACTTAGGTCAGGACATGCACAATTGTGTCTGTAATGTTTCTTACCACTGATATACAAAAGTACCAGGTTTATAACAATAAGCATGTCATATTTTAGAGTATTTTGCTAGGTAAGAAGAGTGTGACATAGTACTGCAGACTATTTATATAATTATTTTTTTTCCCCCACATAAAAGGCAGTCAAAATAATTTTTTTAAAATGTCAAAACAGACCTGCTAAAAGTGGAAATAAGATTATTTTATTGTTGTTGTTGTTGTTTAATTCATGCCTGCTATGGTAGCTGTATGATATAGACCTAGTTCTTACTCAGAGGTCTTTTCCACATTCACACTTAAAAAATCAAGTTATTTGAGCTGTAGTGCTAGAACATTTGCCTTTCCTCAGATTGGCCCCTCTGAACATAAAGCTCTTTACGGAGACTAAACCTTTAAATGGCACAGTTCCATCTAAGTCTAGTAATAGACTCCAGAGGTTTTTGTAAAGGAGCGTTAGCACGCTGCCCACCTGTGCTGGTTTTGGCTGGGATAGAGTTAATTTTCTTCATCATAGCTAGTGCGGGGGTATGTTCTGGATTTGTGCTGGAAACAGTGTTGATAACACGGGGATGTTTTAGTTACTGCTGAGCACTGCTTACACAGAGCCAAGGCCTTTTCTGCTTCTCACCCCACCCCAGCAGTGAGGAGGCTGGGGGGGCACAAGAAGTTGGGGGGGACGCAGCTGGGACAGCTGACCCCAACTGACCAAAGGGATATCCCAGACCACAGGACATTGTGCTCAGCAGATAAAGCTGGGGGAAGAAGAAGGAAGGGGGGGACGTTCAGAGTGATGGCGTTTGTCTTCCCAAGTAAGGGTTACGCGTGATGGAGCCCTGCTTTCCTGGAGATGGCTGAACACCTGCCTGCCCATGGGAAGTGGTGAATGAATTCCCTGTTTCGCTTTGCTTGCGTGCATGGCTTTTGCTTTACCTATTAAACTGTCTTTATTTCAGCCCACAAGTTTTCTCACTTCTACTCTTCCGATTCTCTCCCCCATCCCACTGTGAGGGAGGTGAATGAGAGGCTGCCTGGTGCTTAGTTGCTGGCTGGGGTTAAACCCTGACACCTTCTCAATAACTTTACATCAGGCTTTTAAAATAATTCTTCTGGTTCTCCCTTGTCTGAATAACTACTCTTATCGATTAGCAGACTCGTTTAATATTCTTTTGAAACTAAAATAAATGAAGCAATTCAATAAATAAAGTAATTTCATGCTATGATAACATTTCAAATAAGAAAAAAATACCTTGTTATGTGTGTGTCTGTAAGAGAAGGTATGTTAACAGCCTTGACATACTGAAATATATCAAAAAGCAAATGCCTCTATTCTTAGCTCATCATGCAAATGTGGACCTGAAGTATGAGACTGTAAATTATTGACTGAAGGAGAACTGTATGACTTACATCAGGTCTGAATTCACATGTTTTGTAGGTTATACTTTTTTATACTCATCACATTGACAGTTCATATTTAATCTATGATCCAGTACAGCTATAAGGACATTACTATATTTGTATCTTTTCCATCCCATTCTTGTTCAGCTGGTTATTTCTACTTAAATGTAATATCATGCATGTACTGAAAGAGCCTAACTGTGTTTTTAGATCACATCTCCAATTTGTAAAGATAATTTTGGAAGTAAACCTCTTAGAACATTTTGACAGGTTTCCTAGGATGGTGCCAGCTGCACCTGTGAGAAGCATACTTTATTTCATCAGTCATGCCATTAGGAAAAATATCAATATAGCACTGAAATCTGAAGAGAGCCCACTGAGCTTCCACCCATTTTGATGGTGCAAGGTTGGTAACTGCTATCTGGGAACAGTTTTCCAGCCAGTTTTACACAGAAACTTACAACGGATTAAAACGGGCTAGGATTCTCAAACTGATTATAGTAATGTTATGAGAGACAAAATCCCTAGTGAATTTTAGATTTTTTTATCTGTTGTTTTTCCTTGCACACAAGGGCTGTCAGCACCCCATAGCATAAATGGAATGATTATGTCGCTATTCATTCTTGCAAAAAACATGTTGGGTGTTAATTTTCTCCCTCTTACATTCTAGGTAACTACAGAAACTTACTTTTTTGCCTTTTTTTTTTTCTTTTTTCTTAATAGTATATCTATCTGCTCTATTCTGGTTGTCCATCATCTTATCCACTAACTTCAAAGATAGTTATCTTTGAGATTTCTGATTTCATCATCCAGTTTACCAAGCTCAGTGGATTTAAGAACATCTAAGATGTTCCTAATCTATTCTTTCCTAACTGAAGATCTTGGTGTTGAAATACTAGATCAAAAATTAATAGGAAGATACTGCTTTGTCTCCAGCACTGAGTGGATGTATTTCTTACTGAGGGAGCTTTTCTTGGTATTTATCTACCCGTAACCCTACTTGCAAGCACTGGAGATATAGGCATGCATGTACATATGAATGCAAATGCAGACTGTGCCACAGGGTGGAAAAATATTGTTCCTTTTAATGCTGCAGTTATCCCCCATGTTCATCCAACACAGATAAGTGCACAAACATACATGTTGGTATTTCACGTTAGTTGTATAATTTGCATACAGTTTTAATAATCAAGAAAATGTGAATTAGCTAATTAATGCAAGGTAGGTAAGTCATTCATGATTCTAAAACACTAACCTCTGCATGATGCACTTAAGTAATTTTTGTGGTCTTGACTAATTTCTTGGATTTGCAATTTGGTAATAAACCTGTCATACACTTCAACCATGAAATGTTAATCTGGCACTGGACTTCAGTTTAGTTATTGTGCTTTCATTTAATGCTCTATATGCAGTAGGGTTCTAATGTATAAATCTTCTCAGTGTGGGAAATTTTTCTTTTCATATGGAGATCTGAAACTTTTTTTTAAATTAACATGTGTTAAAAACTCACCATAAAAATAAAAATGCAAAGCATATGTGCTTACTAAGATGCAAGGATTTCTTAGCATTGTTCTTTCATGCAGTTTATAAGGAAACAATTGTGTAGCAGATTAGTGAAGAAAAAATACACTGAGGAATTGCATAAGTACTCGGACTTAAGCATCTTGATCAGCTCATATCATCCTGATAATCCATGTCTGATCACCTGAAGGCAACAAGACTACTAATCAATGCAGTCCTCTTCTAAGATTCTGCACTATGTTCCTAGTCCCTGCATATCTAAGTAGGAACCATACTAGCAGGTCATCACTCAGTTTGTATTCAACGTTTTTATTCGTGATGTCATACACATTTGACACAGAAAGCAGATGGATAGGTAACAGGAAGTGCAGAAACCTGCTGTGGATTTCTTTCTTTTACAGTGCCAGCTGTGTTTCTGCAAAACAAAGATCCTTCTAGAAGCAGGTAAATTTCTGCTTTTTAAAGCTGTGCCATTTCCATCCATTTGTAAAAAAGGCAGGGTCCTAAACCAGTTCTTGACTATATATGCAACATTAGCTTCCCAGGTTTTCTTGGAAGTAGAAAGGTTAATGAAATATGTTGGAGGGATGAGGTTATTTTGTCAGGAAGCACAAGTGAATAAGTTTCATAAAACATTGACAGGTTATTAAAGTGAGTTTCTGAGGGGGGAAAAAAAGAGACTTTAGAAAGAGTTCCTTTTTTTTATAACATCAGGTAGCCATATTTCTGAGCAAACAAAATGCAATAAAAGAAAAGAATCAATAATGGAACACATACTGCCTTTCCTTACCTATATGGATTCACATTCACATTTTTTTTATGCATCTATACAAGTTTATTTGCATGAAATTTTACTGGTAAAGAAGTGGATATTTATAATGAGTTTCTTCCCAAAGAATATTACACTTGTATTCTTAATAAAATAAGTGCAAGGATAGTAATTTAAAAAAAAAAAAATAAAGTACTCAAAGAGAAAAGACTAGCACATAGAATCTTATCAGTATGATTCATAAAGAAACCATGAGAGTTACGTAGTAGTGGAAATTTTTCAGAAGGGTCAAACAAGTACAGAAAATGGCAATGCAGAGAACCGCGCATATATTTAATGAAAGCCATTGACAATCTCTAAGGCTGTAAATTTGAACTGAAAAAGTTCTTGAGAGTATGGGGTTTAATTTTATTAAAACAAACAAACAAACAAACAACAAAATTGCTTTTGTTTCCTTGTCATAGGCAGATCTTTAACACAGCTAGGTCATACCCTCTCAAAATATTTAGCAAAACTGTCTAGTTATATTTTCCCTTTCAGGAAATATGTGCAGCCATTGAAATTGCTTCTTTTATACTCCCAACAGCCTTCTTTCCAGTGGCACCTCTCCACGTTGCCCCTCCACAGTATGTAGGCTTCTCACTAGGGTCTTGTGTCTGGAGAGGTGGGATCAGCACCGCTCTCACACAGTTTTATTCCCATCTTCATGGCAGATGTTCTACATCACTTCAGAAAATTGCCTAATCTTCCTCTACTTCTGCTTTTTCCATATGTTAAAAGGGGTAGGTGGGAAGGGAAAATAATAGCCACTTTTGCTGATAAAACACTTAGAATGTTACACATGAGAAGTATCATATACACAGTAAGTAACTGCAACAAAGAAAGAATTACTATGAAGTTTTAAGCACTTGAAGTGCTGTGGGAAAATTTTGCCCCTGATTTTTTGATGCTATTCATACTTGGATGGTTACTCTTAGGTTCATCATAAAGAGCTTCCTCATGTGTACAAATTTAAAGGACTGTTTTATAGATCATAAAAATATGTACTCAATTACTTCAAATAACACTTGGGGAACTGCATGTAAATGGTGCATAAATTGCTCAATGAATCAAGCCAAAGTCGCTTTCAAAATCAGGAACCTGGGGGTAACCAACATCAACAAACACATACACACTGTTACGAAGGGAAAGCTTATTACTGCAGAGCAGTTTTCATCTGCACTGTAAATAAAACAAGGGCTTTAAACAAAGCCACTTCAAACATGCATCTGCAGCAATTCTATTATTAAAACTGGTAGTGGCTCAGGGACAATCAATGTGCTTTGCGTCAATATTGTTTTGATTTGCATTACAGTATACTTGTACAGCTTATAGATTTATAAAACAGTTTATGCTCCACTATAGATGTTCCCAACAAGCTTACTTAAGCCCTATATATCAAAAGCTGTAAATCAAAGGTTTGACACAGCAGAGCTCTAGAAAACTGACTTCATGAAGTTGGAATTCTCCTCTTGCTCTCTATCAAGATGTGTATTATCATCATCAAGATGTGTATTATCATCATCAAGGCCTCTAAAATGCTTCTAAAATGCATTTGTACAATGTGTTATACTTATTATGATGACTTAAAAAAACCTATCAGTTGATTAGGGGCTTATTGGTTTTTGTCTTTTTGGGTTTTGCCTTTTGACCCATCAAATTTTAGATTCAAATCCTACTGAAATTCAGTGCAGATTTTTTTTTTCAGTTGATTTCACTCATAAGTTCACAGTTGCAGGCTCAATAATGTACAAGTAAAGCCTGACTGTTTGGGGCTTTTTTACACCGAATCCCATTTTAAAGCTTCTGCTAATTTATATGGAAGACACTAAGATCTTAAATCCCAAACCTGGTTCTAACAACCTGACCAGTACAGAAGAAAGAGAAATGTAAGTCCCTGTTGGTTCCTACTTCGGAGAAATTACATTACTCTGTCAGTGCATATGGGAAGTGCCTATTGGGGCAGAGAGCTAGCTGCTGGAGGAGGGGCCGGTGGGAATCCATGCGGTTTGGCCCTCACTTCCTCCACCCCCGCTTGTGCTTCACCTAGAAGCTCCCGGGGAGCAGCACATGTCGCAGCAAAGGGAGAGCTCGCCCCCCCCTCAGGCATCACATTGCTTCTCTGCAGCTATGAAGCACTGCAGATAACAAGACCCTAATAGTGCCTTAGCATATGATATTATTCCTACTTTACCTTTATCAAGCACCCTATACCTATGGACAACAAAACATTTCTCAGATACTCTACTCTTCAAGGCTCCCCTGAGCGAGATTAGTGAAAGAGGCACACGAGATTTAAATAGTTGCCCTTAGTCACCAAGTTATTTGATGGCTGTGCAAGGGGCACAGATTTTATGATATGCTTATAGGATAATCTGTTGATACTTCAGTCTGGAGAGCAGAGTAAAGGAGAGAAGATCTACACTGCTTGGAGATGGGGGCTATTGATTTCATGTTCACTACTGCGTTATGAGACTGCATTAGGAGCAAAGAAACCCAGCATCTGAATATAAAAAGGAAATACAATTCAGTCAGTGCAGAATAAAATAAATATTAGTTTTGCCATCCAACATCATTATAAACCATGCCAATCACTCCACACAGAGCAGAGGTCCCTAAATATAGTTTTGACTTCTTGACTGTTTAAGACTGATAATTGTTTCTGAAGGCAAATGAATCCAAAAATGTGCTTTCCACTGTGTACTTTAAATCATCAGTCTCCAGTTTACAAAGAGTATCTGACTGGATCTACTGCTTCTAATAATGCAATTCAAAATAATTTGTATTGTGTTTAGGAAAGAAAAGCACTTTTTTTCCTAAGTATTCTCTCAGCCTTTACTTCAAGAATATCTCAATACCTTGCACTTGAAAATAAAAGGATATGTGCTATGCCAATTATGCCAGCAAATAGCGCTTTATATCATATTTTCCAGCCTTTTCATGCTGCTGTTTATGCATGGAACAAGTTTCTCATAAACATATGCAAAGACAATGTATTGTGCTTTAAACTTCTCCTTGTGACTAGTGTCTTTCATGATGCCTATTTAAACCAGGGGTGAGTAAGCAGCCTGGATACCGTTCTCATCACGCTGCTCAGGACCTCCTGAATAACTTACACTGTCTCTTTCTCAACAACACAAACCTCATCTTTATATTCAGCTGCTGTCCACCTGTTACTTAGATAGTTCATTGTTTAGGCCGAACACTAGTATATGTTGTGACACAAAAAGTTTTGATTCTGTGAATAGTACCATAAATACTGATAGTAGCAGAAATAAGAATCATACCAGTTCTATCTGATGCAAACATATTATAATCCCCTCCTTTTATAGATGGACTATTGAAGCACAAAGATGAAATAACTTTCAGAGTTGTCTAACAGCAGAGACATAGTTAAAAATCTAAGCATTCACTCACAGATGTTTTTAAGTTTTGAAGATTTGGTGGATGTTTTAACTCTTAACCTAAATATACCAGATAACTTGATTCCTTGGGAGAAAAAGCAAATTGTATTTTTGTCATCAAGCAAAAGCCAGCTTTGTCACAATAGGTTGAAGGACCTAACTCTTCAGAGACTACTGTGCCTTTGGAAAATAGCATGCAAACAGAGACCAAAGGACTATCAAGTACACAGTGGGCAACGGAGTGTGTACAGTGTACACCAGAGAAGCATTTTTGTATAAATTATTTGCTCACGGATTTGCCAAAACTTCTTGACAGAATTAAGAATTAAATGCAGACCTCTAGACTTCCAAGTCTGCACATTAACCAGAAAACAACGTGTTTTCTTGGCTATCTCACATGTAATACAGTACGGAGAATTCAAACAGGCCATTGACTATATCATCAGTTAAACGAGGCCAAATTCTGAACTTTCATTTAGTTTGGAATACTGCAATAAATTCAGTGACATTTCCATGGATTTAAATGCCCCATGTATGAAATCCTGCTAATGCAAAGTTCAGCCACAGAACTTTAGATCTCGTAAGGTCTAAGACATGGCTTTCAGGGTCAGGGCTTAAGCAGGTGACCTCTGTAAACCCTGTGCTGGGGTAAATTTTACCTTCAAACTAATGTTTTGTAACAGCCTCACAGAAGAGATAGCATATCTCATTTTTATATCCATCACTCCCTATTTAGAACAGATTAATTTAACCAGTAAACTTTTACATAAAACAAAGATTTTTGACCTTCAAGACAAGTATCTTCTGCTGCATCTAAGACATTGCCAGACCACTGACTAGTGACTTTACAGTCCAGAGGCTGCTCTCATTTTCAAGCCTCATATGTCCCAACCCAACAAAAGACTGTGATGTTACTGTACGGCTTCCATGCAGAAATTCATGCTTTCTTCAATTGGAAAGCTTAAATTGCTCCTCTGGTTGAAGTAGACAGCAGTGCTATCTTTATTAAGCTGTTGGATGCTTCATCTGATTGCCTGAGTCATTGGCAAAATAGCTTGAGGCTAGACAGGTATATTACTCTTTACAAACAGATGGTGATGCACACAGGAGATTTGAGAAACACACATTCTCAATGCAGCAACAGATCTCTCTAAAATGATCTGTCCAATTTATTACGGTTTATACAAAATTTCTGCTATTACTCTCTGTTACCCCACCATTAAAAGTACAGTATTTGGAAATGGGCATCAACACAAAGGAGTTCTATTTTCTGGGAAGCAACATCAACAGAAAAGAATAATAAATTCTTTTGTGTGCAGCAGGTATTTTGGCAGAGACAAATTCAGAAAATTAATGTTGAAGATTAGCACTAGATAAGGATTTTTTTGTCATCAGTGCCTGAAACACATAGTTTTCCCGAGAAGATGCAGTAGCTTGATATTGTTTTTTGTATTAACAGCTTGGGGGCGGGGGCAAGAAGGGGGGGGATAAAAGAAATGCATTATTGTTGCAACCATTTCCTGATTATTATCTTGCTATTTCATCATCCAGCTATCTATCTGCACTTTTCTCATGGTAACAGATAGCCTATTACAGGTATATCAATATTTCTTTGCAACCTAGCTTATTTAAAAACAAAATAATGAGCATGATATGTCAATGTACCCTAGCACAACATTCGGTATCGTAATCACATTTCTAATGCCAGCTCTGAAGATTGAAATAAGCATCCTGCGGCTAAAACTACTCTTTAATTTCCATGAGAGTAACTAAACATCTTCAAAACAACCACAGAATCTGCAGGTCATAAGAGTGAGCAAAGAAAACTACTATTCCTACATGTTTGCATTTCAGTTTTCACTTTGGATTTTGGACCTCTAGATTTGGACTTTTATATTTGGTAAGAACTTTGGAGAGAAAGGAAAGTAAATGAGTACCAATTTCCTGCTTAAAAGTGCCAAGATAAAGAAGCCTAATGGCACACAAAGATCTTATTCATCATATTACTTAAAAAAAGAATAATTTAGAATCTAAAACTAGCAAACAAATAAGTGGGTTACTACCTCTCAAACCCAGCAATGTTCCCAGCATAATCACCTGCCACAACTAAAAATCAGGAGTGCTCTACAACTTTATTATTGTATATTAACCTACGGGTTAATACTTAAACTTAGCACTGTAGGTTGTGGGGGGTGGAGGACTATAGTAAACTTTGTAGTATGTTCAGCACTGTTTTATAGTAACAATTAATTTAGAATTTAGATAGTAACAATTTAGTAGAATCTAGGTTGTAACAATTTAGTGGAATCTGCAACACTTTTGTCTCTCAGCAATTCCTCTTACTGAGGAGATGGAATTCAGATTGGACACTGGCTTTTGTTAAGGAAAATACACTGCAGCATTCTCCTGCTTCGAACAGTTTATGTTACTGCCAGCACTAATCCCAGTTAGGAACTAAGTATTTGCTAGCATTTTTCTTTTTGTGTCTATATTTTTCAAGAACTTGTAGCTTACAGCATTGGCCATCTTTACAAAAGATGAAAGAAAGAGTGAGAGACTAAATATGTAGTAGCATACAATGGTTTGTCCCTCAACGTTGCTCAAACACAGAATTAAAAGAAGTAAATGGAATGTATATGATTGCTATGAAAACTGAAGTGATGACAGCATTTAATGACCTAGACAGCCACAAAAGGTGACATAGCCCAGTAATTTTTCAAGATGTGGAGATCTAAGGGGAAGAAAACCACCAATGCTGTAAGAGTTTCTATTTTCCAACTAAGTAAGGATGTACTTGCTTGCTTATGGCTTTTCCAGAACCTACCAGGTACTATCTATTTTTCAGGAAAGAAAAGATAAACAACACTAAGTATCACAGCTAAGAACAGACTGACTCATCTTTTCCTTCACAAAATATGGGTGACATCATTCCTCCAGCTGCTCAGCATGAGGGAGGTCAGTTGGTGATAATCTTTGCCAAATGTGTCCAACAAGCACAGATGAAGAGTGGCGCCTTCACATCGTCATAATCTTCTTCCCTCTGAGCCTGTGGATTCTCTTTTGGATGAACACAGCATGGTCCAGGGCTTCGCACAATTTCAGAGATATGTCTAGCCAGGAGGAAATGGAGCCAGGCAGCAGCCACTCTTGGTGGCATTGTTCCATGGCAAACTGGTCGATAATCCACCAGAAAATCCACTGAAGTAAATGCTGATTGGAGATGCATTACCTCTAGCTTCTTGGCTTTGCTCACATTAACGTGTGTTCATTGTGGGCATGCATGGTGAGGGAGTAAACAATTTAAGCTAGGTCACTAATGCTACCATGTCTCATGACTGAATTTTTTTGCCAGGGAAAGAAGCCAGACCACAGCATGAACTGCCCAGAACTCTCAGATTTTGTCCTGAAATTTGCAAGGTGGTGATGAAGATTCCTTGCAGATCCTTATGTCAGAAATGCATATGGACATGTCTTGTGGCTCCTGGCCACATCCAAGGATTTGCAGCAAATCTCTTTCTCCCATGCTGTTAACATGAGAGTGGTTAGATATATCTTGATGCACAAAAGGGAGTGGGGTATCAATCATGGTACCATTAGCTACTACATTACTTGTAGTGCATGCATTTAGAAAACTGGAGACTAATTTTATCAAGAAGTTGCAAGAAGGAATACCCTAACTACATGCTCATCAAACATTTTTTTAAAAAGTGCTTGACTAAGTTTCTGGAATGGAAGCACCCTAGATAGGAAAATCGTTAGAGATACTTGTGCAAACCCCATTCAATTTCAGGGAAGTACATTCCATTGATTCTAATGGTCTTCATATCAAAGTCTTAAAATTGATTTATTTTTTTTAAAATGCAGTTGCACTCCTGATTCACAAGCCACTCATGTCTTCTCAATAGCCAGCTAAGACTAAGCTACATTTATTGGGAAGATTAAGCACAGAGTAAAGGGTGCAGCAATAGGGAGAAGTGGTCAGTAACAAAGGAGAAATAACTTTTAAGTACACTTTATTTAAAAAGTACAGTGACTAAGGCCATTCGATTGTATTGTTCCCATTCAGCTAGAGGATAATTGGATAGGCATCATCTTGTCAGCACAGGAAAAATGCTTTCTAATCAACTAATCATATTCTGATTAATTTTAGGCTACCTTCATTGTTCAATAATAGTCTGAACAAATAAGTAGAAAATAAAATCCTCTGTGGAAGGCACTAGTCAACTAAGACAGTCGTAGAGAGTGGTGAAATCTATAGGAATCTTCTCCAAGATTAGTCAAGCGGTATTTCATGCCTTACAGAGGATTTTAAAATGTTCCAATATAGGATTGAATAGAAAACACCTACCTATAATTATGTAGTGGGTTTTGTTTTTTTCTTTTTTTTTTTTTTTTCCTTTAGAATAGCAAAAAAAGCTTCCTAGTGTGGGAAGCTGGCATTTCAACAGAGCATGAGAAATGTACATCACATCCATAAAAAACAGTGACGCCTTTATATTCAGGTATCCATTTACCCAGTGCATCTGAAAACACTGGGGCATGATAATGCCGCTTCTGTTTACACTGAGTAGTACCTTGCTCCACAAAGTTTCCTATCAAAATTAATCTAGTGTCTTGCATATAAGAAATGGATGCTAGAAATGCACGCCTCAGTCATCAAATCTAGTACTCCACAATGACAAAGGTCTGGCCAGTAGTGTTTCATTCAGCTTGGTCTGAAGAACGGCTGCTTTTTATCCTGTTCTGTAGAAATTAGTTCTTGACACTCCATAGGAAACTTACAAAAACAATATACAAAAAGATCATAGGCATCATAAACAATGTTTGGGGTTCCTGAAATAGCAGGGAACTTGTTATATAAAACTCCAAAATGATCCTAGGAGAAGACTGGTCCTCATATTACAGTCAGAAAATAACAACGACACTAGCAGAAATCCCTGCCAATTTCACTTAAGGGGAAAAATTCAGCTTGACCTCAAATCTGAAGATAAACTTAATCCTAAACAAGTGAGCAAATCTAAGGTATTTTTCCATGTCATAAGCACAGAAGAGAATCTGGTTCCACGTAACGGAAAAAGTTTTAATTAATACAAGCCAGAATCAACAGTACAGATATATACAAATCAGAATCACAGTTGTGCACATGGATTGATCTTTTCAACTAAAATTAACTGCATTCACAGTCATGCAGGAATGTGTTGTTCTATTTTACTTGTACCATAAACTTCACAGGGGAAAAACTTCCCACAGAAACAAAACAGGAATTACACAGCTGGTGGCCATGTAGGCAATATCGTAAGTAACCTCTTTAACTCCATGCTATTGCACATCTCTCTCTCTTAATTTTCAAATTTAATACCAATTTTTAACTAAATAACTTGCATTAGGTCCATAAATGGACAGAGCCTCTCTGCAACAGCAGTAAGGGAAAAACTTGCCTCCCCCTAGTTTCATAACAGACATATTGGAAATATGTTCTTTTCTGACTTTCCTTCCATCCTCCCTCAGCTTTACTTCCTCAGACCCACCCAATCCAACTCTGGACTTAAGTGCCTTGCTGTCCCTTTGAATGAACTCTTTGGAGTGATCTTATGAGTTGACTGGACAAGCAGAAATGGATTTTACTTTGCATTTAGTCAGTTCAAGGTAAAATCAGCGTAAGCAAATGGAAGGATACTGATACTTCTAGGAGAGTCTTCAGGCCCAACTCTAACTTTCACATAGCAACTACAGTTTTGATTGCAGAAAACAAGCTCTTCTAGCATTTTCCCTTTCGTTCATCAAAGGATTAAAATCAATGTTGTTAACTCTTTTCCCAGCAACTCATGAGCCTCTGCATTGGGTTCATAAGACATAAAGCATAAAGGTCGCCATGTTTCTTTGCGGTGTGCTTCTTGTTCTACTATTTCCAGGTCCTTCTCCCTTTTTTAGTCATACCTCTGGGCCAAAGATTTTGTGCAAAAAATATCAGGGCAAGTCTTATGCTATTCAGCAAAGACTTTGTCTAATCCTCATACAGAGATCTGCACTCCATACTTCTCTGTATACAGTCTCCTCTCTTATATCCAGAATCATACTGAATCTATCTCTACCTGAGGGGGCGTTATTACTAACAGGTAAAAGTGTTTCATAGGAGACACCTTCTCCTGGAAATGGCACAGTATTCTTTTCTTGGTTTTAATGTATCTAGTACTGGTAATAAACTTTGCATATTTCATAACCACATGTGTTTAAAAACAATACCCAATAGTACACTTAAATTCTTACTTATTATACAAGTCAAAGGTCTCATCCAATGCTTTATGGAATGTTTTTTGCTTTGTTCCATCAGCTGTGAGTAATCCCATTCCCAGAAATTTTTAGTCAGAAGACTCACCTGTTTAACTCTTCTCCAAAATTTCTCAGGGTATATGGCAAAACTTCCCCATGCCATACAGTGCCACTTTCTGTGACAACATGATTTTCTTTGCCTAGGTTGAAGCAACCACAGATTTTAACACCTTAAGCCACTGTTAAAGACTCCTGGAAAACTCTGCTTTCTCTCTTTCTTCAAGTCTGCAGTATCATTCTTCAAAGACTGATAAAAAGGCCTATTCTTTTGTGTAATCATGATTTGTTACACTTCAGTATACTCATTGCTCAATAAGGTAAGAGGGAGCTTAGGTCCATTCAGTTGCTGAGACCGTTCCTGCAAGTTAAGTTCTCCCTGTCTACTGTGACAATCAAATACACAGTTTCATAAATAGGAACTGTCTTTGTTTTAAGCCCCACTGTCTCCAATCTTGGAAATACCTTTTCCAGAGTGGACAGATGTTCAACATTACCTCTGCCTCTTCTGGGAATGTTGTCAATTCTCTGTACTACAGTGTTGAAAGATAACCTTCAACAGCTTTTCCGCTGTTCTCTAGGAATTTCCAGGCGGTGACAACATTTCATATGGCAAGGTGTTACATTTCAAGTAGCCCTTTCAGAGTTTTAGAGAGGCAAATGTCTTCCTGTCTTCCTCCAGTCTCACCTGCTGACGGGGCTTACAACCTGCTGCACTTTACTAATTTTAACCCTACAATGGAGGGTGAGATTAATCACAGGTACCATAGATATTTTTGACTGATTTAACTAAAGGCAGTAAAAGCATAGCTTATTCAGGAAACTGCATAGGTGACATAATATCCTCAACTCTCGACCTTTATTCAGGGAGCACAGATGACTGCTCCTGCTCTCAGGAATTTGGCTGGACCTCAACATGGACACAAGCTGCAACCCTTATCCCTCCCAAGTCACTTTTTTAAAATACAGTGAGTATGTCCAATGTTTTTCCAGAAGGTTGGCCTTTCACTAGGGTATAATCTGAGAAGTTAATTTCTAATTCCAGTAACCCTTTGTTTATGCACTTAGATCAGAGGCATATTTTGTTTCATTTTGTGAGAACACAGAGAGCATGAGAGTGCAGCAAACAGGGGCAGCCAACACGCACAGCAGTTTGCACAGCAGCGCCTGGGTTCTGCTCTGGGAGTTTCTAGATCTTCTGGGCACAGTGTCCAGGATCGTTGGAGAACTCGAGGGGACTCTGAGAACTTGAGAGTGCCTCCTGCTGCCCGGTGAGGACAAGGTAAGGGGAGCCACAACACTGTACACAAGAGGAAGCTCTAGCAGCTTCAAAGAAGCATGGTCGGCTGCCCTTGACTCAGAGTACCTGCAGCCTTTCTTGCAGCTACCCCGTGATTAGGGAGGATTGAGGACCCTTTTAGCTGGTGCTAGGCAGAGGCCCATATAAGAGCCAGGCCTAGAGTACAGCAGTTTGTGCAGAATAATAGGAAATATATTTATTATATATTATCTACAAAAGACCTGATTTGTTTTCCCTTTTATTTTTGGTGTTTTGGGGACTCACCTCCTGGATTTGGGATGGAATTTGATTACTACCTTTGCTTTTTCAGGCTACGGCAGTTATAATGCTGGACCAATTTAAGTTTACAAACAAACACAAAATAAGTCCCTCTACTTCAAAAGTACCTTTCCTGGGCTTGATTGCTTTCAGCTGGCTTTGCATTCTCTGTGTTGGTTCTACATGCCAATCTTCTAAGTTATTCACTGCTGCTTCCACTAGAGTTTCTAATTCTGTTGCTTTGGGGGAGATCAAGTTCCTTTCTGTCAGCAATAATCTCCAAATGGTCCTATCGCAACACCACAAGCCAATCTATCCCCCACTTTCAGACATCCAGGCAAGCAAGCTATATGCCATTAGTCCGACTGGTCATCACACCTGTAGCAAAAGAATCCTAATCTAATCCTGCAGTATATTGCCACCAAATCTCATCACCTGCATCAGATGTTCCTATGTTTCAATCCTTTTTTGTACTTATATTTTTCCAGTCATCACCATTTTATAAAAAATAATATGAAGGAATGGTTCATTTAGTGTTTTCTTTCCCTTTGACAGCTTTATAAAGGAATCCCTAAACCTTCCTTCATATTACCTGAATAGTTTTAGCTGATATACAGTGAACAAATGTACTATATGCTTGTCTTCATAATGTTTTTGCACCTTACTTTCTACAAAATAATATCTTAAAAAAAATAGCTGTATTTGGAACAGTAAGGGTGGCATGCTTCTTTTTAAAGGCTGGACCTTCTCCCCCCAACCTCCTCTTTTTCTGCTTTAAGTTAAAATAAAACCCACTAATGTTGAAAACACATGGGTGTTTGTGCTCAGCCGTTTGATTAGAGTAATTGCATTCTACTTCCCAAAATTCCCCTTTCAGATGCAAAAGGAAATTCTGCCTTTTCTTTTGTTTGCTGTTTTGAACTTCAGCTCTTTGCAAACCTTATCCCGCAACCAGCTGTGTTTCATTTCTAGAATAACTCATAAACTTACAAAGCTAGCTAGTAAGGTTGTCAGGTCCTCTGGGAAGAATACTGATAATGCTGCATAAACCTTTATCAGATTAGCATTTCACAGTGACATGACTGCTTTTCCCCCATCCTCTTTAAGATGTGCAATTTATGCAGCAGATGACATAACGATCTTTGGTATATCGTACAGTGTATGCCATATACATACTACAATGGGATAACATTGGATAGAAAGCTAAGACTACTTACTTCCTTAGCACTGCATCTCTTGACTCTAATAATTATAGACATTTGTGTGTTATTTTTATTTTCTTTTAATAAGGGATACAAAGAGGAGGAAATAAGTCATACCTTACTCTATGTAGTTTACTTTTTAGCTATGTGACACCTGCCCCTGAATGAGACTTCTATTCAGCTGAGATATTTACAGAATCAAATTTTTCCATCCCTTTTTACCTTCACAAGTCACAAGTCTTTCATCCTCTGTTGACACTTAGCCATCAATGGATTTTCAACACTGAAAAAAATAGTATTAAACTATATATGCTTCAAAAATACCTCTCTGTCCTCTCATAAAGGTGTACTTCCAATTTACAAGCAGTGCACAGAAACAGGAGCTGTGTTTCTGAACTGCACAGACTATACGTGACTTCAGAACCCAAGCCTTGGAAAGGCCACACAGGAAAGCATGAGGCTATTCTAAAACCCCACCAGAAGAAGGCGGCTGCCTGGAGCAATTTATTTCCTTACAGTTCAAGGGATCAAAAAATATTTACTAAAGACTTGCCACGTACATCAGTGCTTCAGGGAATGATGTTCTTCATAACGAAGTCCCTGTGCATTGAAGGATACTGTTAAATGCCTTCCAAGCCAGTTGTCATTAATGTACTATTCAGAACACATGCATGCAGAGATTTGTTCAATAAACTGCAGTTACCACACAGCTTCAACTGTCTCACTTTCATGCTGCTCAGTAATCCATCAATCCTGGGATTACTCATAATACCCATAATAATCCAGACTTTAGAGTGCTGCCAGTGACTACAGTTTTAAGAATAAAAATTGCCAGAATGTTTCCTCTCTTCATCATAAATGAGGACTTTCCCTATACAATCACACTGGCCTGTGACCAAAGACAGGCAATAATCACCACTGGAGCAGTGGCAAGTTTGAATGCCATTATTTCAGAAGACAGCCAGGCTAGAAATGAATGGTATCTGCCAAGAGATAACAGTGATTCTCATCTTCCAGTGACAAACAGAACCTGCTTCTATATCTGAAACATAAACTGAAAAATCACAAGCTAGTTGCTCTATCACTCACATATTTCATGTACATATAATATATTTTTAAGTCCTAAGTCTTCTGTATCTTTCTGTCTCTCCCTGCTGCCTCAAAAGCTAGACTTACTGTAAAAAGGGAAATACATTTTAAAAATAGGTAAGGAAAAGAAGCCTTACTGAAACTTTGTAATACTCCCGAAACACCTATCAAGATTTAATCTGCAAACTCTTCTATACATAAAGCAGAATACATGAGTGGGTATGAGGAATTACATGCTACTTTTGGCATAGAACACCCCAAACTTAATACTGATAGCTCAACTCATACCCATAGATCTTTGACATTACACCAAAAGTCTGTAAGAGCTTGTGGGGGCAGAATTACAACTATATGAATTGCAGTCTTCTAGAGAAAATACTGGTTTGGTCCTCAGTTCTTCAAGCTGGCATTTGATGAAGAAACAATTCTTTTGACTCTCAAAGGTATTATTTAAAACATAGATATATAGTTAATTCTATGAAGCTGGATGAGATTAAGTATCCTTCAAATGCAGAATAAATCAGAGCCTAAATGAGTCAATGGCATTATTATAAACTTTTATGGGGCATAGGTTTTAGTGTAGAAGAATAAGCATGTAGTGCTATGAAAACCTCTTTAGTACTTCTATGGGGATCCACAAAGAAAGCAATCATCTTGAGGAAACAAATAAATACTGCTAAGCAGTAGGTGATGCAAATCAGACATTTCAGGTTTTAGGCATTTGGTTTCCCTGCAAAAAATCTGAAATTTACAGCAGAAATCTGTAGAAGTAGGAGGCTGCATTTGCTCTAGTTATCAGCATGTGGCAAGTCCTGCTATTTCTGCAAAAGATGTTATTTTAAAGGATTGTCGGTCAGTGTTGCTACAAGAGTACCAGAGAAAACAGAATGAGAACCTTTACACTGCAGTGACTGACGAGCAAGATGATGGTGCACATCGTGTCTATGAGTGAATGAACAAGAACAGCTTTCTCCCATGTGTTTCCCTTATTTTTCATTATGCTTTACATTTACGAGACTTACTGTAACTTCTGAACTGCATACTGCAGTGAAAGGTAGGAGATTAGACTTCACTGTGTTGTATTATGGAGACAAAGAAAAAAAGAAAACACATGAGAAATTGGAATGGCCTGGCAGTGAAGGCTGAGATGGTGTCCTAGATGATGCTGTCAAACAAAATACATGCTGTGGGTACATGGCACAGAAGTTCTCAACATGCTGAAAGAAATGCTATATCTTTCTTGTTCTTTTGCTGTGCTGCAATGTCTAATGTTGGAGTGGAAATAGGATACAACCTGTGCTTGATGTCCCCAGCATGTTTAACGGTACAGCTATTCCTGAGAGTCCACACTTGCCTGGGACTCCAAAGTAGGATACTGACAGACAGAAAAAGTTTAGGGTCAGTCCCATTCCTGTTACAGGTTGCTCAGAATGAAAGTAGAAGAAAAAAGTTGGCTTCTGGTTGGCAAATCATATGTTAAAAAACACCATAGATGGTACAGGTAAACTAGGCATTTTTTAATCCTCTCCTCATTTTCAAAGAGAGGCTTAGCTATATAGGTTCCTTAATGTCAATACAACAGATGAAGGTATGCTGGATCACTTTTTTCACCCATTAACAGAATTGTGGTAATTATAATGCTTAATTCTTATATCTTTCCTGAATATACCTGAAATTTAATCTGGACCTAATTCACCTTGATGTTGCAACGCCTGGTCAGAACACAGGAAGGTAGGGCTCGTTTTGGAATAGTCAGTGTTTGAGGATTCATTTGTCAGAGACAAATAAACAGTAAGTGTTACTACTGTAAGCATAAGCTAACCTTCAGAGCTCTCGTCCAGCCTGTTAAACCTTATTTAGTGATGCATGGAACTTGCATTTCATTTCTGGCATGCAGGACTGCATTGCTAGTAACCTCTGACTTGAGCACTGCTTTTCTAAAGAAAGCAAAATAAAAAGCTTTGCCACCAGTCTACCCTTCGTGCTTGGAAGAAGACAGCATTAAGGCAGCTGTGTTTCCAGGGACTGTTCTAAACTGGCCATTTGGGCCAGTCTTCTACTTGCCTGGTGTCACTAGAGCAACTCAAAGTGGTCAGATGCATGACTGGGATCTGAGCCTCTTCTTGGTCTGAGAGAGCCAATTTTCTTGGATAATTTCCTCTGGTATTATTCCTTTCCTCCTTTTCAGTTTGATTTAAGAGTGCCAAAGCAATGATCTCAATATATTATAAGCCCTTCAGATAACAGTTTCAGGATTACAAAGAATAGTTGAATGACTAGCAGTGGAGCCAAGTATGTCTTGTCTGGTCCTAAATCAACATTTCAGGAAGATTTTTTTTCCTCCTGGTGCTAAATGTTGAAACGATTCAAGCATTTCACATATGGCAGTATTGCCTTAAATCCTCCCTTTTGTTTAGTCAGCTTCCATGTGTACCACTAGACCGCTGCTCATACACTATCAACCATACAGGGAAGAATCCCATTAAAATCTACTGTTTCTTGATTCCCTTCATGCTGATTCTACAGCTGCTTTCCAGTATTGTAGTTGTCATCCTGAAAAAAAGGGAATCTGTTCTTCTTTATAGCAATATAAATCATGATTCATTGGCTTGAGTGAAGTGATTCCTCACACCTATGTGTGTGTGTGGAAAAAAAAATACTCTCACGTTACAGCACTCTATTAAACCGTACTTCAGTGTCTCTGCAGAGATCAGGACACACTGGTGTTCAGTAAAAGGATAAACAGGAGAAAAAATATCTGAGTGCTGCACCTCTGCTGTGGAGGATTTGGCCCTGCACTAACTCATTGGCAAAAAGGATGCTAGAAGGGCAGTGCTTAGAAATTGTAGACAAATGACAGACTCTTGAAAGAGTCTATTATCTATCACAGTAGCAAGTAAATTCAATAGAACAATATATGATAAAAAAGTAGTATTAGCCAAATATTAATGGAATAAAAAGAGAAGATGGAACTACCATACAAAGGTGAAAATATTTACATCAATACACATTTGCTCTACATAGGTGTAAATGACCAAATAATGTTCTTGTCACTGAACAGGCAGGCATACTTATATGAGAAGCTGAATGGCTGCATGTTGTTATGTAGCATTGAAAAAAAAAAAGGGGGGAGCTTTCAGCTAGGTTTAAGCTAAAGAAAAGAGAGTAGGAATTATTACGAACTTGACATGTGCTGAAGAAGCAATTTACCTTTTCAAGAATCGTTCCCCCTTCCCCTCATCCCCAGTACCTTTCCTCATGCATTCAACATTTCTTACACACTAGGGTGATGCCATTCTTTGGTGAGACACACGCTCAGTCTTGGTCCAGACATATTACGTTACTCCTACATGTAACACTTAGTATAGCAAGACTGCCAGGTTTTTCACTCGGCCATGCCTGTCACTGCTAGGTGAGGAGGGAAATAAATAGGATGGGAGAGGACATCCCATGCATTCTGCAACTTCTGCAGTTGTTAACAAAAAACCCTGAGGGCCCCACTTCAAAGGAGACTGTAGCTCCGGCTTTATGTCAGAGGGATGGATGCACTGAAAACAAATTCAAATAGATTTCCTGTCTCCCTGATATGGTGACAGGTTTTAAAGGCGATGTGCATCTGACTGGATTCTCAGGTCTTTCAGGTTCTTGCTAAAAAAAATCCAAAAGTCTGGAAGTCCTAGCTGTGCATTCATGTCAGAATCTTCAAGACAACTTTGTCTTACAGACTCATAAAAGTGAGGCTTTTAGGCTTGTGGGACAGCTGTCTATTGGACTGCCTGCATGTTGCAGTCTGGTGAAACCAGCTACCAAATCAGGGAGCTCACGGGTCAGCTGGTTCTGGAAGCTGAACACAAGGAAATGCCTCTGCTCTGGGTTAAGACATATGGTGGCCATAATCTTTGCATCTCTCTCCGCTCTATTCAGTAGTGAACAGCCATGGACCTAACGAAAGTGAGACTGATTTCACTTGATATCTGCTCTAGTCCCAGTCAGCACATGCTGTCCATCTGCTGTTCTTTATATCAATCATCTTGGGGTTTTTTCCGCTAGTATGTCTACTCTGAATATTTTTCAAAAAAAATACATTGTCTTTAGAATCTGCCTTTCATTATATTGTGCCACTTGTGTGTTGGTGTTTCATTTTATTTCTATTTTCTTAACACTTCAGCAAAAGCAAAATACTGTCTTACCAGATACTTTTCCTCCTACAGCAGTGTTCTGGTAATTCATAGAACAGTGAAAAAGAAGATCCCAAGACATTTTATGAAGCAGATCTTTAGCTGACGCAACATGGCTTAGCCCTGCAGGCTTCAGTGAAGCAATATCAATTTACACCAATGGATGGTGTGGCCCTGCTGTAGCTATTACATCTTTGAAATAATGCAGCAGGAATCTGAACGCTCACAGCAGATTCAGCAGCATCAGCAGGTGGGGAAGGAAAAACCACATAATCAGTCTACAGGAGGCCACAACTGTGCTGAAGAAAACCCGAAGGGATTCCCTTATTTTGGGTTTTCCATGCTATATTCAGCAAGGAAGGCTGCAAAACTGAGAAAAATATTCAATCATGGCTTTCTTAGTCAAGCCCAGCATGGCTGACATCAACAACTGACTCTAAAGGCTTTGTTAGCTCATGATAGAGGTGCTGGGTGATGATGATGTGCCTTCTGCACTGCAAAAGTGAATGGATCCTATTCCAAGATTTAATACATGCATTTCCCTTACCAAACCCAGCACTCGGTGCTCACAAGCCTTGCTGACCAGGGCAATGGGGGAGTTGCACACTTTCCATGTTAGCTGAAATAACAAAGACAAAGACTTTGTGACTTTTTTTAGCCTCCCTTACTTCCTTGACTTTTCAAATTACTTTGCAATTTCATGAAGCTCCATATGCTGTGCTGGTGAGCTACTCAGTGAGTGCAGAAGTGGTGATTTTCCATAGAGCATTACAATTAACAAGCCTACCAGCTCATTGATTCATTAATTCAAAATGAACACATTCTTTCATTCTTTTTTTTTCTTTTTGGTTGCACATGGTTCATTTCAGACATATTCCCCTCTGCTTTCAGCAACGTAAGCAAATTAACACCAGAGAGATTCGGAATCTATGATAATGCATCCTCTGAGCATCTGTTAAGTAGATTTTTGTTATGCCATATAAATGAGGATCAGACCTAGGTCAGGTCAAGCACTGTGAAGGACATGCTAAACATATCAATTTGCAGCAATCACTAATCACTGTTGTCTGTGTTTTTAAGACACAAAGTAATAGCTTATTTGTCAACCCAACATGCAGAATTATTGATAGAATTAACATCTATAATGCCAAAAGGAGGAAGTCTCCAGATTTTTTTAACATTTAAATTTCTTTCTCTCATTTGAAAATCTAGAGAGGCTTTGCTATTTGCAATGTTTGATGGAAGAGAACAGTGTTAGTAGCATTTGGAAAATAGAGTAGGAGTATTCTAAGCACATTCATTAAGAGACACAAGCCTGGAAACATTTCAAAAAACCAGAATTTTCTGCTTATCTACATTAGCCTTTGCTTTCTTGCCTCAGCAGGGATGAAGGGGATCAGAATAGATTAGGACGGCTAGACAGACAGACAGACTGACCAACCACCCAAACTATCTCTGGTCCCCTTCTGTTGAACAGTTGGCAGTCTGCTGTTGTCAGGAGTCTACTTAATGTACAGCAGTGAAACAACACACACAATGCATTACAGAGACAACGTGCATAACGTCAGTGGAGAAAGCAAAAATCCTGGCTTCACTGGCATTGTCACTCTCACAGCTTATGCAGACAATGGCTTTTGTTAACTGTTACTTGTACTAGAGAGACAAAGGACAAAGAATATCTATGCAGAGTAGTTTTTAAAAGAAAGCAGCTTTTCTACAGGACTTTGTAAAATGGTGAGCCATTTCTAAAGTCCTTACACATCGGTCTCCTACCTAAACTGGGAGCACTGGCACTGCTAAACATTTACAAATTAAATTTGTTTCATTATATTAGGACTAACTGTATGATTGTTTTATGGCACAGACAGCTGTCCCCTAGGATTCTGGCCAAGATAGTGAAATTCCTTTTTTTTCCTGCTGATGCTAAGGTGAATTTCCAGCAAGGGGTAAAAATGAGAGGCTGTGACAACATGTAGTGCCAGGAAAAGAAACTGGTGACAAGATTTGAGTCTCTCAAGGACCGGTCTTCAACCTGATTTCATTTAGTGCTTCAGTAATGGTCTCAGTCTAAGAAAAAAGACTGTGGTAATTAAAAGTCTTGATGACAAGAGGAAGAAAACAAAACAAAACAAAACAAAAAAACCCTGTCATTGAAAAGGCATCCTAAGTGTAAGGAATAGGAATAACAGGCAGGAAGAGTTGCATGACCTTAAAAAATGGATGCAAGCAGATGTAGTGCATTAAAGGACAAAAATCTTCTTCTGTAACTTTGGATCTCATTGTAGGAAAGCACCTGAGAAAGAATGAGAGAATTACAGCTCTTGTAGGCAGTCAAGAGCTACCCAAGTGAGAAAGGAAAAGACAGTGATCTACCTGTACCACCAAGCAAGATCCTCTGTAGAGAGCACACCTGAAGCTTCACCCTGCACACAACCTGGACATCTATCATTGTGCAAGACCACTTCAGTGAACAAATGGAAGAGAAAACATGAACTAAATTGAGCTTGCTATTTTAAGTTTATGCAGGAGAAGGTATAGGTCAATGATGTACGAACACATCAGGGAGATTAAAAAATGACTACTTGAGTTAAAGGCAAATACTGGAACAAGGATTTATACATTATCAGAACTTAATAAAGCAGTAGGAACATTAAGACATAGAAACTTAATTCAGTAGTTGAGCCTCTTAAGTTTTTGTGAAATGTTTAGGATTGCAGCCAGTAGCTACTGTTGTTTGCATGAAAAATTAGGACATTTAAACTTCACTGTTATGATATTAGGACTGAAAATGAAAAAAAATTAAAAAATTATAAAATGTATTCTATCTGCAAGTAGAAGTTTGGAAACAATCCACAAACATTTTTGCATTTAAAACACAGAAAGTCTGTTATTACCCTCCATGCCAAGAAGGAATTATATTTTAATCAGTACATCAGATTTCCCCACTTTACAGAATCTTTTCAGTATTTTCTAAAATCAAGGCTAGAGAAAAGTATATAGCTCAGATTGCGTAAGATTCTACAGTAAATGCTACGAAACTGTATCGTGAAACAGGAAAAAGAAGTGTGCTTCATTTAACTGAAATCAATGAAAGCACTTGGGGAAAAATATTTTCACTGATGCCTTTACTCAGACATCCTTAGTGACTCAAACTTTGGGTCAGACCCTACCTAAGTTTGCAACTGGAATCAAATTTTGTATTAAAATACTGCCTTAAATGCAAGTGTTTGTTAAGAAGGGCCTCATTACTGAGAGGATGTTTGTTGTAATTAATAATTTTGGTTTACTTTTGAAAAGAAATTTTATAAATGCTGTTTGGGCAATAATACTTAATGATACATTTCAATTCCATTTTACTTAAATTATAAAACCGCAAGGGTCAATTTTTCATTGCAAGCTGAAATAAGTTCCTTCTGAATCATTCAAATCACTGTTTTGCAAGGCATTATCCTCAATTACCTAAATGGTTGTTTGTCAGGATATTTTTCAAAGGAAACATACATTCTGGTGAAGACTTCACCAGAAAACAAAGAGTCCAGCCATGGAGCCAAAAGAACAGCATCTTTACAAAAAATATTAAACTATGGTACTGGAAAAGAACATATAGATCTGCAAGCAATTTCCACAACTAGAAAAAGAAGCTGTCTGAAGGTGCTGTGACTAATAAGTCACCAAATCAGCACTTCTTTTATTGCAGCTTTGGAGAGAGACACAAATAAATCAGATTTGTCATAACTCTAAATACCATTAGAAATGTCAGCTGGGATTTCGAACTCAGTGTACCACAGCAATGTGTTTGTAAGCCTTGACTGCACTTCACGAGAAGCTTGTTGTTTTCAGAGATCAAGAAGCCATTTTCTGTGGGACAAATTCTTCAATTTTTTCAAATCATCTTTCTTCTATCTGTTCACATCAGATAAAGATGTTCATTCTGTTCAATCTGAATGTACTTTCTTCTTAACAAACACACTGCTAAGTATGTAAAAGTTGTTCTGTCAGAACAGAACAGAAGCTGTTTTAAACACTGCTTGCTTTTTACCCATTTGGTTTTCAAAAAAAATCGGTGACAGCACAGAGCAGTTATATTGCCAGTACCAGCATGCAGCTCACTTACTTTCCATGTCTTAAAAATGCCCCTTTGCCTTAGAAAAGGTCTCTATTCTTCAGAAGCCCTCTGCTGTATTTAAGTGGTCATTCATTTAAAAGAAATCAGTAACGGATGGGATGGAATCTCACAGCAGCTTCTTGATGGCGTTTTGTTTTTCATGAAAAAACAAATGTGTAATCTGAAACAGATTGAAGCCTAAATAGAAGACCCATCAGCAGAAAGCAAGAGTATAAAACACATTGGACTGGATTGGTTCAGAGCACGGTAGCTGCACATTACCTGACTTACCTGTACCACTACTCTTCTGAAATCATTCACTCACAGGAAAATCTGTCCACATCATTCATGACCACCAATCCTCAGATGTATACCACAAAAGTTAGGGACTACTCTAAATTAGTAAGACACCAGCAACCAATAGGGTGAAGGCAGCACTGGTTATACATTGTTTTCCATCTACTATATAAAGACAGCATAGAGGAAGGGTGAAGAAAGATCTGACTTGGTTTTGTGGCATGAAGATCCCCCTCAGAGTTAGTCTGCCTTTATGCAGCTATGCTAGATTTAGAATTATATTGCTTTCTTGGCAGAAAGTAATTGCAGTTCAACGGAGAATCTAAATGTGAAGTAACATCCAAGGTGGCACTTCATCTCTTCTCTCATGGCTGGGACAGTTTAGGATAGTACATTCCTAAACTAAATTCTTGCTAGCGTAGCGACATCCCAGACTCGTATTCAGGTATCAAAGCTCTGTTTCAGTTAGAACCACCTCAGAACTGACTTTTTTTGCTTTCAATTCTATGTATATGTATTTTGTCAGTACATTTTTTTTTTAAGCCATCAATATATCTGTATTGTCTTTGGAAAACCATGTGTTTACAAAGCCTTAGGAACAATCAGGTTTATACAAGAGAGAAGCCTACTGCATAAAGTAATAAATGCTACCATCACAAAACTCCCAAATGACTCCCAAAGGAACAAAGGCCACCATCACTGAAATTAAAAATTGTCAGTGTCCTCCTCACCCTCAGAGACCAGAAACATTATTTCCTTGAAAAATCTCACCACAGCACAGGAATAAATGGTGCAGCCAAATAACTACCCACTCATGTAATCATTTTAAGATAACATTTTCAAGTACATTTTCATAATAATGTAAGCCTATGAATTCATTTTTAAAACAAGGCTTTATCCTTTATACTGAAATAAAGTGAGGAAAGAATTTTTACCTTTTTTCAGTCTTGTAACTCTTATAACAAAGGCCATATTAAAATGGCTTGTTCTCTGATATTCTTCAGAGAAAGGTATTATTCATTAACTAGTGCGATATATATTGGGACAGGGGAAATGATTCCCCGTTCTGAATCAAAACTCCATTGTGCATGGTGCAAACATTGAGCAAAGAGGATGTGCAATCTATGTAGCAGCAGATACAGAGAAGGAAGGCAGCTGGGCAGAAATGTACTGTCAAAATGCTCTGCACTGATGAACCAGACCCCACATAATTACAGGAAGCATCCTGGGTAGTTCAGGAACATTTAAACCTCTCTGCTTCTGCAGGCATTTAACTAAAAGGGGTAAGAATTCCTGCAGAAAGTGAGCATTGTACAATAGCAGGAATGGAAAATAATCATTTACACAGCATAGTACTTCTCATAGTATCTTGTTCACATTCGTCTTGTAAATGAATAATTATTTTACTTTTTTATTAATTCTGACAATTACAGAAATGTATCCATTGCTTTTGAAAATTTTATAATGATTCTATCTATATGCATGCACCAAAAAGCACCATACCTATGTAAAGCAGTACAACAGATTGCCCATACACAGGTATACATGACACATAAGATACATGTCCTAGCCACCAGCACTGCATCCAACCATGAAAGAGAGGCCAGACCAACGGTTACATGGAGAAGCCAGCTCTGAAAATGCAGAACTTCTTTGGAAGCTCTGTCTAAATTTTAGGAGAGTTCCCAGGCCCATGATAACTGCAGCCATCACATTCAGTGGCAGCTGGTGTTGCAACTTCTGTACTCATATGGTTGTGAAAGGCTTTTTTAAAGCCACTAGGAGTCTAGGTGTGATTTTCAAAAGGTGAAATATGCTATTTTGGTGTAATTTCCCCATATAGGGGTTAGCCCACCAGCTGCACTGGCTGAGAGTTTAGTGGAAGTAGAAGAGTTAGGGAAGTTAGGGCAGCCAGGACTGGCTTCCATCATAAACCAACTTCATCTTTATCATTCATTTCACACTGACGTAACACCAGTGATTTTTAGGAAGATACTTCTGACTTACATTTGGATAAAGACCTGAGTTAAAATCCAGTAAAGACCATGGAATCTCAGGAACATCTTTAATGCACATGATAACAGGCTGTAAATGATATCAGAAAAGCAGCCTTTGTTTATAAATAACATATTGATTCTTTTTTTAACAGTGAGTCAATAGGACAGGAAAAATACATTTTTAAGTAAAATGAATGCCTTTGTGTTAACTACTTAATAGTTTGATATTTTCTTAGAGTATTTCTTTTGAGGGTATAAATCATAGGGCTTCATGAGCAGTATGTCAAAGGCTGTTTTTCATCCTGGAATATCAGGTTACTCTTTACTTCCATTAAGATGCATTCTCCTCAATCTATACAGATTGTATTTCCCCTTCTCTGTAATTTCAAAAAGGATTTCTCAAAAAAGAAAAGGACTGAAGCATTTTACACTTCAAACTTTACCCATTTCTGAAAACTTTCCAAAAGCCCAAGTAGGAATTCAGTTTTGCAGATGTATTGTGTTTCCTAAAAACAATGAAAATGTTGATGTTTCCTCAGAAACATCATAACCTTTCCTGGATCCACAAAGGCAGCATTACACAGCAATAGGATAAAATGTTCTCAGTTCCATCTATTCAAACACAGTCAACTCTTTTTTTAAGATAGCTAACTAAACTGTATTAAAAGCTTACTCAGTACCCTTTGCCAGTAAGTACATTTTCTTAGAAGTATTGTTAAGGCTCTAGAAGTGAACTTAGGAAGCAACAACGTTTTGGATCATCAAGTCCTATTCCCTGCTGCTGCAAGGGCACCATGTCAACAAGTATTATCACTGTAACAAACTTTTCCTGTGCTGTTTTAATTCCAGTTTTACCCCCATCTTCTGCTGGAGAGTTGATAGAATCTCAGTGCTCTCACCCCCCTCTAGACCTAGTGAGCAGCCAGTTCACATCTACCAGAAGTTGTGTGAACTGATAAGCTTATGAAGAGCTGGAATAACCTTTCATTACTTTTCAGCCTCCTTCCAGGACCTCTGAAAGGTGCTTCAGCTCCAAATTTCCTTGCCCAGCTGCCAAGTATTCCCATACAATCTTTCCAGTAATTTCCTTCTGAGGAAGCAGAGTGCTTTAGCCAGGTTCAGTACATGCAAACTTACTCATTCGAAAGCCTGCCTCTTTCTTCTATATCGTACTAAATTTTTATTCCCATCAGTCCATCTTCTCACTGACAGAGTATTTTTTGCCATATTCTTATTTTTCCAGTTTTCCTTGTCCTATACATTGAAAATACTTACCTCAACCATCTCTCCCTGCTTCTACATTTCTCACAGTGACAGAGCCATACTTTTCTGTCTCTCTCTCACTACAGTTGGAACAGATATATTTGCTTCTTGTTCCTTAGATGTTTCTCGACCTTGGTTATTTAATCTGAAACTGCTACGCTGCATGCCTGTGTAATAGTGCCCTACTTTTAATTGATTTCTTTTTTTTTTTTTCACCAAAAAACCTCATGGTATTAAGAGAGGAAATAGCTGGTAAATATATAACCAAAAGTTGTACAGAGAAGAGGAATGGAGCAATAGGGATGCACAGAAAGGCCTGGGGAGAAAAAGGCTGATGTCTTACCAAAAAAGGAAGGTCACTCTAGTGGAGAGAGGCAAGAAGAGTGTGGGGAGAAGGGAGCCAGACCTTTGGCTGGACTGTGGAAATGAGGATCTGGATGAGTGAGGTAGCAGAATGTTTAATGCTGCTGCAGCACACACCTCACAGAGCTTCAAATTGAACCCCAGAGTTCTGCTGCTCTAATCTCAGCAAAAGGCTATTAAGTCCCCTAGAAAGTATATGGATCCGTAAGTGACTAGATACAGATGGCACCTGAACAGATCTTACCCTGCACTTCACCCCTTGCCCCTTCTGCATCTGACGGATCAGTGAGTGGAACTGACCTCTGTACAGACATGCTAAAAGCTGAAAGGGATAAAAGCATGAACTGACGCAAAGCGAGCAGAAAATGGCTTGTGGTTGGAGCAGTCAAGGAACTGGAGGCTGTGCTGCCCAAGGTATGGGATTTGGATCTATATATAACATCAGATCAAAACCACAAGAAAACTCTGAGTTACGAGCCTATAATTCCACCTCACCAGGGTTCTGGTGGCATATAAAACACTGTGGTAGTCTATGTCACCTGACCCTGCAGTGAAATCGGAGATTATAATTCATGGTTACCTGCTGGTTTCCCACAATCAGAAATTTTGAAATAAGTTAGTAATATCATTAAGCAAAAAAACCCAGTTATTGCTATATGAAAGAGAAGAGTGAACTTCTGATTTTAAAACCAAAACAAAAAATAAAGAATATAGCACAGGAATACTGTATTTCATTCATATTTCATGTTTTTCCCTCACCTAGTTAAAAGCTGGCCAATGTTGATTTTTAGTTAAAATGTATTTTTTAAAAAAAAGTTTCATTTCACTCATTAATGCACTAACTAATGAAGGCACTAACATAGCCTTCATATGATATGTCTTATTTAATATAATAAAAGATATAGTCGATAGTGGAAGTATTCATAAAATAGATCTATATATAGACATATAGGCTGTACTTTCATTTTGGCCTTATATTGAACTACAGATTCCCTTGTCGGCAAAGCAGAGTCCTGTTCTACTCATAAAGTACAAGTACACTAAACAAGAAAAAATTAATATTTACTTGCTTTGAAACCAGACATTAAGAACTCTAAAATGGTGTGAGAATCTACTGTGATATAAGCACTTTGTAAGACTGTGACATTACTAACAACATAACCAGAGACAATGCATGACCATTTTGTACCACAGCTAAGCTTTTTATACATATAGACATGTATATAAATAATATATAACTGCAAAGGGTTAAAGGAAAACCTGTAGTGTAACTACATGATAGGGTATGGTTAAACCTGTGTAAGCAGTAAAATCTGCAGGGTAAGAATAAAATGTAGTACTGGCAGGAAAGCTGTATGGTGGAGCCAGAACAGGAACTGCCTCTTTTTTCTTTCGAGGAGGGTGTGAGGAGCATAAAACAACAATGATGAGTATTTAAAAATGGGGAAGGAAGAGATCACTTTGGATTCAGCTCCCCTCAATGAGGGCTGGAGCCTGGTTCCTCGGCCTCAATGACTGAGACCAGTGCAGACCACAGCCACCAGTGCTAATGACACAGCATCCGCTCCATAGGGCTGTACATGCACAGCTAATGTGGGATATGATCGTTAAGGACCATCTGTTTGAATACTTAGTGATAATGATTGATAATGAGTAAGAGCTAACCATTAGCACAAATTGCTAATGAATGTCAGTCAAGCAAAAGGGTGCTCTGAAGTTTGCAACCAGCCTGATTCATCCATCTTCCGAACGTGTCCATCGCAGCAACCTCTCACTCCTGACACAGAGATATGTCCCCAGTCAGTCACAATGCCCTCCTGACAGTGGTAGATTCATTTTCATGTCCAATCTTGTCACAACATAAGTTTCTTACCACTCATACTTAGGTTTCCCTTACATTGCTTAAAAATATTTTATACCCAGAGATAGTCAGACACATGCGCATATCCACCAACTATCTTTACTCCACTCTCTGTTACATTTCTCTCACCTGTTATTGGACATCATTCAAAAAACCTCACTGAGTATTTTGATTCATCTGGTTTGTGCTTTCCTTAGGTACATATATAAAATGACATCTTTTCCTTCTTCCAATAACACAGTGACAGATAAGAGTTAGAGTGAACGGCTGCAGAAGGGGAATGTATTTTCATTAAACTCCAATAACCACTATCACTATGTATCCATAATGACAACAACAATTATTTCCAATTTTTTTTCCAGGCTCGTGCTCAGTTTTAACATTACAGTGAAAAAGGTCAGAAACAGACTATCCAATTTATAATCTGGTTCCAGAGATTCCTAAATGCATACCCCAAATTCCAAATTCCAAAAAATAATCAAATTGTTCTAATCTACAATTTAAATACACCCCTTTTACCCATCACATCATGAGAAACACATATTACAAATACAAATGATATCTTTTCAGAGTGCTATATCAAGTTTCAAGATTTCATAGACAGAGCTAGCGAGTAATAAAAAACCCCCAGATATATAGTGTGTTGAAAGCACATTATCTGAAGTTTTCTGAGCTTTATAGAACCTCGTCACTGTATGCTTTATGAAGGCTGTGTAAAAGGACTGATGCAAAATCACCGAGTTCAGAAAGCATTCCAAACTTCTCTGCTTTCCAGCAGAATCCCACTGAGGTTCAGCAGCATACTTTGCTCATTACCATAATTACCAATGAAATTTTTGAACCATGAGTTCGGTTACATGGTTGAGGCACACAATGGCTTCAGGGTTTTGTTTGCCTGTTTGTGTGGTGTTGTTTTTTTAAACAAGTTCCCCCACCTACTGATCTTACGATTGAGGTGACAGGGAGTTTGTTTCAAAGACCACCAGCTGATGGGTAATTATGTGTGATCTAAAACAATCACAAAAACAAACTGCACAAGGTACTTCAGTATTTCTCTACTCAGAAAGATGACAGAGGATTTTTTGGTTGTTTTTCCACCTGTAATCACCAGCAGAGAACAATCTTGTGTTGAAGGCCAGTGTTTATTTTCTATCTATGAGGATTTGCTCTTCAGGAAGAAACAGGCCTTTGTGGGAAGTCATGTCTTATCTCTGAAGACAAAACTGTAGCCTTCAATAACGTGCAGTAGGGCAAAACAAACAGTTTACACAACTTTTGGTATTTTTAAGGGAAAGCCTTTCTGATGGGAAGAAGATTAAGTGACAAGACTGCCTTAAAGGCCTCGGCCAGCTCCAACAGTTTGCCTGCCTACTAAGGCTCTCATACTTTTACAAGAAGTGCATTTTGTTCTGCTCCAATGCGAGCATTTACATGACTTAAGTAAAGCTCAAATTGGTTTACTGCATGTTTTTCCAGTAGTTGTACCAGAAAACATTCTCACGTGGGGAAAGTCTGTCTTGAACGTATGATCTACTTATAGACTCACAGAGCTTATTAAATATGCAAAATTAGTACCCACTAATGTGAGTTTTCTGTCATGTGAGAATTGCTTGTAAAATAAGGAACCTGACATTGATCGATTTGTTTTTTATTCTGTGTTTAGATTCTGTGCAAGAGATCTTCTCTAATTGTGATTATTTAAATTAGATTATTATTTGGGGCATCCTAACTTAATCCTGATGTAGGCAAAACTCTATTGATTTCACTGGATTCACTTAAACCCATTATGACACTAAGTTTGGAGTCAGACACGTACGGCAATAATCAAAATAATGGCGATATTGGCTGGATCTCAGAGAACAACATAAGTAAGAATAAACAAGCTTCCACAGTTAGAAAGTATGTAATACAGTATACAATAAAGATTTTATGCACCTTGTAAGAAAGTACAATTAATAAAACACCTGACATGTATTTCACATTGTGTATACGTTATAAAGTACTTGGTTATTAATTTTTTAAATTCTATTTGTAAGTTATTTACCACTACACTGAGTTAAAATCCCTGTAAATTCCTTCTGTATGTCTATTCCTTTTCTAGCCATAATTAGTTATTATATAAACTAATTAGCAGTTTACATATCTCTTCCTTCATCTAATTCACAAGCTAAAATACCTTTTCTTTGGCCTAATAATCTTTGTAGTAATTTATATTCTATAGGTTGTTCCCTTCAGGATTTTTGTTCAGTCACATGGGTTACCTACTAGTACCTTAGAGGACTTAAACATGCAGCTATTGCTTTGATGATTTTAAGGAAGCTTCTTGACCATATTATCCAATATTTTTACAAGTTCATTCCTCTACCTAGCTTGTTACAGGAGGCTCCTGGTTCATCTAAATACTTAAATATGCATTTAACTTTAAGTGCATAGGAGAATACTCTTGAAATCAGCTAGTCCTTCTAAATTAAGCAGGAGCTTAAGAACCTTGTTGAATTAGGGTGTACATGCCTTAAGAGATGCTGAAATAACTACAGTTTCACAAACAGAGCTTTGTGGTTTGCTTTTTTTTTTTTTCCCCCTTTTTTTTTCCTTTTTTTTTTTTTTTTAAAGGCACTTATCTGATTGAGATAAAGTTTCTGGAATTAGCAGAAATTGTGACACCCATGGTATTACTTCTGCACATTTTTCACATTCATTATGCCCAATTTGAATAAACTGTGCAGTTAATATTGCATTTCCTTTTATTTATGTGACCCGGTTTCTACAGCAGTCAGGCTTCTTTTCACCTCACAGCTGCTGTCTGCACACTGGGGACAGACACGGGGGGAAAAAAGACTCCAAAGAGAAGATACAGACACTAAACCATAAAGTCTCTAAACTGCTCTCACTTGAAACCAGGAAGGGTGTCAGTGAACTAAAAGTGAGCAATGAGGAAAGACTGGCATATGCATAACAGCATATGATTTGTGATAGCACGTCTAAGAAAGATGCAAAAATTCTTCATCCCTAAACTAAGATAGGTCAGAAGTTGGAAATAAAGAGGAAGTAAAAAACAAATGGAGTGACACTTAAGGAGAACCAGACAAAGAATCAACACAGAGGTAAACACATCTATACAAATGCTAGAAGGCTAAAAATAAAATAGGGGAAGTGGAATGTCTATCTCTAAATGAAGACACTGATTTACTAAGTATATCAGAAACCCAGTGACAGGAAAACAATCACTGGAGTACAGTAATGCCATGACAAAATATTCAGTAAAGAAATAGTAAACCATGCTGCTGTCAGAATAGATCAGTATGTTCATGACAGTCTAAAAGTAAGCCTCATCAATAAGTTAGTCATCTCAACAAATACCTGTGAATCTGCATGGATTTAAATTCCAGGCCTAAATAATCAGAATATAATAATGGGTTTGTGTAACTGAATAACCTAGATGATGATCCCAGTGAAAGACCAAACGTGAGGGCAGAAAATACAATTGTTTGGGGTTACTTCAGTGATCATCATGTACTCAAGGCAAATGTCACATACATACATTGTAGGGGACACTAAGCAGAGGTAAAAAATTTTATAGGTCAATGACTGTCTTCCAATGAAGCATCCACCCCTTCTTCTAATACCTCCTGAGCAAACCTCCACTACAGAACCTCCATCAGAGAGTGTAGGGGGCCAACTTTTTTGGTACCTGAAAACTAGATGTCAAATGTAACTCCAGTCTTAAAACAGGTTTTTGGCATAGTGTGGAGGAACATGATGACCTGATGGACTGTTGGTCTGGTAAGTTGTATTGGCTTTCTGTGGCAAGGTTTTGGTAGTGGGGGGCGGTTACAGGAGTGGCTTCTGTAAGAAGCTGCTGGAAGCTTCCCCTGTGTTCGACAGAGCCAATACCAGCCGGCTCTAAGTTGGACCTGC
>JAVJGG010000007.1:5974583-5997000 GCA_035590195.1 Aviceda cuculoides | reverse complement strand
CTTATCTCGACCCACTAGCCCTTTGGTATATTTTCTCTCCGCTGTCCAGCTGAGGAGGGGAAAGTGATAGAACGGCTTTGGTGGGCACATGGCATCCAGCCAGGGTCAACCCAGCACATAAGTACATAAGGCAAATAGGTAGAGGCTACTTATAGGATAGAGATTCAGCCACTATGTAGTTTTAGTTGACTGTTTAGTTTCTGTTACAGATTTATTGTCATTAGGATAAATACAGTAAACTTGGGAAGACTTAGTATGGCTTCTCTAAAGAGAAATCCCACCTTACAAACCTTTTGAGAGTTCTTTGAACAGATTTATAACCATGTGGACAAGACCGATCCAGGTGATATAGTCTACTTAAATTTTGTCAAAGGTAGTGAACAGCTTCCATACGAAGCATGAAAGAGGATTATCCTATCAGGAAAGAAGATGATGTTATGGGGATATAGAAATCCATAAATTTTTTTATAAAATACAGACTATCCAATAAGGCAACAGGAACAAGACTCAAAACAAACAGAAGGAGGTGGTTCCATGCATCAGGCAGTAGATCTCTATGACAAAAGGTGGTGTAGGTGCAATCCATAGAGCTCAGGGGAAGACTGCAGAAGTAATGAGAAGAAAGATCCAGAGCAGACTACTAATTAAGCAACAACAGGGTCAGGAAATTTCTGAGCTGAACACAGCTGGAGATTTGGAGAGAATCAGAAAAGTGTACATGATTGCCCTCTTATTACTTTTCCCTCAGTGCCTGCTTATGGGTACTGTTAGAGACCGCTTACTGGGTTGAACAGACCATCAGTCTGCACCAGTGCAGCCTGTTCTCATGTGGGAAAAAGATCAGCACAGCCTGGGCTGCATGGATGCACCAGCATGTCAGGCAGACAGCACTGCTGTAGGGTTCCTCCCCTCCTCCTCTGATGGGAAGGAGTAGGAGTGCTGGTAGAATGCAGAAGGAAAATGGGACAGTTTGGCCAGAACAACTACGTGATGCCCCTCACTGAGGGCATATGGCAAAACCCAATAAAAAACCTTGCATATGCTTCATGAGACAAGCAAAAGATCTTTTTAATTCCAATGAGTAGGAGCAGCTTTTCAAAATTACTATCTATTCCATAATTCACTGTTAATAATGTTTGTTGATTTTTATATTAGCAACCACTTCTTTGCTAAGAGATGTTTTTGTTATTTGACAAGTTGCGGTATTTATTGTCCCTACAGTGAACAAAGAAAATATCAGCAGATACCCTTCCTAATGCAAATACAGAGAAATGCCAAAGAAAGTAGAAAATAATAGACATTTTAAACTGTGATAATATAAAATTTTCTCAAAGGCATTTTAATTAACAAGTGAACTGCAATTATAACTAAGTCCATTGCCTTAAAAAATGAGTACCGCAATCATTTCTTTTCAGTAGGTAAAATTTACTTCAGCTGTAATTTATGGTATAACCTTACAGTTCAGCATCTCTCTGCTAACCCTCTTCCATCTCATACTTTTCAGAGGGTTAATTAATTTCATGTCCAAATGAGTGCAAAATATTTATTTTCATTATTATCACCCTAGTAAGATTAAATTGATAATCACTTTGACTCTAACCAGAAGCCATAAATATCTCTTTGCCTTCTCTTTTACATTTTATTTTCTATACCATCAGACTGAAGTTGCAACAGCAGACTGGGCTTGCACACTTGGCTGCTTCCCTTCTCCCCAAGCTCAGCAGCAGCTGATTTACTCAGATGTTTAAATAGACTGGCAGGCTGAGCTACTGCTGGTGTTCAACAGTCAGCCTCACCTGTTCAACCTATTACTGCCAAATTCAAAGGGTTTTTTTCTCATCTTCTTTTTAAATAACACAATGGTGGAATATTGAGCTTGCACATAGCGCCACATTAAGTAACAACACACATGTTGGAGGACAGGATTTGCATTGCTGAGAAACTGGAAAAATGGGTTGGGAAAAAAAAGAATTCAGTTCAAATAAGACCATTTAAAGATATCATTGGGCAGAAATCATCAGCCAAAGGGGACAACCAATGAGGCAGCAGTATAGTGGGGGTAAAAGTTGAACATAAATCAACACTGTCAGGGCATGGTATGAGACAAACACCATCACTGGCTGTGTGAATGCAAACAGCTTCAAGAAACTTCAAATGACTCACTGCAACAGCCAGCACCAGCAGTGCTAAATTTAAGCACTGTGGCTTGCTTTGGGCACGCTCTACAAGACAGATGCACATGCATGGAAGGCAGCCTAGAGAAGAGCAAACCAAGTATTCCAAGGTCTGGAGAATGTGAACCCACAAGGAAGAGCTGAAAGGACTGGCTTTTACTCCACAAAAGCAAAGCCTGAAAGGAAGAGTGGTAATAGACTGTGAAGGAGTAGTGCAAAAAACAAAAGGGAATGGATTGTTCTTGATATCTGGGAGGGACAGAACACGGTGAAAAATGGGCTTAAATTGCAGAAAAGAAGATATAAGTACATTTCCAGGAAAGCTTTCTATAGACAAGGACAGTGAACCAATAGAAGAGCTGATTTGAGAAAGATATAGAGCCTCCAGTATCATGTATTTTAAATAAAATATAGGACAATCATTTGTCAGCATCTGACCTTATTCTGAGGCAGAGGCAGTAAACTAGATGACTTCTCAAGATTCATCCAGTTGTCTTTTGTACAAGTAAATGGCTTAATTGGCTAGTCTCCACATAACAATCTTCTCATAAGTGCAGACCCTCTGGTTCAAAAAAGGGCAGAGCTTGGTGATCTTGTAATTTCTTGACCTTGTGATCAGGTGGGAGCCTTGAAACGATCTAAAGTAACCCCTAGGCTCTTTCTAGTTGTGCTCACAGCAGTCCTCTAAAAGCATTTTGGCCACAAGAAATTGCAAAAGTTCAGCAAATTAAGTTTTAACCTCAGTTATTCTCCTTTATCAGTTATAATCAACTTTAAACTGCATCTTCCATGCCACAGGAATCCTCAGTTGCTTGCCTCAGCCAGAATTAGAGCCCCTCTGCACACCCCAGGTAATGGGTCAAGTGCTTAGAAATTCCCCTACTTGTTTCTATTTCTATAGCATCTTATGTCCCAAAGTGCTTCATGATGCTGTGTGGACATCCCACTGAAACGGAATCAGCTCTGAGCAGAGAAGGCAAATGCCAATGAAAACTCAGCATGCTGCATGCTGTAGGAAAAGAGCAGAAGAGTAATTCTGGCAATGACAAGAAGAAAAAGCGAGGTTGGATCTTTGACATGCACAGTGCAGGCACACCCTCATTTGAAGGATGCCATTCAGAAGAATTACTTACTTCTAAATGGATTCCCTGAATATATTGCTCCCCAAATCATGATTATGCACAGCGCGAATATATCCCATTTGAGTTCTCCTAAAATTCTAACGCTAACAGTAGGAAAGCAAACTGCATTTTCTAAATGTCAGAAAAGTTTAATAAAGCCTGAAGAAGGATATGAATGTGCCTATCTTTTACTTGGAGCTGTAATTCATAGTTATCAATGATGATATTCATTACTGAAACACAGTGCAATGATTGAAGTACCTAATTCAAACTGTGTGCATTAACTAAAAAATAAATGCAATCATAATTCCATGGGCAGACTCTCTATGCCAGATGCTTAATAAATGTAAATTATCAGCTGAGGATCTGGACCAGCCTTGCTATATCTTCCTCCCAATTTAAAAGAAAATGCCATTAGTTGTACATAAGAGATACTGATGCTTTTTTTTTAATTAAGCACAGCAGGACTTTTACATTTTTATGTCACTGCCTAAAAGGAGCTCACAGATCAACCTAGTCAAAGCTTCCAGACCACTCATAGAGGACCTAAAGATGGAAAGAGTCATTATGAGTCCAGGATTAGTACTAACCACGATGCTAATGATTGCTGACACTTAAAAAAAAGAAATAGGACCTGTCTGTAGTACACATGAAAAGCACAAAGAGATGCTTGGCAAATATAAATGCTAATGAAAAAACTTACATCTAAATAATGCCTGATGAGTTCATTAATTCAAATTATTTCTCAGAATCTTGTATTAACTATCATTTAATAGTTTGGTTAGCACAAGCTCATTTCAAAGCCATCAGAAACTGTTCTCTCTTATTCCAGAGCATGCAAGGTTAAGTAAAGTCCAGTCCCAATGACTGCCCACCTGATATGCTTTAGGTAATCTTGCGGTGATACAATAGCTTGCTTGCACAAAACATACTACAAAGCCACATACTTCTCACTTCACTGATCTGTTTATTTACCCAGACTAAGCTCCTGCAAACGCATCTTGTCAGAAGAGTAACCAGGCTCACAGGGCTATCAGTCAGTCAATCCAAACGGACAGTAAAGCGTATTCTGAAGTTCAGCACAGAAGATTTTGTGAAGAAGACGTAGGCCCCTGAAATACTTAGAGATGTAAATAAATTCACTGTGATGTCTCTGTGCGTTGCTATGAATAAGTTAAAGGGACACTGTCAAGGTTGTTTGGCTAAGAAATTGTTAGGCATGAAATTTAAAACAAATAAAGCCCACACGTGACTTACTGTGTAACCCAGTAAAAACAAACTTAAGCCAGCTATTGTTTGGTGCTTGCTGCTTTTGTTGGTTTTTGTTTTGTTGTTGTTGTGGTGGTGGTTTTGTTTTGGGGTGGGGTTTTTTTCATATTTTGGTTTGTTTTTAAATCCATGACCTTGAGAGAAGTTGTTTTTCCAAGTGAATACATCACAGGAATCAGGAAGCCAAGATATATGTGAGGTATTTTTTGGTAGAGCATCTTATTTTTGTTTATCAAAGTTAAATAATAGATATTGGAAACCAGATTAAATTTAAGCACGTCATTGGAGAAAAAAAAAAAAAAATCGAAGTTCGGTCAGAAGTTATAAACCAATGCTAGCTGTGAGTTTAAGATCTGCTAACCATTCTCTTAAAGCTGTTTTACTTCTGTATGGAGTCAGGAATTAAAATTAGTTATGCTATATTTCAGTTCCCAAAGGCTTTATAAATTAGAGAACATCTTTAATCTCTTCTACAGATACCAAAAAGGATACAGAAAACAGCACCTCACCAGGTGTTTATTTTTTTCTTACAAAAGTCAAGCATCTGGCCACTGTGCTTCTACTTGCATATCCAGCAATAGAAAACACCTTTTCAAGGAAGCACTAGAGTAACATTAAGTAGCAGAAAATAAAATTATATCTCTATATTTATTTTGACAAACCTACAGCAGGACCATTCTGGTTTTTGTCAGAAAAACATAATCCATGAAATGCATGCAGATCCCTTCTCTTTTTCTGGTATCTTTTAAAGATATTTGTTCTTTACAAGCAAAACCCAACCTTATTTAAAATCAATTGCCTCCCCTTCAATATATACTCTTTTGGTTTCTGTTTTGTTTTATTTTGTTTTCCCCAGTGGGGCTTTCCATCTCAGCTTAGTCTTCTGTGTTAATCAATTCCAACATCACTACGTGCATTTTTTTTCCTTTTTTTGTCTATCTAAAAATATTGCTGTTTTTATTATCCAAAACCACAACATAATATTCCCACCAACATAAACTAAGAAATGCATATAGGCTATACTTAATGCATGTGCACATCTTACATTAAGTTTGTTTGTCATTGTCTGGCCTTGTATTTTTTAAATAGCCAGAACAGTACAGTTTAGTGGAAATTCTTCATGGTAGGAGTAGGTTATCTTGTTCATAAACTGAAATATGCAGTACAGGAATCTTTATCGAGGTTATATATTGATTATTTATAAGTATGTTTTTAAAATTAAAAATAAAAATCAAGATAGCTTTGTGGTGCTGTTTCACAACAGGAAGATCACTGAATTTCTACTGCTCTAAACGTTAAGACTGGGGCAATTTTTGTTTTGACCAAAATAAACTTCAGCATCTTTGGCCTCACATCTAATATTTAAAACCTGACTGTACAAATGTTAATGATATATAAGGCATGCCTTCCTCACAGACACCTTAGAAAACTAGTTCTGTAAACATTAGAGCAGTTTTTGAGTGAATGCTAATAAAGAGATATTGTTAAAAAGATTTAAAAGATGGAGGAAAAGGGAGAAGTGTGTGTTTGCAAGATGGTAGAAAATCTAATTTCCGAAATTAATTACGAAAAATTACAGGGCAGGCATAGCATTATGAGAAAAATAAATGCATCAGAAGACAAAACAGATAACATCCAAAGGCTTCAAAAGGAACTGTTAAACCAAAAAAGTATATAACTATTCATAATCAGGAAATTCAGATATGAAAGTCTTGGCTGAAATTCCTGGACATGTGGAAAGAAAGCAGTGACTTTTAAACCCTACTCACTCTACACAGACAAGTTTGTGAAGGCCTTAGAATAATTTTGTCCCTATTACCAGTACTGGAAGCAGGCAGTATGATGGGGGTGACTGCAGAGCTGTTCTCATGTATCACCCAGCCCTCTTCACTGAGCCTGTGCCTGAAGTCTCAGAGAAGGAAAGTTTAGATGGAAGCTGCACATGGTTTATTCATCTTCCTCCAGCAGTCTCAGCATATTGTATGAGAGTATGGGTGGGTGGTACGGCTCGAGCTTGGAAGACACAGGTGGGTTTTATTCCACCTTCCTAGAAGCACTGCACTGCATCTGTGTAGAGCTCCATCGTCCAGCTCTGAGGTGTGGATCCAAGTCAAGAAGAAACCTGAGAAACTAAAATTCCCATGGCTTGTACCAAAAATCAGTACAGAATGGCAAAGCATAAAAACAGGAAAGCAATACAAGCAGGTGTACAACTGCTTATTTCAGCAGCTCAAACTCACAAGGATGGAATCTGTTTTTTCTAGCAGAAGTTGGCAGCTTTGTGGTTGTGGTGTCCCAATTGGGCTGAAAACTTCCATGTTTGGATGATTCATTATTTGTTGCTTTCCAGAACTGCCTTTATGGAAGGAATACGTTTTAAACAGAGATGAAGTGCACATTTAAACATATTCCAAAAAAAGAGCTAGAAGCAGTGCAAAGAGGTTGCTTTAAATTTCCCAGGTCTGAGTTAAGCATTGCTTTTTTTGAACAGAACATGTAACAGACTCAGCTGAGGAACTACTTACAGCCTGATTCATTTCACAGATAGGACTAATCCCTACCTATATTCCTTAATTATTTCAGTGCACAGTTGTGGTCAATCAAAACATATGTGTAAGTGTGCAAACTAATTTTCCATGCTTATATGAAACATATAGTCTTTATTAACCAACAATCTTACTGTAATCCCCTCATAGCTAATTATTTTGACATCTGTAGGAGGACTGACTCATTATTCCAAAAATACAAGGTTCGGGAGACTGTAAACTCCTACTCCCTTATTCTATTTGTAGTATCAAGGGGGGAGCTGATTTTCATTTACAGAGAACTAGTGACTTCTCACAAGTCCTAGTCCAGCAATTCAGAACATATGCACACATCCCCAACTCTCCACCCCCACCCACCCCTAAAAAAGGGAAAAACCTCTGTGAGTTTGGAGGATTCTATCTGAACATTTTCAAAAGAAATGCCCTTTTTTTTTTTTCTCCAAAACATAAATATACATTTCTTTCTTCTTTTTTTCTTTTTTTCTTTTTTTTCCTGCAGTAAAATAATTTCAGGACAACTTTTACTTCTTTTCCCCTTAATTTTCACTTTTACTACTGAAAAGAAAAAAGAAAAAAAAATACTTATCACAAAGATCTAGCTCTGGCTCTTATACCTGAAAAACCTTAGCTAATATCCCCCGATTCCAAGGAAATTATAAGTGATGCAGTTTAAGTGTTGAAGCTTACAACTCTCTTTGTTCTGTTCTCAATTTCTCCCCTCTACACCAACATAAAAAAAATAAGAGAACCTTAGACGTTACCTCAGCATTTTGCCCTCCTCATACTTAGTACCTTCTTTATGGAAGAAAAGGCAAACCAGCCACCTTTTTACATTAGGCTCAAGTAGGTGACCTAGATCAAGTACGTGAACAGTTTTACATCTATATTTATGAACCTCTAGAAACTGATACTTGTTTGATCACATTTGATAGGACTTATCTCACCTTGTCTTACAAAATACTATGCATGTATCGAATCTCACCTAGTGTCCCCTGTTCCCTCCAGAGTCACTCTAGACAGGAATTCATCCCATCCATGATCCACATGCATTCAAGTTTGTTTCTCTTTCTGGTGACTGGAGTTAATAGAGAGTAAGGTAAGATTCATCACTTAGACATTATGCCCAATTTTCAAACTGTTAAGCACCCAGTCAGAGTCTACCTAAATAACCAGGCTTAATGAGTTAGAAGGATATGAGCTCTTTGTTATAATTCAATGACATTGGCTCAGAGCCTGAATATTGCAGAGCATGGAGGATGCAACATCATAGACCATGGAAATTAAGAAAATAAAATCATGCAAGTTAGTAATACAGGAAGTCAAAACACAGATTCCAAAAGAAGAGGAAGGACTAAGCCATCGCTACTTGACACAGTCAAGTCAGTTCAAAAACAGGATCAGGCTTTACTACGTTTACACACTCATGAGTGTGGTCTTGATAAATGGAAAAATTATGTATTATATTCCTAAACCACAAAAGCGAGATTGCAACAAAATATGCCAAGTTAGTCACCCTGAAAGTTTTTTTTAAAAATAAACCTAATTTTAAAAAGCTGTTTGTCTTCTTGTTTGGTGAGATTTTCCTTTTCCGTTTTGCAATGGGGGCCTGAAACTGTTATAACAACTTACCTCCAAAATACTTCTTATGCAGTGATTTTCACCAAGATATATTAGCAACTTTGCAACACGCCCTTGTTGAGGTTGGGAGGCAGGGGCTGCTTGTCAAGGGAGTTTTGTTTAATTTGCTGTGCTTTTTTTGCAGACAGCTCGGACTATTTCAAACGAGCATTCAAAGTTCTTACTCAGAGTGAACCAGATCATTAAACTGTGGCTCCCACTGTGCTCATATTTAAGCATGTATATGACTTCACTCACATGAGTAACCCTCTTGACATCTCTCTGGGATCAGGCATCAAAACTGTATTAGGGTTTGCCTGTCACCAGAATGAGGAATAAACACAAATAGTCTACTTATGAGCTAAAAGTATATTGCAAAACTTTCAATAAAGAAACTCCAACTTTTATATTGAATATTAATAGAATTCAGTTTTGTCAAGATTTTTTCTGGGTTAGCATCAGATCTGAGAGAAGCCTGAAATCCCTCCAAGTGAGAATACTTTTTTGACAGCCCATTAATTTAGCCCTGCTCTCTATGTCATTTTGCTTGCCTTTCTGATCACTTCTGAATCACTGTGAAAACGACATTTCAGAGTTATGCGGGAAGGTTTTCGGGGGCACCATACTAAAAGAAAGAATATTAAAGGGATAAGAGGAGGACTTGCCGTCTGACGTTGCAGGATTTATAGTCAAGGTAAATTCACTTATCAATTCCCATCCTATCATCTTTCATTAGTCAGTTCAGTGCAGGGTCTGAACACCTCATGGGCTACTTGTCACAGGGACCAAAAGAGAGATAAGAAATGATGTAAAACTATTTCCCTTGACAGCACCGACACAGATGGAGACTTCATTCTGACCATATTGTCTGCTTTAGTGCCATCCCTAAAGCCATTAACTATCATAATGATGGGGCTCAAGTTATTTATTTCTTCACAATTTCCTGATGTTTTTTTCAGCATTACATCAACATGCTGAGACCTATGACAAGCCTTTGTGTTTGTCCTTGAAGGCGGCTGCCACATGCAAAATGCTCAATCTAAGGTATTCACTTAGCAGCAGAAGTACAAATGGGAGTTAAAACACTAATTCTGTACAGTAACTGATCTAACACGAAATAGAAACATTACACTCATTTGCTGCATATCTGTGCTTTCTTGTATCAGGGCTTGAGGATTTTTTTTAACCTTTTTGGCATTTTACTGATGATTAAAACCAGCAGATAACAGTTACTATTACTGATTTATTAGAATCTGTTTCACTTCAAATGCTCTTAGGAAAATTATCATACTTCCTAACTTACTGGAGTAATGAAAAACTACTGTTTTCAAAATTACAATTTAATTAAAAAAAAAATATAGTAATGCAGACTTGTTAAATTAAGAAATATCTCTTCCATATTTTCCCCCTGCATTCCTACTCAGACAATATAGAGCTCCCTAATTGTAGAGCTGCAATAAGCAGCTCCCTAATTCAAGATCTGTAAAAGAAATATATTTAAAATTAGAGATTACAGCAAATTAAGAAACAAAGGGTAAGTGATATAGGGACAGGCCATAACTACCTAACACCAGAATCATAGAAGCATTGAATCATAGAATACCGGGTTGGAAGGGACCTCAAGGATCACCTGGTCCAACCTTTCTTGGCAAAGGCACAGTCTAGACAAGATGGCCCAGCATCATGTCCAGCAGAATCTTAAAAGTGTCCAAGGTTGGGGAATCCACCACTCCCGTGGGGAGATTATTCCAACGGCTGATTTTTCTCATTGTGAAAAATTTTCCTCTTTTGTCCAATCGGAATGTCCCCAGGAGTAACTTGTACACATTACCCCTAGTCTTTTCCATGTGACTCCTTGTAAAGAGGAAGTCTCCATCTTCTTTGTAGCCACGCTTTAAATGCTGGAACATCGTGATAAGGTCTCCCCTAATCCATCTTTTCTCAAGGCTGAACAAATCCAGTTCTCTTAGCCTTTCCTCATATGGCAGGCTTCCCAGTCCTTTGACTGGGTTTGGGTGGAAGTTTGGGTGGAGTTGCTAACAAAAGTTTCTCATCTTAGAGAGCATGAAAGGACTGAACAAGCTTTGGCAGAAATGCTATTTCTGACACCAAATTTTCCTAATCTGCTTGTTTGTATCAACTGGACATTTTCTGAAAAAGGAGCTACAAAAGGCCTGGCACAGATTGCTGATGCTCTGGATGATAGAGGACACTGATACCCCCGGCCATGCTCTCCTGCTAGGGCAGCACGACCTTGACTTTTTCCTCAGATTTGACTCCAAAGACACCAACCAGGCTAAGCTAACAACTGCTATATAAATATTTAGCAAACTTAGCTGAAAGTCACTGCAATAATTTATAATGAGGAAAGTGATGTTCAAAATAGCCCAGATTAAAAAAAAAAAAAAAACAAACCAAACCAACAACACCCCCCAACTCTAAATAGCTCATTTATGAGAACAACATTATTTATCTGCTCTGTGCTAAGGAGTTCCCCACTCCAGCAGGTACCCTGACAGTAGGGAAGCAGAAGAAGCAAGATAGAAGTTACCCGAGTGATGCATTTTGTATTCTTAACACTTTAATCCCAGGTGTAGCTATGTCAGTTTTTACATGTCAGGCCAAATTCAGCCCTTGGATACCACTCTCACAACCACCATCACTTCTGATGGGGCTGTATGCACATCTGCCTCCGCAGGGCAGAGTTTGCCCCTTAGGTCAGTGAAGGTGTTTTGAGAGGTGTTAACATACATGCAGCAAATTATTAAAGAGAAACATCCTAAAGAGTTGTGAAATCCATCCCACCGTTTGTCTGATTTCATTTACTTAGAAACTAGCTTAAATTACCAGTCCCTCCAGTTAACCTCCGTGTGATCCATGGAGACTTGCATCCTGCTGTGTTTGACTTCCCCCGCGAGAGCAGGTATTCACACCTGTGCTATTCATAGTGCTGTTTGTCAATACAGTGCAACAACCCAATTTCAATGTAATTGGAATGGTAGCTATGGTGCTCAGAGCTACTGTGCTGCAGAAATTAATAGAGAGACTTTTCATCCCTGTAATCATAGTGATGTTTATAATTTGGTGCAAAGTAATTCAGCTAATAGGATCTTAACTAGAACAAGCTCCATGGTGAATCCGTAGCATGAATGTGAGCATGTGCTGGACTAACAGTCACCTGCAGGTGATAAAACTGGTTGCCAGCTTGAGTGTCATGTAATTTAACAGGTTAATTTGCCAAAGTTGTTTGAATCCTATGACTAAAAAAATTTAAACACTAAAATACCAAACACACCTAGTCAAAAGGCTTCATTCAGCTAGGTAATTATTCATTTAAACCTCAAGTTGCAGAGATACTGTGTAACAGCTGGACAAATTTGTGACAGGCCAACTAACAGTGAGTGCATGTGCGTGTACACTTACAAGTGTCCATACACATATGCATGCACAGGTACTCACACATAGAACTCATCTCTCCCGCCTCTGCAATTAATCACTAGGGTAGGGACAATGCAGGAATTTAAAGTAACCTCTTAAAATAACTATGTCCCTCATACTAAAAATTATTTTGTGTTCCTACAAGCTTTAAAAGGAAAAAAGTCTTCTTTTGGGAAAACTGAAGGCAAGAGGCTGAGGTTCCGATTTCCACATATTTTTTAAAAAGTATTAAAAGTCTGTGAAATTTTATCAATAATGATAGCTCACATACCTCCCAGATGAAGAATGTAACCTTCTCTTTGTGTTTACCTTTATACACCATTTTCTCATTTTGAAGTCTGACATCTAGTATCATTTTAGTGCTAGGAATACTACTGAAAGAAAGTCTTCCACTGGGAAGTTGGGAGCACTTCACTTGCCCTCCAAGGGCCACATATGACAATGTTAAACACATGGAAACAAGATGCATAAGGTACTTCAAGTCTGCTTCACGCAAATAATAATACAATAACCACTAAAAAGTATGGTAATTACATTTGCAAATACACATTTCTTTAAGAGGAAAGTTCAGTAGATTAAAACTCTGGTGTTTTACAGAGGGAAGGTGCATTTCATATGTCCTGTGAAACATCTGTGTCAATCAGATTCTAGTTCCTCTGTGGTGTTTTTCATAGGCTTTCATCTAATTCTGGAAGAGTATAAGCCAGTCCCTTTGGAAAGCAATAAACTAAAAAGACCATATGTTTCCAGTGTATATAACATACCTAAACAAACATGCTAAGTGTTGGCTAGCCCTAGACTTGGTGCATTTGTTGAATTCCGCCACGAGCCTACCAGTAATGAGATACAACATTTGCACAGTTGCAGAAGTTGCCACTTTTTAGATTCTTTTCTCTTTTACTGGAGCAGACTGAAGGACAGGCAGGGCTGCCAGAGAAGAGTAGCTTTTGATTTTTTGTCACACAGAAGTCCTCCAGTGCAGAAGTCTGTCACTGACAGGAACACTGAATGCGTTTAGTGTTTGGACTCTTTTTTTTCTCCGTTCTTAGAATATAAAACAAAATAGAATTTCTTCCCTGATAAGAGGAAACGTGAGCTTGTAGTGCACAGGCCCTGGAAGGCTCATACATTTTCTGTCACTCAGCAGTGAAGTATTGAACAGGTTTTTATAAAGATTAGAATGTAAGTGGGCGTACACCTGTATGGCCAGGCTTATTATTGACAGCTTTCATTTCTGCTCCACTGGTGCATAAAAATGTGTGGCATCAAAACACCAGTCCAATTTAGTTGACAGGCAACAGCTATATGCCTTTTCAAAGTAGAGGTTTAGAAAAGAAGCTCATGCTAAATGAAAAGCTCCTACCTGCTCAGCCTCTCTGTTCAATTAAATGACTGCTTTCACTGCAAATTTTCCTTCAAAATTCCTGTCATTCAGGATTTCTATGCATTTTTACAGCTCTGTATGTGTATATATCCTGGTGCTATGTGAAGAATCACATTCCACTTCACTGCCAGAAAGAGTAACTGTCCAGAATGATACAGCTCTAGAATCTGTATGCATATAAGCCAATTTTGATAGGGGAAACTATGTAACAAAAAAGGTGTATGTTTCTTTTCAGTGATACTCTGACAAGACTGCAAAAAAAAAAAAAAAAAACAAAAAACCCCCACAAACCAAACACCCAAACCCCCCCCCCCTCTATCAACTTTTAAAGAGTTTCTTGGAAGAAGCCATGTATTACTTAGACCGTCTTTTAGTTACAGAAACCTATTTTTCTTTGTTTCAATAATATAACTAGAAACTGCATTGACAGCTGAGAATTTGAAGATGTTTAGGATTTTTTTTTTAACTTCAGAACTTTTCTGTTCCTTATGTCTCTGGTTTTTAACAGTTGAAGTTAAATTCAGTAACCACTGAACTGACACAGCAAAATTTAGTTCAACAGCAACAACTATTTTTATTATTACTACTTCGACACAGAAGTTAACATGAGGAAAGGGACACCACCCCTCCCCTCCACCGCATGTGAGAGAATCTTGACATACAGAGCTCATCCTCTCCTCAGCAATGGTCACTAGTTCAAATCCCATTCAGGGATGGGATTTTAGTTAAATCCATTATTTAAAATACCATTCAGGCCAACAACAACAAAACCTTCCCTATCTCCCAGCTACAATTTGTCCAACCTACAAGAAAACAGAGCTTGATCATTTTGTTTCTTTGTGTATCAGTGCACAAATTTTAAGAAGTAGAGGAGCTTTCAAGCAATACCAATAAAGTTACTCTAAGCTCAGAATGAAAGAAAACAGGTAGGAGACATGCCGTTGTGACACAGAGGTGGTGTCTTTTCCTGGTATTCTCCAAGGGCAACACAGAGAAGATGTACCACGTACCTGTTCTGCGAATTCATTCAGGAACTCTGTTCCCAAGGCAGGCCAGCAGATGTCTATATACAGACACAAAATCAGCCATCTGCCCTGACCCATTCACCTCATATAAGGTGAAAGGGGACATCATTTTATATTCTTGTCTTATTTCTCAAGTCACAGAGAAAGAATGCTTGTTACTGGCCTTGTCTTTTGGAAAAAAAGATTGTACAAGGAGTGATTCTGGATCCAACAGAAAAGAAACCTGGCAAAGCTTTCCATTTCCACACAGAGCCTTGGGAGATTTGCCCTTCAGTTTCCAAACAGAAGCCTAAGTGGTATTTTTACACTTTCCTTCCATTATTGTCCTTGCCTCACTGATGTGAATAGTGCCACTGAATTAAGTGTCCTCAGTGTGACACAAGGGAATTGCAAAATACAACTGTTGGAATATGTTGCTATTCACTTGTGTTTACATATTTTTTTAAAAAGAAAGATTTGTGTCTTTGTGTCAGAGAGAGAGAGAGAGAGAGAGAAGGATGATTCCCAGTGGAGTTTTGAAGCATGCCTAATAAGCTGATTTAGTAGCTAACAACTTCGAAAAAAATTGTCATTTAAATGCTCTAAAACAGTTTCTGCTCTCAAAGACTACCAGTATCTAGGGACTCTTTATCATGTTTCTGCCTCCAGATGTAGCTCATCCCAGTTGCTGAAAATGAGAATGGCTAGATGTGAATAAATCAGTGTTTCTACTTAGACAAACTTCATGTCTGATATTACTGGACTGACCCCAATAACACACACCCACCCCCACTTATTTTTTTGTGGGTTTGTTTTCTTTTTTTTAAAAGACTTAGAGGGCTTCAGACCCTTTGTAAGTAAAAATGGAAAATGCTAAATGCTGCCAGGTTTCACACAGCATATGTGACTAGGAAACTCTCCCTGTTGTTTGACACTTGAATCATTTCATGCTAACTCTGCTTCCCTACGTACACACACAGACACCACCTGCATGGTTGCACATATGTACCCACACAGGCATGGAGTGGTAGAGTGGACAATCACGTTTGCTTTGAAGACAGCTTCCCATCAAGTTAGCATATGGTGATAGCACGCTGAGTGACAACTGGATGATTGGTTTCTGGGACAAACTCAAGCTTGCAGCCTTGAGAATAGCAAAGTAAGAGGTTTTTAGGGAGGTGATGCCCCTGTCTTTGGGAAGACAGCTGCCCAATGCAGGAGTATCTCCCAGAAGACTGGAATTGGCAATAGTTGGTGTGTTATTCGTGACTGAAGAGAATAGCACACTGCAGAACAGATGACTGAAGGTGAAATAAGGAGGGGGAAAAATAAGAGGGGAGGAAAGGAAAATAAAAATCCTTGCTCTCTTCTCTGCAGGATATGCAAGCAAATCAGATGATTCCTACAGAAGCAAGTTAGCATCCTTTCCAGCCACATATTGTTGCTGTCTGGAGCGCTACACTCTGCTGTGTCTTTCTCTCCTCATGTAAATATGGTCCTCACCTATTTTCTTTTGCTCAGCTTCTTGGAGTGCTGCACAGGTCTGAGTTGAAATTGCCTTTGGTCTCTGTTTTTCAGTTTGTGACACTAGATGCGGGGAAATGACTGGACAGGACAAAATGCTTAATGTACTAGCATTTGTCTAAGCCTGCTTGTCCCTCATTCTCTGACCCTACCAGATTTTGCATTCAGTTCCCTTATTAATCACAGGGTAATTTTCACTTAAAAACCAAAGGTTAAAAAGCCCCTTCCCTGTCTCACAAACTTTGCTGCTTGTCTCTTCTTCTCCCATCACTTCCCATAAATTTTCTCTGCCACCTTTTCCTTGTTTTCACTGGAATGCCTTCCCTCTTCTTCCACTTTATGGTTCTCCATCAGCCTTCTCATCCCTCAACCCTTCTGACAAACCTTTACTTTCTTTTCATTTTATCTTTGGAATAAAGACAATAAATAAAAAATTAACATTAGTTAGTTGGAGCCCAGATGACAACGGGCCATTCTGGATGAAACACAGAAACCAGTCTTCTAACAGGCATCTTAACATATTCAGTTCTCATTCTCAGGTCTCTTTTAATGCTATGTAGCCAAACAAAATACAATAGGCCCATAATAATATAACTGCCCACTCCTCTCCTGCAGGTGATATCAGAGGAGGACACACTTGGAAAGTACAATATTTTCTTCCTTCAGGAGTAAAGATATTTCATTTTAAGTTTTTTAAAAAAAGCATGATTTCCCTCTCTAATATAACAGTTCATCACTTAAACAAAACAAAGGTATTAGCATAAATTTAATCACATCCTGAGGACAAATTCCTTTCTATTAACATAGTATTCCAAACCCTATTTTTCTTCTTGAAACAATGCTTTATTTCAATATCTCTCATTTGGAAACAGTATGTCAGAGTGGGACAGTGGCATTACACTCTCCAAAAAAAAGCACCTGCACTGAAAACTAACAACTGCATGCTTTAATGTAGACTAAACTGACCAAGCCCGCTCCATAATACAAATGCCAGTAAACATAGTTTAAGTGAATTGCATAAATCTCCAAGTGAGATGGGAAATTGTATATAGGCAATTGTATTATATATAATCTTCTATATAATTGTATTTTATATAGCTTCATTTTAAAAAGAACGTTACATGTATTATATTAACTAGAAGAAAGAGAGGGATGGGAGGACGAGATTTAGATTTGGCCTTCAAATAGATAAAAAGTGTTGTTTTTATTTCAGACAGTTATAAATGTTCATTTATCTTAATTTTTAAAGTGTTTCTCTGGTAAGGTAGGGACCGTAAAAATCTGATGTCAATTGCTTATTGAAAGCCCTCTTCCATCTCACTCACATTGAACTCCTCCAGCACCCTACTGACCTTTCTTCTATCTCCACAAATCCCCCGAATATTTGTATTTAAGGCTATTATTTTATAAATGCAAATATATACATCAGTGACAAGTATACGCAAGCTCCAGAAAGACTCCAATGCTCAGTATGAGCCTTCAAAATTTTGGTAGGTGACCTTTGTTTCTGCTGGAGCAAAGGATACAGTTCTAAGTGCTGCAAACCTGTTTTTGTTGCAGCATAGTTTGAAGATCACAATGCCAAAAATATATACCTATTACGAGTTTGTCAGTACCGGATTTTTTCTTAGCTGCTTTACTTTCTGCCTAAAGTGAAAGAGCTACAGTTAAGTTATCATTGGTTTAGCTAATGGAACTACTATCAGATATACACAGAGCAAATGGTTTAATCATTAGAACAGATGCTTCTGAGCTTACAGCCATGGATTTAAACCCCAACTGGGAATTCACTATTAGCCCTATCATTAGCATAAATTGATTGCTCTGATTGGCTAATCACTTAATTAGGAAAGAGATCTTTAATATGGAACCATTTTGGAATAGTTTCTCTAACTATAGGATTTTCTTAGGCACATTCTGTTTAGACTTTTGACTCTACTTGTTACTTGCCATCTATGTGGTTTTCAAAATCTTGTATTATCATGAATATACCACAGAACATATTGACTTTCTTCTGATTTTTGAAACGTGTAAAATGAGAAGAATAGATATAGAATGAAATTTTGCTCAGCTTTCTACACCGATTTCCTCAGACTTTCCCATGTTCTTCCCCAGTACAATGTACTGTGTATTACAAAGTAAAGTTTCACTGCCAGCTCCTTCACTGCCCTTAAAGTCACAAGCTAACACTGCCCTTAAAGTCACAAGCTAACACTGCCCTTGAATCACACAAGCATAGTTCTTGGGTGCAAAGTAAAAGACCCTGTGTTGCATCATAGAGCAATTAAGCTACCATCCACATTGCTTAAAAGGATTGCCCTAACAGTGATACGAAAGGAGGAGCTGAGTATTCTAGTTAAAGATAATAGATGATAGAATGTGTTATGCTGAAAAAGTATGAATAAGATATAAGGAAATTGTTCCAAAGGCCAGCCCAGCAATTCTCTGAAAGAATCCCACGGGGTCTGCTGCTTTCCGTCTCCAATGAGACAGAGTAACCGCCTTGCTCAATGGCATCACAAAGTAACTAGTTTAAAACAGCACTTCAAGAGCTTTTTAAAAGCAAGAATTAAGTGAGTCTGTCTCGTTTAATTTCATTTAACGTAAGCGAGCCTCTGAACTGCATTCCTTTGCTCTAACACTGAGCTTGAAGCCTTGCTGGCTGATTAATGCTGAGCTGTTTGAAGTATACTCTTTTCTTATCTAGCACTGTGCAGGCCTCACTACAGCCTGGGGAGACCCTCTGGTAAGTCAGAGCTTGGGGAGATTTTTGTCTGCTCTTCACAGAGGGGGATGGAGGCCAGATAAGCCTCATGCTATAAAAAAGAAAACAAAATGAAAACCTGTTGCCAATCCTGAAAAACTTGTTTATATGGAAACCAGGGAGAACACACCACCCTACAACACTGACTTGCTCTGTCTACTCACGTATGACTCGCGTTAATGCATTAATGCCCTCTCAATTGAAAATAATCAGGTACACTTAACCAAAAACCTTATACTTCTTTGCAGATGTCCTTTTTAATTCTATTTGAGCTTCTGACATAATGTAATTGTGCATAATAATCATTAAAGGAAGGAAAGGAGATATTTGGTTAGCCTCTAAAAGGGTAGCTATGAAGATCTCTATTCCCAGACTCTGGGCCAGGTAACTTCACACTGTGTTCGCAGTGAATTTCACACTGTCTCTCTAATCTTTTGAAATCTACAGATATTATGGATCTCAAGGAAATGAAATTTAAGGTATCTTCACTAAAACATTAGGAATACATACACATTTGTACAGCTGTGATTATTTCTGTTGCCATACAGTTAAGATGGAGCAAGAAAACTGCTCATAGGAAGCATATCCTAGAGGTATCTTGTATTTTCTTTGCTGCTAGAAAGCTGTGTAAATATCTGACTTTGATAGCATTAAATGATACTTCATTCTAATAAAATGTTCAAAGTTGATTGGTATTGGAGCCAAAGAAAGGAAAACAAATACATAAGCAGTTCTTGTCTTAACTTACTATGACAGTTTTCTGCAGTCACCGAGAGGAACAGCTCCCTCATCAACATCGACAGAGATTAATAGATGAAAATACTAAAATTGAAGGTGTTTCCTTGTGGCTTTCAGGTGAACTTAAAAAAGGCTGAGAACAGGTGAAAGAGTTCAAAAGCAACACATTCTAATAAGAATTTGATGAAGCATGTTTGTCTATCAATCAGTGCTATTATGTTATTTGAAAGGATTGTGAAGCATTAATGGGCATAAGAGGGAAAAAAATACCAACAACAACAAACTCTCTGAGCTAGAAAATGAGAAAAAAAAGGGGAGAAAAAGAGTCTTCTTTTGAACTATACACCATCAGGAAATTTTCCATCTCAAAAATATTCATGACAGGCAAGAAAAAAGAACTTCCACACTTCCTTGTTGGCAAACCTTAACCACGCTTCAGGAAAGCAGTATATTGTTCTGCTGACCAGATGAACATTAGGTGATCTTAACTGTATTAAAGTCAAGATGATCTAAGAATACAGAAGACAGTTTGTATGAAGAGAGACTGTCTTTTATTAATTGAGTTGGTAGGGTTAGAAAGAAGATGGAGTGGGGAGGGAAGAAGCAGCACACCCCATGAACAGACCGGCCCCAATACATAGAGACACTTTTGGGGACATGTTCCTTACATTGGATCCTTTTTCCTCCTCCCTTCTCACTTCCTCTCCCCCCAAACTTTACCTGGGTTTATAAAAATTGTTGTCCCTCATTACAAACTGTATGTCTTTAGATAGCCTTTACTGAGAGCACCATCTGACCACCACAGGTCAAAGAATTACCCACTTCAGAGAAAAAGTCTGATCTAATGCCCATATATATTGAGAGGGTTGAGTCTCTCACTTTGGAAAATTCACATGTCTTTGGACTAGGTTCTAGCTAATTATATACTGTGAGTATTTATGTATAAAAAATGATCTGACCACAAAAAGCACATAAGATTATCAGAAAACATTTTGAGATGAAAACCATCTTTAGCATCAGTAATATAGTTACTCAGTGTAAATTTGAAAGCATATCTAATGAAGCCTTATGAAAATTTCTCTTCAAAATCTTTAGATGGCTTGCCATTTATTTTTCCCTTTTCTCACTGCTTTAGTCTCCATTAAGTAGTTTCAAATTTCTAGTATGAGTGCTGCTTCTTCTCCTGCCCTCCTATTCTCCTGTTCTTCTCTCTTCATCCCTCCTCCCAAACAACATATACTGCATTTTCATGTACATCACTGTTTCACTACAGATATTGAAGATTATTAGGCTATGATTATACTTCAAAAATACTTTTTGAGTATGAAGGATGTTGACTGAAATTTGCTCTGTCTTTGCATCATGCAGAGCAACCCCATTCTTGACTGCACTTCTTAAGGGGACATAAATAAGTGGATTGTCCTCCATCCCTATTCATGCCATCCTTCAAAAGTGAAATTGGTCAGCGTGAACACGACTATAACTATAAAAAATATATATTTGGCAACACAAAACCCACTACAGTATCATAGTACAAAGTAGATTTTAAACAATGCTTAAAGGCTCAAGAAATGTTATCTGCTAACTATGAACTCCATTGGTGAGGCCAGTGCAGTCTCACCAGATCTCTTCCTGCACAGGTTAGTTCTATCAATATGCTACTCTGTGGCTAGAAAGATTTCCTAAATACCTTTTAATCAAACAAATAGATGTGAGAACTTTTTATCTACCATACTTTTAAAGAGCCTAGTTTTTAGGACTGTTTAGTGATCTTTCAGATGTAATTTCAACAGTGTAAGTCACAATGGCAATCTGCAGATGAAACCTAATACAAATGCTCATCATCTTTGACCTTTGTCAAAGACGATTTCCTAAATATCAGTTTTCTTCTGGAGTCTTACAAGAAAATAAATGTCTTTCTACTGGTCTTGAGCTCATTAATGTCATTAATTCAGTGTTAATCCACTCTATATTAAAAGCAGTGTTATTAATTTGCAATATTAGTTATGCAATGAGCACAGTAAATCATGATGTGTGTTTGAAGGACTGTGTTTCAGCCTTAGATGTAAATTATTGTTTTCTTAAAGCAAGGCAAAGTTTGGAGAGAGATCTGTTATTAGACTGATAGAGCTGGGCAACAACAACTTTTTCTAAACCTTTAATAGCACTGGAAACCAGCAATTAGATTTGTTTTGTGAAAAGTCTGCAGTAGATGCTTTTAATATAGGCATGTTTCCCTCACATTATAGTTTGGATGCTATATTTGTATTCGAAACTTAATGCTGTCATGTTCCTACAGATAGTGCCCTGCTTGCTTTTACAGTGTGGTGATTAGAGCTCTAGGTGGTATCTTCCATATCTATTACAATCCTAGTAAGGGACACATCTCTACTGTGGAACTGGTTTGTTAAAGCAAGAGGCAGAAAGACTGCATGTATTGTTTGGATTTTCAAGTTTGCTGCTGCCAACTACATGGTTTTGTATAAACAGCAAACTCTGCTTTTCCAGAATCCTCATCTGTATAGGACAAAAACTGTGTATGTAAAGGAAATTTGGATTCTTACAAAGATATCTCCTGCCAATTTAAAAAAAAAAGAAAACAACAACCAACCAAACAAACAAACAAAAAAACAACAAAAACAAAACCCCCAAACCAAAAAAACCCCAGAGGACATTTCTAAACTATATCGTTGTTAGTGGAGACAATTATTACATAAAACAAAACAAATAGCACTTTTTAATCGGAGAGGGAAACGAGCACATGTCCTGGTTTCAGCTGGGATAGAGTTAATTGTCTTCCTAGTAGCTGGTATGGTGCTGTGTTTTGAGTTCAGTATG
>JAVJGG010000007.1:5930604-5953689 GCA_035590195.1 Aviceda cuculoides | reverse complement strand
AACACGGACAAAGTAAAATAACTTTTAAAAAACAAAAAAAAAAAAAAAGTCCACTGTTTTGGAACTTTTCTACTTAGGATGGAACTTTTCTACTTAAGACCAACAGTAAAGTCACCACCAACACACATTTAAGTGAAAAATAAAGCCAAATCTCATTTTCATTGAACAGTTTCTTTCTTCACCAAGCTGATTAGAATTTTCATTAGTGTGGAAAGATGCATCCAGAGAACCTGGAATGAGTCTTTTCCATAACTGATTCCTCCACATCGACTCCACACCACTGCGCAGAGGATTAGCTCATCAGATTTAGACTTTCTCTGGTCACCAGATGAGGGGCATACTAAATGACAGACTGCTCTTTCAATGTACTGAAAATCTAAGATAAATTCTTATCTTCAAGAAATAAGAAATAGTTGTGAATTAGGTTTTAGGAAGCTTCCATTTGAATCACTTAGTATTTACTTAAAAGATCAATACTACAAATAGTGGGACCTAATAAAACTGAGAGTAGTTCAGACATAAGCCTCTTAAGAAATCAAATTAAATTCTTCAAAATAACAGGCAAAATACCTAAGCTTTTAAAAAGAAACAGAACCACAGTAGTGCATGTATTACAGCTGCTTCTTTCTATCTGCTTATATCCAAAACCCTCTGGTATCGCTATCAGGAATTCTCTGTGTAAAGACATTACACAAATGCCTTTGAAGAGCAAAACTTGGATTACTAGTCTTACTAATAATTTTCAGTACTCTAATTAATATATACCACTTCAAAAATTAAGGGAAAAACTAATTCTGGGGCTTTTAGGCTATTGGAAAATGTTGGTTTGCAGGAGGTGTCATAACCTAGTTTATCTATGCACAGCAAAAAATTTATCACCAGAGAAAATGGATCCATGTTCAGTCAGACTCTTTTATCTGTTTCTGAAATTTGGACATCCACTATACTTTTCAGACATTTTTAAATGTATATGTATATTTGAAAAACAAACAAAATGTTTGCTATTCACTTCTTTAATTTTGAGAAGTCCAGAAAGAGTCATTATTTAACAAACCTCTAAGAGCTTATTTTTCCATTCACACTATTAGTGCAAGTGCTAGTGAAAGAAAATTAAACACAAAACTAGTGCTTGTGCAAACTGAATGAAGAGAAGCATATAGGTACTGTGCAGTGTCACACCTTTTGCTGTTCACAGTTGAGGGGTCAGAACTTTGACTATAGACCTGGACTGGCAGATCAAAGTATAACATAGATTATAGCATACAGTCTCAAAACAGTATCTTGAAGACCCAAGCCTTACACATTAACAAAAAAAAAAAAAAATTGAGCAGTAATGAAAACTGTACTATAAAATTTCTGCATTTCCCTGCATAATTTTCAAACTAGCTTGAAAGAAATGCTATGCCTGGACATTTGGCATTGCGCTGCACAAAGAATAAATCACAAGATCTTGAAGGCAAAGTGCCACAAGGAGAATTTTAGGTACTGCAGCTTTTTGGACAGATCGTGCAACACACTGCTTATTTCAAGTGACTACTCCCCACTGCTGAGGCTGAGCAGCACCCTTGGAGAAGAATATTAACCATAACTTTATCACATGTAAAGAGGAAGGGATTGTAAAAAGACCATTTTATAGAAAACTAATTATACTTCTACTAGCTTGTAAAAAAGACAGTTATTCTAAAAGATTGCCTTCACATGCCATGTCTTGTGAAGCCAGAAATGTAACCGATCAGTTCAGCCATGGTCAAATTTTAAATTGGGTTTCAATCAACCTTTCAAATTTGGGGAATTCTGAAATGTCTACTTAACTGACTAACCCAGAAAGAAACATTTCTAATGGCCTAAATTGGGCCCAAATTCCATTTGTAAGCATCAGTTTCCCTAGCACAGATATACAAAATTAGAGCCTCAGATAAGCAAGTGCACACTGAAGATTTTTTTTCTTTTTTTTTTCCAAAATGTGACTAGATAAAACTGTATTAAGTCAGATGAACACAAAAACTCAGGCTATTAATTAAACAAAAATTAAAGAAACAGAAGAGGTTTAAACTACCCTAATAAAAATAGTTGCATGGTATACTCCAGGTAGTTGGATTTATTTTTGTAAAAAAAAAACAAAAAAAATCCCACACCCCCAAAACAAACAAACAAAACCAAAACCAAACCAAACCAACCAAACAAAAAAACCCCAACCAACCAAACACACACAACTGAAGGACATCACCTGGGTGGATTTGAATGGATCTTTATAAATTGGCTAGGGAAAGGGGCAGAGATGGATGATTCAAACCGAATGAGATTAATACTGATGTAATCTTTTGTTAAAGTAGTGAGACAGACCTATGTCACTTCAGCAAAGCAGAAAGTTCTTAATTTGAATCCTTCTTTTATGTCACTACTATGATATAGAAAAAAGTTGGTTTATTACATACTTCCAACATGACTATCCCTTTGGTATTTGATATATTATTACTATTTTTATTTATAAATTACTGAGTAGAAGTATTTGCCTTGAACTTACAGCTGCATGAACACCCAATGTAAATCTATTATGAATTAGCTTATTATTATTCTCACAACTTACTAGGAGCTTTATTTAAATTTTACCTGCCTGCTCTTAAAAATAAACACAAAAAGAAAGCTATGCTTGTCTTCCTTTCATTTTCCCTTGTAGTTGAAAAGGAATGCTGCTTACTTTGAAGCTTCTAGGTGCCCCATACAATATAAGATTGATTCCCTTAACTCTGAACTAATGATGATTTAATTCTCTACTTAATTGGGTCAAGCATCTAGCATGAACCATTGAAACCAAGCTATATGAAAAATTATGTATGATTCAGCTCTTATTTTTGAAGGTCAAAACTCTGAGGCAGACCTGAATAATGCTGATATTTCCTGAGGTGCATTTGAGAAACCATGTTATCGACTGTCAGAAACAACTTGTTAATATTTGCCAAGCTAACTGCGTAAGCAACTTTCTGTGCTGGGTCTGAGCTCTATGGAAGTCTCCATTCTTGCTAGATAGCAAGATAGCAGAGTCGATGGTGCCATGATTGCCCCTGGCACCAACAGACATAACATTGGGTGGATGGAAGGATGGATGGGAGGGGGGCAGGCAGGCAGGAAGGAATAAAGCACAACTTTTCTTTCCACAGACAGACATTGGAAACACAGAGCAACTAACATGCTTGGCAGCTTGCTTTGTCCCTGCCACAACAAAGTCCAGAAGAGCTGGTAGCTCTTCTTCACAGAATTCACTGAACCTTTATTCGAAGGGAAGAAAATAACCTGCTTTGTCTACCAGATGCACTGCCACGTCTTGGTCCCAAAGATGCTTCATGTTGCTCAGTATATCCCTCATCCTCCAAAAACTAAGACTTCTCTTAAGAAACATTTGGCACTTGAAAAGAATGGGACAAAGCAGACTTCCTTTGCTTTTAAAAAAAGACACAAACAATGAAAATATTTTGCATTTATGGAATCTTGGATGCTTAAATACTTCCAGGTCCTTCTGCCAGCCTGGTCAGATTTCAGCATGGTGAACACAAAGGCTAGAAACTGCCAGCCAAGCCACCCATTCGTCTTCCTTCAAATGTTCACTAATTAACTGTGACAACAATTTCTGAAATCCCTGTAAAATGTGTTGGGGGAGGAGACGAGCACACACAGGACTGTACTTCTTACCTACCTTCTCATTCCTCAGGCACAAAAGAAACCCACAACCACTCACTGAATTTTGGTAATAGCAGTCCTTGTTTTGTTTTCCAAGTACAGATTCCTGCTCTGATTTATTAAAAGACTAAAAGACAAATTTATTTCTAACTAGTCCATTGCGTAGACCAAGTGACGAAGAAAATAATTTCCTTTCTTCTTTTAGAGCTGACCAGGATCTACAGAATCCAGATAACATTCAGATTTTGTGAACACAAAATATAAATCCCAGACTTTATTACACTCTCCTAGCTGTAACGGTCCTAAAGACAAATAATGTATGAAGAAAATACAAGAAGCTAATTCTAAGCCTCACAGAATTACTGCTCTCATTCTCTCTCACTGTCTCTAGTGCTCTCGCTCTCTCTCTCCCCCCCCACCCCTCCAACACAGCAGTAGGAAAGAAGACTTGCAGGGATAAAAAGACACCGCTGTTGAAACTATCATTAAAACTCCACAAGGAACACTGAACCAATTGTAGCATCTGAGTGGAATCTGTCTTTGTTTACATACAGGCTAAATTGTTACAAAAAGCACAACAAATCAGCAAAACCAAGACAGATATGTCTTAGTTCTTCATAGGCTGGAAGATTTTTGTCCAAAATGAAAGAAGAAAAAAACAGCAGAAAATACTTTTAATTAAAAAAGCTAGTAACCTTCAGATCTGGACAAATAAAACACAAAATTTATCTATAATAAGTGAGTTTTGTGGCATCAGTTCATGTTTCATTATACAACACTCTCTGCAAATTATTAGACTAGAGCTGAAGACAGCATGGAAATACAAAATACATAAACTGTGGTAATATACAGATTTCACAGTGGGGTAGGGTGCTGCCTCAACGTGAATGCCATTTCTCAATAAATGAATGACAACTCCGCAAAGTTAGAGAAGCATATCTGAATTAAACCAGAGCAAATGCAGATCCTCCCAGTTATTTTGTTAGCCATAGGGGAAAAAAATTTGGTGTCTGCAGGTTCCTTTGCTTCTTCCTACTTTTACTCCCACACCTTCCTTCTCCACTCTTCCTTTGCCTTCATTCTTCCCACACTGACTAACGTAAGAAAGACACCGAAGAGACTTTAACATCACATAAGTTTTAAAAACGTAAGCCTTGGAAGAGGGGTAATCATAGAAACAAGACCAAGTCATTAATTCTTAAGTGTGGGAAGGGAAGGGAAAAACTTTTTGACATATAAAGAAGCAGAGGAATAAAAGGTATTTCTATATCTTATTGTACCAAAGAGGAAGTCTCCACTGATCAGTTTAATGTTAGCTCTTCCTGAGGTATTTCAAATTGTAAAAAGGGCACGCTGCATAACATGTTCTTCTTTAGCTTCCCCCCGCCCACCGCCCCCAAAAGACACAGCATTCAAATAGTCTGTGAAATTAACCTACTATAAGTGCATAAAGATAGTATGTGCCTTCAGCTCTAGGTTTTCAATAGCCAGAGTGAACACAAGAACAAAGCACCCTGGCAAGGTAGATGGATGGTGTGACACAATCATGCGAGATCCAATCCTATGCACATTTGTAGAGAAACCCAATGTACGTGTCTGGCAGCCTGCTCAGCAGAGAGGCTGTCACCCTACAGGTGTGACAGACCTCCCTTTGGAAGCTAATGTAGCTTTTCTGACAGAATGTAAAGAACGAAACTGTATTTTCTTGATGCTGTGGTTTGAAATTTGAGAGCCTTTATAAATAGAATTCTTTTTCTAAGAAAATTAGAAGCTGAGAGCATGTTCTTCAAGAAACAATCACAAGCAAGCTTACTTAATGTTCAAGCACAGTCTCAAAAGTCATATTAGGATTAGGTCTCTACTGATTCATCTCTTTCCCTAAGAATCATCTACCTACTTGGTATAAAACAGCAGTGGACAGAAGGCAATGCAAATGCAGATTCTGCATTTACTTGGTCACAGTTCTTTCCTGAAAAGGGCATAATTCAAGATAAGTTTCTCACACATGCTAATTGCAGATCCTGTGCCCCAAGAGTCAAGCATAGGCTCACCTATTTCATTTCATTCACAATAGGCTGTTACATGTTAAAAGAGGATGTTAAAAAAAAAGACAACAGGAATTTTCCTTCTTTGAATTAATGCTGCTTAAAATTGTCAACAAGGCAGGCATTAAAATAAAAACAAATCACACCCCCCCCCCCAAAAAACCCAAAAAACCCCCAACATGTTGAAGATAAAAGCACAAGGCTTTGCAGTTAATTACAACATCAAAAATGGAATGTGGTACCGAAAAAGAAGTATTCTACTCAAAAGAAACTGATGGCTTAGTAATATTATCTCAATGAAGGCAAAATGACAATTTAAGGAAAGAAGCTCGCTAGGCTTAATTTAAACAGATACTATAAATATTCGTTGGTATCATGAAATTGCTAATAACAAACCTAATGCATCTGTTCTGGTTTTGTGCAGTTACCTAGACTACACTTTTTGACACCACTGTTCTGTAATAACCTCCATCTGCTCTGCTGTGTCTGTCATTTCTTTTGCTGTAACATATTGTGACAGAGGCTTCATTTACCTAAACTTATCTTGGCAACTTGTACTTCATTAAAGAGAATCCTGCAAGCATCAGTTAAAGCTTTCTTATCTGGCCATGCATAGCTAAGCTTCATAAATCATTCTTTCACTTTCCATTTTGCAGCTTCTGGAAAGGTAACATTATTGAATTCAGATCACTGGAATAGAGCAGTACTAAAATGTTTATTGACCAGCTTTTAGGCACTGAGCTCTGCTTTGAATGCAGACAGTAATATTAGCTAAAGCTATTGAATTTAAAAGGGATGTCACTAATATGTTTTATACATTGCTATAAATACTGTTTGATGGCAGGCCACTTAAGCAAGCTGCTACTAATCTAGCAGAAACAAAATATTATTAGCATATATTCCCTCCTCCCTTGTCCATTTTTTTTAATCATAGCATTTGTAAATAAAATATTATATATTCACAGATCAAAGACCTCAATCATAGCTCAGTAGTGCAGACTGTATCTGACAAAGGCGGCGGCAATGGGCAAAGGGACCTTAAACCAACCTTTATGTTTCCATCAGATCAATCTAGCATTGCACCAGGACAGCACTTGGTGCAAGTCACAGCAGCTGTGGAAGTGCCAGTCACTAGTACAGTCGTTCCTGGTTTGTAACGCAAGAAAATTAGGTGAGGTTTCTGCCTCCGTCCACACTCCTATGTAGGAATCATATGAAAACCAGCAATATTTATACTGCAGACAGTATTACCTCATGGTAAGAGTCATTTGTTATTAGAATGAAAATAATGATGAGCCCATTTACAGATGGACAAAACTATAATCTTTTGCATCAGACTCAGAAGAGACCCATGCTGTGCCGGCTGGTGAGTCGAATCACAAGTGGTGAGCTATAATAGAGTAGGAGGAAAGGAAGAGGGAAGACCTTATTTGCCAGACAAACAAAACGTAATCAACACAGAATGACATAATTCAGACAAAATTCAGCCAATAGTTTTGAATGGATATTTCTTATATGAAAACAATATCCAAACTGTTCATTTCAGCAATATCAAAGTACACTGGTTTAACAGTTAAGATTAAATAGTTGTAATAATTCGTAACAGTCCGGGAATCTCAGAGACAAGTAGGATGCTGATGGCCTGGATTCAGATTCATTCCCTGATCCACAACAATGATTTGAACTGACATGTCACACCGTCTGTGTGTGCATCACTGGGCTCCAGGGAATGTGGGGATAGGACTCTCCTGTTTATCATAGTCTAGTTTATCTAAACTAAGCATTTTGTAGACCCGAGAGACAAGAAAGGACATGAAGGTCATTAAAAGACACCCACCTAAACAGTGAGCAACCTAGATTTAATTACCTTCCATAATTTATAAAAATGCAGTAGTTTAAACTGGACACATTAACAGTTCTTTGGAAGTTAGACAACCTCCAATGACAAGGAAAGGATCTGTGTGGGCAAGGAATTGCACTTCAGTGCAACAGGGCAATGTCCCAAGCCCTGAGCTATCCAAAAACAGCACTGAGAAGCACCCTGTAGTAGCTGCCTTCTGCCCTTAAAATGCCCCCAAAACTGAATTACTTTTGAATGGATTAAGTCTGAAATGAATAGTCTCAGTTCACCCAATTTAAAAAATAGTTTTAAATTAATCTGAAGCAACATCGGCATAGCTTTCCAATCACAATTCCCAAGTGGGAATTACACCTGCTGAGTAAAGTAAGCCTTGATTATGCACACTAGCCCACAAACCATCCGTAAACAAAGAGAAATGGCAGGACAATTCTGAATAAGGTATAATCAGTTCTCAGGACCTATACTCAGAAAACATGCAGCTGCCTAGGACACCATTTCCCCCTTGTTCTGGGCTCTATAAAATAGGCCCAGTATCTGATAGGAACTCCAATGAAATGTTACTAAACTATCAAGCTTGGTCTCCTTTCATTCCCATGCCAGTTTAGTGGAGTCTGTAGCCTCTAGAAGAAAGTCTACCACTTTGATAGTGGCTCTTTTTGGTGGAGTCATGATGAGGGGAAAAAAGGAAATGCTGCAAGGACAAGGTTGCCAGCCTCAAAAAAACTGACTTCCATGAAGATGGTCACATATTCCCTATGGATCCTGGATACAGTCAGATCTTGGTGGCTGCAATTCTCTCATGGGATTTTGTTTTTAAAATAAAAATTACTTCTCTAGCCTGAAGACTACTAACTATATTGAAGGGGTTCATACACAAAGATGGTAACAAGTTTTCCTAATCTTAGAATCTAACGCTTAAATAATGTAAACTTACTTATAGCTGAGAATCTGTTATCAGTTCAGATAGCAATTTTGTCATCAAATGATGCTTCATTTTAATGAATTGTAGCACAAATAATTCCATTTTAACTAAGTGTTTGGGTTTGGTTTTTTTTGCTTTTAAAAGGTTTCTTCTGTATCAACTACAATTAAATCCAATCTGCAAGGCAGGTAAAATGAAACTATTATTTTTTATGATCAAGCAAATAATTTTCTGCTGGGGATTTAAAAGCAATTGTGGCTGCTTAATTATGATCCTTGCAGTGGTAACAGGAAAAAAAAAAAAGCCAATGGAGATGCTGCTTCACAGAAGGGAGAAACAAGAGTGTTAATATAAAAATGCAGGCTTAAGGATAATCCAGGGAATAAAGAGGCAATAGACAATTGTATTCAGCCAATAACAATATGCCTCTAATTCAGATCTTGCATGTCATTACAGTAATACTAGCTCTTTATATGACTTTTCATTAGCAGATCTAAAGCTTTTCAGAAATCGCAATATCCATTTGAAGGGGGATGTAATAATTTCCTTTAGACTACAGTGTCAAATCCAAAGAAAAATAACTGGGCCCTGTCTATAGTTGGGGTCAACAGACATATTCATAAACCTTTGCCCATGAATAAAAACCTCCTAAGAGTCTCTGAGTAGCTGAAGAGCTGCTGAATTTGCATGCCGCCTTCATTTTCACAGCCTAAGAGCAATTGCCCATCAAAACATGTCTTCTCTCACACCTTATCTGCACAACTAGGGCATAAAACTTTTGAAAATGGAGAAAGAAGTGGGAAGTTAATGAGCAGAGATAGACTCACTTTGAAGATTTCCTCTTACAGCTCAGTACACAATGAATTTAAATCTCTAGATGAACCTCAAGGGAACTATTTCATTTGTAGCTCTTGCAAACCAAATAATAGGAGTCACTATATGAGTCTTTCTATACAATGATAACTTGTGAGGCTTATGTAATGTTTTTAAAAGACTTTTTGATCCTCAGGCGAAAGGAGCATGTAAGGGCAAAACATTATTACCTCTAATTATAGAAGAGTTCATACTGTACTATTTTTAAAAAATGTAACTTAGATCTTGATGGTTTTCTACAGTTACACTGGTCTAAAGGTGTCCTGTACAAAAATCTTTCCCTAATAAAAACATATAGATATGCTGAAATTAATACAGATCCCAGTTGCTAAGCAATTCAGAGCACCACACAATCTTTTATTTTTCTGTAAAGCACAGAGTTAAGACAGCAACTCTAAAGACATGGATAGTTATCTTACAATCTTCAATTGTATATATTGTAAGCAAACTGATAGTTTTCCCTTTTATTAAAAGCTGTCTCCTTTCTCATTTTCAATTGCTCATAGCTTTACTAAATTGTGCAAACTACAATTTTGCATGCAAAGATTTCTTTTGAAGTAAATTTTTGTTTCATTTCTTTTAAAACCTTCAGCCAGAACAAAAAATTACAGAAAAACAATGTTGTTGTTTTTTCCCAGGGATGCGCTTCTACACATCCCTGAGATATTCTTCTAAATTACACCAAGTGGTAAAACTTCATGGAAAAAAAAAACAATAGTTTGCACATGTTTAGCATACATTTGGTGGATCTTTACTGCTGAAGTCTCTGAAGAGTCCAGACTGAGAAAGACTTTCCCTATGACTAAGATGTGGGAAGCAGTGAACAATTTTTCTCTCCTTTGTTTTCAATGCCGAGTTGGCTGAATTCAGGCAGCACAAAAGTGAAAGCTACTTGAGAGAAATCAAAGTCTAGGGAGGAAGAATGAGACCAGCATTCAAGTGTGGAGAGAGGGGTTGAGCAAGGATGCCACACCTGAGACCTGGAAGGATAGAGCACAAAAAAGCTCAAAACCCAGGAATGAATAAGAATAATTAGGGAAAGAAGAGGAGTGGAAACAGCGCTAGCTGTATAAGAAAGTTGGGGATAAAAATGGGGGTGGATGAGCAAGAACAGGTCTGGAATTAAAAGCCACAAATCAGGAAGGAAGTTAAAAGGAAAAAAAAAAAAAGGAAAAACAAACAGAAAAGAGACATGGGAAACAGACTGAAAAGGAAATGACCTTGTGGAGAATCTGAAACACCAGTGGCAGAAGAATGCAGTCCCCTGCAGAGCAGAGAAAAAGCCAAACTCTGCTTCCTGTAGTTCTGTGTTACAAGAACAGAATTTCATTCTCTCCCATAATTCTCAATAAATCTCATTAGTTCCTTACCCCTAGTTAGCTATTATCTACAAAGTATGACAGACCACTTATGTCATCTGTTACTCCTTTAGCTTAAAGCAGACAACAGTACCTGAGGTTTTGATGATAGAGTGATTCTTTTGCATGAGTTCACATGGACTTGAGGTTCTGTTGTTCACATGATCACATAAACTCAACGTCCCTGGAGTTTTTAAATACATTTCATAATCCAAATACTTTAAGCCACAGTACTGCAGTTTTTCGCTGAAAACCTGAAGTTTTACATGGAAATGCCCACAATCATACCACTTTCTAATCTGTTTTGTACACCATTTTAAATTACATTATCCAGCAATCTTCCTTCTGTGCAAAGCAAAGACAATTGTCTGCTACATTTCTTGTTAAGACACATGAAAGATGTACCTTGTTGGGGCCGTATGAATGCATCCTTGTAAAACTGTAATAATAATAAAAGAGTAATAAAAGAGTAAAGCTGAAATCCTGAGATCCGAGTCTGTGTATGACTTTCTACCAAATAGGTAGGATTTCCAAAGTAGTTAACAGGAATTGCAGTAGTTTCTCAATGAATTTTAAGTATCTATCAACAGATTAGGTAAAAAAAAATCAACAAATCTTACAATTGGATAAAATGAGTTATTGGGGTATTCTGAATGCTTAGGGTTCAGGATTCTGTTAGCCAGGAATAAAGAGTCTCCAACCAAATTTGTTGGGTTTTATTTCCACAATTTTACAACAGAACCTCTGAATTCAAAATAATTATCCACGGCCCTCTGTAACGATGAGTTCTGTCTCAGAAACTATTAATATGAAAATAATCACCAAACAAACAAACAAAACCCCCCACAACAACAACAACAACAACAACAACAACAAAGAAACCCAGCAACAAAAACAACAAAACCAAAAAACCACAAACCACAAAACCTGTTGATAATATTTTTCCACTGCATTTGCTTTCCTTGCACCTCTGAGTGATAAGTAACTTAAACTCCACATCTGCAACATATGGGCATGGCAGTCTTACTTAGGGCATGTTGCTCAAGCCTACAAGTTATCTTACATATTCTACCATGAGCATGCAAAATGGGGAGAGATTCCCCAAAAGTAGTCAAGCACAGAAAAGAGTATCTGATGAACTCTCTGAGAGCGTGGTAAGGGTTCTGTTTTAGCAGATATGCCAATATTCCTCTCCGATCACACTGAAGTAAGACCGTGCTTTAAAACCACTGCAAAATTCCTTAGTCAGCCCTGATCTGCAGGGCTTTTGTCTGCACCTTGTTTATAAAGAAAATACATGTTTATAAATCAATGGTAGTAGTGCTCTGATTTTGAATATGTCCAAAAAGATTTCTTTCAAATACATCTATAAAGCACCAACCAATCTTACACAGGGTTTAAAATTTTCACTAGCAAGGTAAAAAATACCATTTTAGTTATTAATGAGACTGTCTTCATATCCCAATGTGCCAAATCTACAAATTAGTTTGCCATAGGCTAGCAAAATCATTAAAAACTATGAGCAAAAGACATCCCCCAAAAATCTATTTTGCTATAAAAACTATTAAAAGCATCAAGTTCCTTTGTGCCAAGAGTACAAAATACAGTGAAAGTTGGAAAGACAGTATCACACATACAAGTCGCCGCTTTTAACAGGGATTCTTCTAGTTATTAAACATCTACTTTTCTGACAACACTGGTTGCATTTTGCATGATAAAAACCCTCTGTGTCATAATCTAATCTTTTTTTAGGCCATTATTAAGTTCTTATAAAGAAACAGATTATCCATAATGTGGCTTTTCATTCATTTGTTGGCCACAAGCAGTTAGTTATAATCATACTGTTGTTACCACAAAGAATTTAATCAAGATCTCTAGTCAGATGATCATGCACAGTATGATTACTCTGAATTAAAAGAAACGGTGAAAAAAACCCCAAGAAATCTGCTACTTCCCTGTCCTGTTCCCTCCCTGAAAGCAGGTAGGAGAAGGTGCTACCTGCTAAAATTCTGGTCAAGGAGATCCAAATTCTGAGATACTATTACAGTAAACAGCTCATGGCATGGGAGAGGAATGGGTGGGGACAGGTCTGGCAAAAAGAAATATTGAGAGGTTAGCGATAGGCAGTAATATGTCAGAATAGGAACGGTTTGTGTATAATTTAGCAAGCATCCACTGATGAGTGGAGTATGACCCATTTCACAACAGATGCAGGTCTGGCTGATCAGTAAAAACACAGCACAGAAAGTTTGTGTTGAATTCTGCTGTCTTTGCTGCTCTTTCATAACAAATGCCAAAACTTGTCCTGCCTTGGAAAAAACTTTCCCCAAAAGCATTCCGTAGCAGTAACACAACCCTAACTAAATAGGATGACTTGCTTTCTTCCAAAACCACATAATGCACACACAGTTTGAGGAACAAATATCTCATAGGTCTTCTTCAAGCTTGGAGAATTCAGTACCTTTTCTACAACAGTGGCCATTCCCAAGGGGACAGGAAGAAGCCCTCCTGGCTAGTCTCAACTATTGGTACTTAATTACTTCGCAGTACTTACTACACTAGTGCTTTATCCCTCGTATACTTAATTTTAACATGGTTGAAGAAGCAGGAGTTAAATTATTATTTGTACTAACTTCTGAAACAGCCCTCGCTTCTGGTCATAGCAAGAATATGTGGATAAGTATCAGTGCTATGTACTAAGACAAACACTATCTGTTTGTATACGGGATTCCTTGTGTTCCTGTAATTACTCAGAAGAAAAAAGTTTTCTTCACTGTTTTTCATTTGTTTTTTCTGCATTATACTAGTTCCCCACACCCCTTGATGTTTTATTACCTGTCTTAAATGCATGCACCTTTCACACCTGTACGGAACATAGCAGCTTCTGCTATTAGTTTCTACTGACACCTCCAACACTAATGATTCATGTCTTAAAAATCTTCAGCGCAGCAAAACAGATTTTAAAAAAAGCTTCTTTTGCTTTTTGAATTGTCTCTATAAAATGTATCACTAAAGCAATCCAATGCTGTAGGGCAAATGGCAACTGCATGAAATTAATACATTCATTGAAGTTGTTCATACTTGAGAGGTCCCTTCTTTCCATGGAAAAGGGTTAAAAGCATTTAATGGTCTGGGTTAATAATAGTCAAGTTACTGAGTCAATTGAGTGATGAATTGAGAAAAATCATTAATGCTGGATAGAGCGCTTGACCTGCTTTTTCAAAGGCAAAAGCTAAAAATGCCTTCCCTTTAAAACACCAAGCAACCTTGAGTGATCTATGCTTATGCAAATGTTTGATTGACACCTGGCTGGTGGGTCAGTATGATGAGTAAGATTTTGACTACTCCCAAAACTGTAGAAAATTATGAAAAAGACACTTTCTCAGTACATAGAAAATCAAGGCCAGAATTTTCAGGAAACATCTTTAATTTATTCTCAGGGGAATTTAATAGCTGGCCTTCCAATAGTTGTTTTTTTTTTTTAAATCCCAGACCTACACGGGTAACTTTTTAATCCACATTTATGCTTTAACACACATCTTTAGCAGCGACATCCATGTTACCAAAACTGAAATCCCCCCCAAATAATCAAATTAATTTTTCACTTGCAAACAATTGCAGAAAACAATGTTTTCTCACTTAAACAGAAGCCCTGGTGTGAGCATGGGGGAAGGGATGAGCAGAGATGAGAAAATGTAAGTGTGACCTATGGCATGTTAGGCAGGAGGTGTGCTCTATTATGCAGAGAGGTTCAGCTGGGAGCCATCTCTGGGAAGAGTAGCAGATGTAGAAAAATGCTACAGCTAGAAAATCAGCATCGCTGCTTTTCTGGAAATCAAAGCAATGTTATCTCTCAGATTCACTTAGAAAGTACACATAGTTTTTGCGCCTGAGTATTCCCATTAAAAAAAACAAGTAGTATAAATGTATCACTCCAAAAATATAATTTCTGCTTCCTATATCTTTATCTAAAAAGTTTCTGCCTATGAAAGGAAAAAAAAAAAGCAGCTCATTTAGATGCTCAAAGCTTCCTCATATGGTGAAAAGCTGAGATGCTGACTAAAATGCTAGTGTATCAACAAAGACTGTCACTCCGTGCTGAAATATGAAATATACTGAATTATGTCTTTCTAGCTTTAAGCCAGGAAGGTACTTGAGCACAAGCACAATTTTAAATCCAACACCATGAATAGTGCCAAAGTCAAAGAGACCATTCACACATTTAGACGTATTTCAGTGCCTTCTCGAATTTGGACTCTTGGACTTGTACTTAAGTACAAGTATGTGAAGTTGGGCTTTCACAGTTCTGAGCCTGGACCTGAAATTTCCTCACTTCATGGCTTTGGCCTACTCATTTTTATAAGCACCTTAATTTCCACTTACCATAAGGAAAAAACTCTTTGACTGCATCACCTGAAGTGTATTACCTGAAATTGTTTACATGCTTTGAAGATGAAGTAAACACACTTTTAGTTAACATATGTTATTATTAAATCTAATTTAACTCTTATGCCTGAGTTAGAAAGCTTAATATTCTCAATTTATAAACTAAATTATAGTTAGCCACAACTTGATTTAGACTATCATTGGACTTTCTCTTCTGTCTAGGTCTTCTATCTTCCACCACTGGAGTACTGGACAGTAATAAATAAAAAAGTGTTGCTGCTTCATTCATAACCGCCACTGATGGCATAATCAGAGTTTCAACAAAAATAATAAAAAAAGATCCACATTTTTGCAAAAAGCAAATGTTAATGTATGAGTACTGGAACAACAAAAATATCATGCCCTTTCAGGGAATACATGTGTAATTTATTTCCTTTGGGTCTAGAGAAAGCTAATTTTTATATTTATTTTTCTTAAATCACACTGTTCCTCCACAGATGACAGCTTTTGTTTCTTACATTTTTCTATGCGTGCTGAACTTTGCACTATCAAATTTATGAGAACACCTAGCACAAAGCACCAGCAAACATCAACAATGAGATAGTTATTGGCAGACAGTGTTTTGAAATGCAAATAATTATAACAGTCTATCTTTCCCTCAATCTGTAATTGCAGGGTAGAATGGAGGACAGGTGGGTATTTTGAGCTCTGTTAAGCTCTAAAGTTTTAAAGTGCCTCTCTGGGCATGGATTTGGATTGATGGCTGATGTATTATCAATTACTTAGAAATCTTGAAAAATTCCATAAACAACACACCTAACATCCTACAAACCTTCTCCCTTGTACTTGTTTTCTATCAGCAGTTAACACAAAGAGTTGTTTCTAATTAAACTGCAGTGCAGGGGCAGGGGGTGAAATAAATGGATGCAGCAATGAGCTGGACTATTGGATAAACTGAAGCTTGCAGGAAGAAAGTGAATAGCAGCAAAATGAGGATTAAAGACCAAGGCATACACTGTTGCTAAAAGAAACAATTACCAAACCACAGGCAGTCTTTGTTTTGCATGAAGTCATCTGTAATTCTAACACCAGCTCAGCAAAAGGAATTCTTTCATTAAAATAGCCTGATTTGGCCAAATTATATGCATTCCTTTTAGCTTGGACTTGCCCAATTTTTACAGAGAATTCAGGAATGACTTAGAGCAAAATTTTAGATTTTACAAACTGAAGAAAGATGCTGGCCTAACAGTGTAATTTGTTATTTACACATTGATCTTGAAGTCTAGGACATGAGCTTGTTTATGGACTACTCTAGGAAAAAAAAAAAAAGTATGCTAATACAGAATTTTCAGCCTGAACTATTCTAACAGATTACACATCAAACAACTAGCAAATCCCTTACAGAAAGTAATTCTTGGAATAATCCATAACATCATGAAGGAGGTGAAAGATCGCAGCATGCTTAATGGAGTATATAGGTACAATACTTAACATTGTGCTCAAGAAACTTAATAACCTCAGGTCAACAAACAAACAAGATTTTTTGAGAGAGGAAACGTTAACAGGGTTTCTCCAGTAATACTTAACACCACTGCTCAGCTTCCTGTTTGGCACAGTAACACACAAATCACCTATTTTACAGCAATTAAGTGCTATGTACGTGTGCCAGGACTGAGTGTGAAGGGGCACACACAAGTACTCTAGTAAAAATACTGATCTGTTTTCAGGCCGCAGTGTGCAGTGCCTCATGTTCTCACCCAATGCCTGCAGGCATTTTTTCAGGTGTGCACTTGGAGAAAGGAGTGAGAAGAGTCCACTTACGAATTATCTTTTCTACTGCCCAATCCAAGTACTAAGGCAAAGGCAACTTTTAGCTCCAGTAGTCTCTCTGAAACAACTGAAGGCTAAGTGGCAGAACAGCTTTGCTGGCTCAGATAAGAAGGCCTTGGACAGACATTGGGTATCCTTAACTTCTCCATTCAGCAGCTGGAGGGTTTTGTCCCTACTGGCAAAAATGCTCAAGTGATAGCTCATTATTTCAGGCCATATAAACAAACCTAGCTTGTCTGGCCTGAAGCAGATTAAGAAAAACTACAAAATCTTCATAGGCAGGCTACAGGAATGGCAAACTACAGAGAGGGGATAAACTTACAAGTGGGGAAGACCTTCCAGCCACCAGGGTTATTTGGGCCTCGATCAACTACAGAGAGAGATTAAACCTGCCAATTTCCAGTTGTTTCTTCTTGTCCACATATAGTTCTATCTATATTTGATGCAATTAATTACAAAAATGCCATAAGGTAATCCTCAAAGTCCCACATTCAGTTCAGCCAGCTACAGGCTAAAGTGAACTCACATGCACCAAACGAAAAGATTGCTCACTACAGAATGAGCCTCCACCTCTGGGAACAGCAACAACCCCTCACACTGTATACAGACTAGGAGCTGGCAGTTTCTCAGGTGACATTCAAGTGATCAGCATCACCTCCATACCTTCTTACTCCCTCAGCAGCAGTTGACAGCAGCTCAAATTTTTTAAAAGTCATAATCACTAGGAAAGGAGGACTGCTGACAAAGAAGATACAAATAAAAGTACCAGTTCTGCTCTCAGATGTTCAAAGAACTATGGGATTGCACAGTATGTTCACAGTAGGTCAGTGTAACCATATGGTCTGGCTCTTCTGGGAAATGCCTCATCTCTGCTTTAGTCCTCAGAAACATCAGGGGTAATTACATGAGGCCTCCAAATGTTCACCATGGTTCAGGGAGTCAGTCTTCTAAAGAAACAAGGAGCAGATTAAGTGTCCACCTAAATTTAGTCCTGAAGCTCAACTATATTAGTTATCCTGTGGTTGTAAGGTTCTCTCCAGCCTTTTGTTTCAGTTTTCTAGTCAAAGCATTTTACCAATCTTCAGCAAAATGTTACCTGCTGTTGGGACTGGATAATATTTATAGAGCACTCAGAGCACACTGTGATAACAAGTGCTACTAATACCCATGAAAGGGTAACAAGACTCGCACCTATAAAAACATGCCTTTCCCTTTAGATTGAAGGGAAAAGACATAATGCTGCAACAGGCATAACAGGATTTAACAATAATACTAACCAGATGGAAGACAACAGGAAACTAATGTAAGTCAACCACATGAAAATGGAAAATGCTTTTCCAGCATATTCAAATAAGACAGGTCCAGAATGGTAAAACACTGAAAAAACCCCAACCAAAAACCACAACAGAGATCAGACACCTGTAATGGAAGGTGTTCAGATCAGAACTGGAAATCTTGCTCTATTTTGAATGCCAGTGGAAAAATGATTGAATTTCACTGCAGAACATTATCGGGAGAAAACAGAGCAGTCAGTGAGTTACAGCTTATCCTCAGTCCAGTTCATGACTAAGGTGTAAGTGTTAAGGGAATATATTTGTATTTGGAAATGAAAGACTTAGAATCTGGAAGAAGAGTTTGAAGTTTTGGATTGTGTGGTTGGGAAATGAGAGAAGTATAAGCAGAACCCACAGAGATATACAACATAATAGAAAAAGAAAATACAAATTTGATAGTACTATTTACCACAATTTATAATACAAAAACAAATGGATAGACAGTGACATTGAACAAAAACAATTTCAAAAGAAGAGGGGGGAAATATTTCTACACAGCACATAATTAACTGGTGGTGGTTTTCCTAAAGGTATTATCAAGACCTTAGCAAGATTCAAAAAGGATTTAGACATTTATATGCATAATGAGAACATCCACAGCTACATTAGATGAAATTAAAAAAAACACGTGAGATATAAACCTTGATGCTTCAGTGAATAAGTCAACTTCTTGCTGGTGGGCATTAGAAAGAATCTTTCCCAATGGGCAAACTGCTCCAGAATTACCCGTTACAGTGCTTCCTTCACTTACCCTTGAAGCAGCTGGTGCTGAGCACTCAGAGTCAGAATGCCAGAACAGACTTGCTTTGGCCATTTCTATATGTCAAGTAAAAAAAAAACCAACAAAAAGTATTTTTATATAATGCAATTAAGTATGTGTGATAATGAGCTCGCAGAATTTGAAAAGGAGAATAAAGCTTCTTATCTCATACTTTAACTGTCATTAACTGTAAGGTTTAAGGCACTGTAAGATGACAGCTTTGGCTTTTATAGCAAATTCTGTTTGTGTACATCTTTCTTTAAAACCATTTTTGGCATTTCATACTACCTCTTACTCTCTGGGCCAAACTCCCTGACAATAGCCAGCCGCACTGTAAAACAGACAGACAATCTCCTCACGTGCTGTGGGCATTCCTGTCAAGCAAGCAACAGTATGCACTTAAATTCTGCTTTCGTGCATCTTACCACTCACTAAAATGTGACAACAGTCCTCATGATGCATAAGGGGACAGCCTCTTGGTGGCACCACTTGAATTTACCATATGCTTCTGGAAGGCCATGCTTTACCAAGTTTCCTAGTAGCCAGATCTCCTTCCTTCCTTGCTCAATACACTAATGCTCTCTCCCACCACATTATTTTCCCACCTTTCCCAACGCTTAATAAATAAAAATTCCTTCAACCTGTCCCAACAAGCAAAAATCTCTTTTCAACAGCCAATCCAGTTTGTGGGGAAAGCTTCAGATACAACGAAGATTCTCAAAGAATAACCTGACAATGGGACACTGATACTGTATTCTGTCACCTATGCTTAGACTGGAAAAATGCTTGGACTCAACATGTCACACTCACATGAAAAGAGACACCTGTGGAACAAGACAGTCCACTAAAACATCCTAAAACCTCAAGGCTTATTCACATTAAAAAAAAAATCCCAGATGATGAGAAAGGGTTGTAATTTGAAGATGGGTTGCAGTCCCTGTCTGAAGGGCCATTGCTGAATTCTGACCTATGACCATTTAGTGTAAGAAACAGGCACAGTTCTCAGAGCAATGACTGAAATCCCCACAGATGAGTATCCTAAATATTAGTCTGACAAAACATACTCTCCCCTCCGTGTGAACTAATGCACTGTTAAACCTGCTCTATTGTTCAGAAAAGGACTTCATAGAAAGACAGAAGACTGTCTCCTAAACTCAACCCTACCCTCTTACTCTAACCCAGAGATCCAATGATGGGCCCCCTTCCATGATAAAAAGCATGTTTCAAAAACCTACAGCAGAGTGAACTGGGTTTCCCTACTTCCAACGCAAAAGGTTTTAAGGTTGGCTACCTTACATAAGAGCAGGCATCCCTATCCGGCTGTTTCTTGCAACAGACATTGCTGCTGCGTTTTGTATAGGGCAGAATACTAGATCCTGCACCTGCCAGTTCATCTTGCTCACAGCATACCCATGACTGGAGACCAGGTTCCTCAGAAAATACAGACAGTAGAAGGATTTGACTGCAGACACGAACTGCTTCACCACAAGATGGGATGGCACTGAGCTGCTCAGTGCTGAAGAGATTAAGCAGGTCTAAGACAATCACAGAGAGAAATTCTGGACACTGGGAGAGCTTTACAAGAACTAATGTACCTAATCGGCTAGATGAAGGCCTGAGAAACACATTTGCTGACTTACATGGCTAGCTCCCAATTACATTTTGCAGATATAAACAAACTGACACTTAGCCATCAATAACAGAGTGGGAACTGCACTTCTAGAGGTCATGGCAGACCCCAAGTGAAAAGAAACCATCCTTCATCTGTTACCTTTGCAGAAAAGTCAATGTTTAAATGTTAGTGATTTTGAATGCCGATATAAACACACATAATATCCACTTGGATCTTCTCTGAACATGTGTATTTATATTTTCGCCATATGCCAAAGACATCTAATTTGAAGGAGGAGAGAAAAAAAAAAATATTTCTTTCTTTTATAAGAATCTGGCATGCATACAAAATTTGAAATACTTTATTTTTATAGATCACGTAAATTAATGTAAATAATTCAACATGCAGATTATTCACTGTGCTGAAAATGACTGGCATTTTTCAAAAGTATAAAGAGAACTGCTTGACTAAGGATATCAGCAAATAATATAAAGGCAAAAAAGACTTAGCAACTTCCAGTAAAATATTTCAGACTATACAGATTGTTCCACATTTGAAATTGTACAGTATGTCAGAGGTTAACACACAGAGTGCAGCACATATTTTGAAGATCTGTTGTTTGCAATTTAAACAAAATAGATTGCTTTAATTTATTAAAAACTTAAGTGGTTGAACATGTATGTGACCATATTGCCTGGATTTCACTTGCACCTGGCTCAAGCTACTGTACCATCAGGCATCAGAGAGTTTGGGGTTTTTTTTCCCCTGTAGAAAGTTAACAATATAAGAACAAAGGAAACATCTTCACTGACAGCTCAAGATCATCCCTAGAGACTGCTCTTGCTAAATAAGTCTGTGGACAAAGTTAGGTGGAAATGTGGTAATTATAGGTGCCAGATGGATGCAACCAATCACTGGTGCAGATGACCAACTCAAAGGATACAAAGGGTTTTAAAGTCCAAAATAAGCTCTATCTTCTATCTTAATTAAAGAATGTAGGATTTCTTGTATCCTCCTTTATCTCACACTGTAATGTACTTCAAAAATTCAAATGAAAACCAAAAAAAATCCCAATACCTTCTCATTAGATTAACAGCTGAGGAGGCAAGAATTATTTTTCTATTTGGTCAGACTTGGACAACTTTCAGTAACGTGCTATGGATTTGTCTATATTTCACTGTGAGCATAAAAGACATTTCCCTATATCAGCAGTTAGGAGGTTCCATTAACCCAAGGCTGTAAAATATACATAGCATATATGGATACAGTATACAGTCAGATGGGCTACACTGATGCGCTTCTGTAGCAGATGTCTTTTTCATTTCTCTGAAATAACATAGCTGCTGTTATAGCTAAAATTTGTAATAAAAATGTAGCGCACCTCTCGGAGATCTTATCTACCAACCACTACAGTCCAAACAGCTTGGGATGCTGGATGCTCTTAGTCCCTAGCTGAATCCAGATTCAAAGTTTACAGCAAGCTGCTATATTTATAATTGATGACAATACTAATTACAGACATACAGGCACACACACTGTCTTCATCTCCCTTTGAGGTGTTAAATATGAATATATAGCCCCAAGTTGTTGCATGAGTGTATCCTTAACATATTCTTTTTAATGCAGAGGGCATAAAATTCTCATTAACAATAACTGGAGTTAGAAGCAGGATTTCCAGGAAGGATGTGTTATCTCATTAGATATTAACTAGAAATACTGTAAAATACTCTGTTTATGCATTGTTAGAAATCTGGAGGGTTTCTTTTGTTTTTTTTTTTTTCATCTTTCAAATTAACACCTCTATGAATAAGTCATTTAGATCTAAACGAAAGCTCCTGCAATTTTAAAAACTATGTGTGTACGTGTAAGCTCCCCCAAGGATACAGCCTTCCCACTAAACTGTAGAGTTATAAGAAAATAGCTCTACAGCACCTGTTTGCCTTACTGCACAGGTAATTAATCTCCACCTCAGTTTATAGATCTAATAATTCCAGCCATGTCATGTCCTCTCAAAATTCCCACCATGTTGGGGTTCACGAAATGCTGGTGGAGTTCTGCTTCATGATATGCAAGGGTCTGAGTATGTTGGTACTTCTTGGCTACACACAGGACCACACCATTGCCCCTCCATGCAAGGGAATACGGATAAGCAGGTATAGTTTACTTTAGGATTCATAACAGAAAAATCAGGAAAACTGCAATTTTCTCTCAGGCAACAATCCCTACCAGGAGTCACCCATAAGTGGTTTACAGCTCCATCAGAAAACTGTTTCTTCTCAGAGACCAATCTTTCTGAGTCTCAGAAAACACATTTCATTATACTGGATATGTTAGGATAAGACCTTCATTAGCAGCTTATGCCTGTCTCCTTAAGTCAATAAAAGCAGTTCCAAGGACTCCAAGAAAATTCAGTTATGCTCATTCCAAAA